>OZ025263.1:31412132-31951715 GCA_964019135.1 Arenicola marina
ACACACACACACCACACACACCACACACACACACACACAAACACCACACACACACCACACACACACACCACACATACACCACACAAACGCACACACCATACACACACACCACACACACCACACACACCACACACACACACCACACACACACCACACAAACGCACACACCATACACACACACCACACACACCACACACACCACACACACCACACACACCACACACACACACCACACACACACCCCACACACACCACACACACACACACCACACACACACCACACACACACCCCACACACACACCACACACACACACACCACACACACACCACACACAAACACCACACACACACCACACACACACACACACACACACCACACACACACACCACACCCACACACACACCACACACACACACCACACACACACACCACACACCACACACACGCACACACCATACACACACCCCACTCACACGCACCACAAACACACACACACCACACACAGACACACCACACACACACCACACACACACACACACACTATACACACACACCACACACACACACACCACACACACACACACACACCACACACACACACACACACACACACACACACCACACACACACACACACCACACACCATACACACACACACACACACACACACACACACACCACACACACACACACACACACACACACCACACACACACCACACACACACATCACACACACACACACACCACACACCACACACACACCACACACACACACACACATACACCACACACACACACACACACACCACACACACACACACACACACACACACACCACACACACACCACACACACACATCACACACACACACCACACACTCACCACACACCACTTACCACACATACACACCTCACACACACACTCACCACACACCACATACCACACATACACACCACACACACACACCACACACACACACCACACACACACACCACACATACACACACCACACACACACCACACACACACACCACACATACACACACACACTCCACACACACCACACACACACCACACACACACACACCACACACACACACCAGACGCACACACACACACACACACCACACACCACACACACACACACCACACACACGCACACACCATACAGACACACCACACACACACCACACACACACACAATCACACACACACACACACACACCACACACACACCACACACACACACACACACCACACACACACCACACACACACACACCACACCACACACACACACACACACACCACACACCCACCACACACCACATACCACACCTACACACACCACACACACACACCACACACACGCATCACACACACACCACACACACACCACACGCACACACACACACACGCACACACCACACACACACACACCACACACACACCACATACCACACATACACACACCACACACACACACACACACACACACACACACACACCACACCACACACACACACCACACACACACACACCACACACACACACACACACACACACACCACACACACACACACCACACACCACACACACACACACACACACCACACACACAATCGCCGAACGAACCCATTTGCCTTGAGTTAAGTACAATGGACAGCTTACTCTGCATTTCCGGTGTAGTCACAGCGATAGCGATTGTCCATTTCCAGTCTGACTGGGGGGAACAGGTCGAGATTGTATCCAGTAATGTTGATTTCTGTACCACCCGAGAGGGGGCCGAAGGAGGGTGTTACCATGGTGACCACAGGCCGGCTTGTGACTTCTACGCGATGGGAACAAACAACGCGTAATGCAGTAATGGAACAACAATTAAACAGTAAAATAAGCAGCAAAAAGCTTGAACGACCTTGGGAGAGCTAGGCGTAGCATTAAATGTGCAAAAATAGAAATGACATAATTAATTAGCCGATCTGTAATTAGTCTATCATTAATTAGTCAATCAGTCCATAATAACTCATAGATTGACCCGATTAAGAAACATAACAATATTACACATCGTGCTTCACTATTGATTGTTTTTGATACGATAGTTCCTGTAGTTTACCGCCAATACGATGAAAATACACAGTTTGCACATTTGGTCAACATATACGAAAACGCGCTTGGACTAATTACACACTTACTTTGTTCGCAATGCTGTCCAGCATAGGTTATGCCTTTCACTTCCACGCAGTTACACTCATAGCTGCCGAACAGGTTGTCACATTTTCCTTTGTTGCTACATTGCGGATTGAGACACTCGTCGATATCTGTTCGCAAATGATAAATGTTCACGAATTGTATTCTGAAACACTGTGATGCAACCTGTCGAAGTCAGTGGTGGATCCAGGGAAGGGGGGGGGGGTGCACAGTGGGCACTCCCTGTGAATATTAATGTTATCCTATTCACATCACTGGCCTGTCAATATTATTGTCTCGTCAGGGCACATTACTGGTTCATTGAAATTAATGTCTGCTCTATTCACATCATTGGCCTGTCAACATTAATTCCCACAGATGCACATCACTGGCTTATCTATATTAATGTCTACCACACTGCTGAACTTTCAAAATTAATGTCTTACCAGTTCATATCGTTAGCCTGTCAGTGCTAACGGCTACCTTCTTCACATGGTTGGCCTGTCAGTGTTAACGCCCCATCTTCTTCACATGGTAAGCTTATCAGTGCTAACGCCCACCTTCGTCACATGGTAAGCCTGTCAGTGTTAACGCCCACCTTCTTCACATGGTTAGCCTGTCAGTGTTAACGCCCGCCTTCTTCACCTCGTTAGCCTGTCAGTGTTAACGCCCGCTTTCTTTACATGGTTAGCTTGTCAGTGTTAACGCCCACCTTCATGGTTAGCCTGTCAGTTTTAACGCCCGCTTTCTTCACATGGTTAGCCTGTCTATATTAATTGACGCCTACCATCTTCACATCGCTGGCCTGTCAGTCCCGATGGGCACTGGCATTCAGGCCCCATCGAGGTATTGTACGGTCCAGTACATTTGCCGCCATTCAAGCATGTGCCGAACGATATATCACATGGAGCTGAAGATATATAATACTGTATAATAAACGAAATATAGTAGAGCCACAAGTCTGATATAGGGAGGGGGGGCGGGGGGGGGGGGTGCGCCCTGCGAACTCCGAATCCCCAAGAAAATTAGGGAGAGTAAGGCGAAAAAACACCTTAACGGGGATATCGCGAATATCGAGGAATTCACAGACTGCTATAACGGATCGCTGTAAATAGGGAAATTGTCTTCGCGTTAAACCAGAAATTTTACAGATAGCGATCACCAAACTTTGCTAACAGCTAATCGCGAATCTCCAAAAATTCCTGGATGTCAATCGCGGAGATCGGCAAAGGTATTCCCTCCCCTCTTTATATTGCGACGAAAAATTGACCACCGTGCGTAAGTTCGAAACGGCCGGAGCCGAATATTTCGCCCTCGAACAGGACAAAATAGCATGGAGCTGGGCGCCATATTGTATCGCCTGATATATATTTTCATGTTGTACTGACATGAAACATCCCGAAGCACACAATATAATGACACTAACCGATCATCATGTATTGGACTATTTGATATTATTATTATTATCATCATTATTATATAAATATATATGGGTGGCTCTAGTGTCAGCGACCATCAGGTTTTACTAGAATATCCCAACCCTATGAATGAATCAGTTGTTCCTTGTTTTATTTATGCCACTTGTTTCTTCTTATGTATTTACTTGGTTAAATAAACGATTATTGACTGCAATTTACTTGACTATATTGGATTATATACAGCGGTATTTCCAATCTCGACAACTTGGCAAGGGCCTCCTGCAATTAAACTTAAACATCCTTAGTACGGAAACAACTCAATGCAATCACTGTATGAACGCATCGCGTTACCATGGTAACATGACGGTACTCACTTCGGCACTGGGTGACGCTCGTGGAGTTGGTATCCGTCGTGTTGAGTCCTTCTAAGCACACATCGCAGTTCGGTTGCCCAGTGTACTCCTGGTACTTGCCATGGGGACAGGAGTTGAAGGTCAGCGCGCCGGGGTCGGGCTGATAGAAGCCAGCAGGGGCTAACAGACAGTCGGCCATGCCCTCCTCCGGTTGATACTCTCCAGGGGGACACACTGTGCAATTGGGGCTTCCATTCGCCGGTTGGAAGTGGCCTGGGAGGCACAGAGAGCAGTTTACCCGTCCCGTGAAGCCCTGAAACTCTCCCGGTGCGCAGAGAGAGCACTCGCTCTGTCCGGTGTCGTTCTGGAAACTGCCTGCCGGACAATCCTGGCAGGCGCTTCGACCTTTATACGGCTGGAAGGTGCCGGACTCGCACGGGAAGCAACTCGAACGTCCCGGCAGCGGCTGGTACATGCCAGCAATGCACGGGTTGCATGACGTCATACCTTCGGCGGCTTGATACGTGCCAGCAGCGCACCGGTCACATGACGTCATACCTTCGGCGACTTGGGACGTGCCAGCAGCGCACCGGTCACATGACGTCATACCTTCTGCGGCTTGGTAGGTGCCAGCAGCGCACCGGTCACATGACGTCATACCTTCGGCGGATTGGTTCGTGCCAGCAGCGCACCGGTCACATGACGTCATACCTTCTGCGGCTTGGTAGGTTCCAGCAGCGCACCGGTCACATGATGTCATACCTTCGGCGGATTGGTTCGTGCCAGCAGCGCACCGGTCACATGACGTCATACCTTCGGCGGCTTGATAGGTGCCAGCAGCGCACTGGTCACATGACGTCATACCTTCAGCAGCTTGGTACGCGCCAGCAGCGCACCGGTCACATGACGTCATACCTTTTGCGGATTGGTTCGTGCCAGCAGCGCACTGGTCACATGACATCATACCTTCGGCGGCTTGGTAGGTGCCAGTAGCGCACTGGTCACATGACGTCTGGTTGGGCTGGGACTGGTAATGACCGGGTGGACATTTCAGACACTCAATCTGTCCTGTTCTGTTTTGGTATTGGCCTCGCGGACACGGCTGGCATGTGCCTCCCAGGAGGTAACTACCCGGCAAACAGACCTCAGGAGCTTCAGACCGCACCGGCAAAGATATACCACATTATACAAAATGCGAACTGTAGGTCGTGAACCTTTTCATCTCAAACAAATAGCATCTTAGTGTGCATTGTGATAACAATATATGAAAAAGAAGGTCAGTACCAAAGTTCAATAATTCGTGCGATTTTAGACGAGGAAGACATGTTAGAGAATACCTCCGCTCTGCGTTAGCATGGGGGCCCGGGGAGTGGAGGGGGATGGGAGTGCATTATGTATTAGATAAGGAATGAGTTGTAGGTCATTATTGGGATCGAAGAACTTCGAGGCGAAGCCAAGAAGTTGTGAGATCCCAATAATGACCTACAACTCATTCCTTATATTAACCGGGCTTAATGCATACTTCTATTGTATGGCATTATATGGCATTAAGCCATATAAGGAATGAGTTGTAGGTCATTATTGGAATCTCACAACTTCTCGGCTTCGCCTCGAAGTTCTTCGATCCCACTAATGACCTACAACTCATTCCTTATCTAATACTTAATGCATACTTCTATTGTTTTCTGGGAGTCGTGTTTTGCCGGTAAGGACCTGCGGACCGTGAGCAGGAGGTCATTATTGTACCAGAGCGGGTCATTATAGTTCCGTCACAATAATGACCCCTCGCTCACATACTCCATGCCATCGCCGCCTCCTCGGAGGAAACAATGGAAGTGTGCATTAAGCCATATAAGGAATGAGTTGTAGGTCATAATTGGGATCTCACAACTTCTCGGCTTCGCCTCGAAGTTCTTAGATCCCAATCATGACCTACAACTCATTCCTTATCTAATACTTAATGCATACTTCTATTGTTTTCTCGGAGTCGTGTTTTGCCGGTAAGGACCTGCGGACCGTGAGCAGGAGGTCATTATTGTACCAGAGCGGGTCATTACAGTTCCGTCACAATAATGACCCCTCGCTCACATACTCCATGCCATCGCCGCCTCCTCGGAGGAAACAATAGAAGTATGCATTAAGCCAGATAAGGAATGAGTTGCCTCACAACTTCTCGGCTGCGCCTCGAAGTTCTTCGATCCTAATAATGACCTACAACTCATTCCTTATCTAATACATCCCACGATGCAGAGCTCATGGCAACAAACTTATCGAACAAGAGTGCAATAGACTGATCCAGGCTCCGACACTAAGCCCCACCCACGCGTGAGTTCTTTTTCCTTACTCGTGGGTATGAAATTGACAATCATAGCTGGTGGTAGGTACAAGGGAGACGTACTCATCTCTGAAACCGACAAGAACACGCTGCTTCGTTTGTCCGACATGTTTGTCCGATATAACGCACATGGAAGACCTCTTTTCGTCACATGATTGGATAAAGGCAACAGTGACGTCAGGGAATGATCGACAGCCTGGATCGGTCTATTGGATGGCCGGTTTTCCACGCATTGTAAGAGCGCGATCGATTCGCCTCTTCCAAACTCAACCTCTTCTAGAAGAGCACTTGCCATGCGATTGTTTCGCCTCTTATCTTCTTGGAACACCTCTTATGCCCTTCCGCCCAGGCAGGTGGAAGAGAAGGAGGTATAGACTATTCCAAGATGGCGGAAGCTAACAATGCTACATTCACTGAGTGTGATCAGGGAGGTAGAGTTTGGAAGAGGCGAATCGATCACGCTCTTAACTTAGTGTATGTTCTAACGTTTCGATCAATTTCACGATTTGGGAATTGTCAACCGATCAGCGTCGATAATTTTAGCCCATGAACGTTGAGATGATCACGTTGATATTGTTTTGCATTATGACAATTATAAACTAAAGGGGGGCTTGCATGCGTGCCGTTGTGAATGATGATCTAAATGTATGTTCGCTAGTTGGCGATAGTGATAGTTGTTGATTCGGTTGGTATACGCCGTTTTATCGCGTCAGCTGTTGAAGAACTGATGCTTCGACCGTTGTTACGACTGCTGAAGGAATGACACCTTATCACGCCGTTCAGGTCATCATGCTACACCGGCATTAGCGCCAAGAAAATGAGATGCGACAACTCCAACGAAGATTCAAACGACAACGACAGATACGACAACAACGAGAGATACGAAAACAGCGACGGATATGACAACAACGACAAATATAAAAGCAACGACGGATATGTCAACAACGACAATTATGACAACAACGACAGATACGACAACAACGACAGATACGACAACAACGACAGATACGACAAAAACGACAGATACGACGACAACGGCAGATATGACAACAACGACAGATAAGACAACAACGACAGATATGACAACAACGACAGATACGACAACAAAGACAGATACGACAACGACTGATACAACAACAACGACAGATACAACAACAACGACAGATATTACAACAACGACAGATATGACAACAACGACAGATACGACAACAGGGACAGGTACGACAACAACGACAGATACGACGCCAACGAAAGATACGACAACAAGGACAGATACGACAACAACGACAGATACGACAACAACGACAGAGACGACAACAACGACAGATATGACAGCAACGACAGATACGACAACAAGGACAGATACGACAACAACGACAGATACGACGACGACGACAGATTCGACAACAACGACAGATACAACGACAACGACAGACATGACAACAACGAGAGATACGACAACAACGACAGATACGAAAACAACGACAGATGCGACAACAACGACAGATACGACAACAACGACAGATACGACAACAACGACAGATACGACGACGACGACAGATGCGACACCAACGACAGATACGACAATGACAGACATGACAACAAAGCGAGATACGACAACAACGACAGATACAACAACAACGACAGATACGACAACAACGACAGATACGACAACAACGACAGATACGACAACAACGGCAGATACGACAACAACGACAGATACGACAACAACGACAGATACGAAAACAGGGACAGATACGACGACAACGACAGATACGACAACAACGACCGATACGACAACAAAAACAGATACGACAGATATGACAACAACGACAGATACGACAACAACGACAGATACGACGACAACGACAGATATTACCACAACGACAGATATGACAACAACTACAGATACGACAACAACGACAGAGACGACAACAACGACAGATATGACAACAACGACAGATACGTCGACAACGCCAGATACGACAACAATGACAGATACAACGACAACGACAGACATGACAACAACGACAGATACGACGACAACGACAGATAGGACAACAACGACGGATACGACAACAAGGACAGATACGACAACAGGGACAGATACGACAACAACGGCAGATACGTCAACAACGACAGACATGACAACAACGACAGATACGACGACAACGACAGATACGACAACAACGAAAGATATGACAACAACGACAGATAGGCAACAACGACGGATACGACAACAACGACAGATACGACAACAACGACAGATGTGACAACAACGACATATACGACAACAACGACAGATGCGACAACAACGACAGATACGACAACAACGACAGATACGACAACAACGACAGATACGACAATAACGACAGATACGACAACAACGACAGATAAGACAACAACGACAGATACGACAACAAAGACAGATATGACAACAACGACAGACAACGACCTGTACGACAACAACGATATCTATGACAACAACGACAGATAAGGACAGATACGACAACAACGACAGATAAGGACAGATACGACAACAACGACAGATACGACAACAACGACAGATATGAAGACAAAGACAGATATGGCAACAACGACAGATACGACAACAACGACAGATACGACAACAACGGCAGATACGACACCAACGACAGATATGGCAACAACGACAGATACGACAACAACGACAAATACGACGACAACGACAGAGACGACAACAACGACAGATATGACAGCAACGACAGATACGACAACAAGGACAGATACGACAACAACGACAGATACGACAACAACGACAGAGACGACAACAACGACAGATATGACAGCAACGACAGATACGACAACAAGGACAGATACGACAACAACGACAGATACGACGACGACGACAGATGCGACAACAACGACAGATACAACGACAACGACAGACATGACAACAACGAGAGATACGACAACAACGACAGATACGAAAACAACGACAGATGCGACAACAACGACAGATACGAAAACAACGACAGATACGACAACAACGAGAGATACGACGACGACGACAGATGCGACACCAACGACAGATACAACGACAATGACAGACATGACAACAACGCGAGATACGACAACAAAGACAGATACACAACAACGACCGATACGACAACAACGACAGATACGACAACGACAGATACCACAACGACCAACATGACAACAACGACAGATACGACGAGAACGACAGATATGACAACAACGACAGATATGAAAACAACGAAAGATATGACAACAATGACATATACGACAACAACGACAGATACGACAACAACGACAGATACGGCAACAACGACACATGTGACAACAACGACAGATATGACAACAACGACAGATATGACAACAACGACACATGTGACAACAACGACAGATACGACAACAACGGCTGATACGACAACAACGACAGATACGACAACAACGACAGATACGAAAACAGGGACAGATACGACGACAACGACAGATACGACAACAACGACCGATACGACAACAAAAACACATACGACAGATATGACAACAACGACAGATATGACAACAACGACAGATACGACGACAACGACAGATATTACAGCAACGACAGATATGACAACAACTACAGATACGACAACAACGACAGAGACGACAACAACGACAAATATGACAACAACGACAGATACGACGACAACGCCAGATACGACAACAACGACAGATGCAACGACAACGACAGACATGACAACAACGACAGATACGACGACAACGACAGATACGACAACAACCACAGATACGACAACAAGGACAGATACGACAGCAGGGACAGATACGACAACAACGGCAGATACGTCAACAACGACAGACATGACAACAACGACAGATACGACGACAACGACAGATACGACAACAACGAAAGATATGACAACAACGACAGATACGGCAACAACGACGGATACGACAACAACGACCGATACGACAACAACGACAGATACGACAATAAAGACAGATACGACAAAAACGACAGATACGACAATAAAGACAGATACGACCACAACGACAGATAAGACAACAACGACAGATACGACAACAAAGACAGATATGACAACAACGACAGACAACGACCTGTACGACAACAACGATATCTATGACAACAACGACAGATAAGGACAGATACGACAACAACGACAGATAAGGACAGATACGACGACAACGACAGATACGACAACAACGACAGATGTGACAACAACGACATATGCGACAACAACGACACATGCGACAACAACGACAGATACGACAACAACGACAGATACGACAACAACGACAGATACGACAATAAAGACAGATACGACAACAACGACAGATAAGACAACAACGACAGATACGACAACAAAGACAGATATGACAACAACGACAGACAACGACCTGTACGACAACAACGATATCTATGACAACAACGACAGATAAGGACAGATACGACAACAACGACAGATAAGGACAGATACGACAACAACGACAGATACGACAACAACGACAGACATGACGACAAAGACAGATATGGTAAAAACGACAGATACGACAACGACAGATACGACAACAACGGCAGATACGACACCAACGACAGATACGACAACAACGACAGATACGACAACAACGACAGATAAGACAACAACGACAGATACGACAACAACGACAGATATGACAACGACAGACAACGACTGATACGACAACAACGATATCTATGACAACAACGACAGATAAGGACAGATACGACAAGAACGACAGATACGACAACAACTACAGGTATGACGACAAAGACAGATATGACAACAACGACAGATAAGCACAGATACGACAACAACGACAGATACGACAACAACGACAGATATGACGACAACGACAGATATGACAACAACGACAGATACGACAAAAACGACAGATGCGACTGCGACAGATACGACGACAACGACAGATACGACAACAACGACAGATACGACAAAAACGGCAGATACGACAACAACGACAGATACGACAACAACGACAGATACGAAAACAGGGACAGATACGACGACAACGACAGATACGACAACAACGACCGATACGACAACAAAAACAGATACGACAGATATGACAACAACGACAGATACGACAACAACGACAGATACGACGACAACGACAGATATTACAACAACGACAGATATGACAACAACTACAGATACGACAACAACGACAGAGACGACAACAACGACAGATATGACAACAACGACAGATACGACAACAACGACAGATACAACGACAACGACAGACATGACAACAACGACAGATACGACGACAACGACAGATACGACAACAACGACAGATACGACAACAACGACAGATACGACAACAACGACGGATACGACAACAACGACAGATACGACAACAACGACAGATGTGACAACAACGACATATACGACAACAACGACAGATGCGACAACAACGACAGATACGACAACAACGACAGGTACGACAACAACGACAGATATAACAACAACGACAGATACGACAACAAAGACAGATATGACAACAACGACAGACAACGACCGATACGACAACAACGATATCTATGACAACAACGACAGATAAGGACAGATACGACAACAACGACAGATACGACAACGACGACAGACATGACGACAAAGACAGATATGACAACAACGACAGATACGACAACAACGACAGATACGACAACAACGGCACTTACGACACCAACGACAGATACGACAACAACGACAGATACGACAACAACGACAGACAAGACAACGACAGACAACGACTGATACGACAACAACGATATCTATGACAACAACGACAGATAAGGACAGATACGACAACAACGACAGATACGACAACAACGACAGATATGACGACAACGACAGATAACGACAGATACTACAACAACAATAGATACGACAACAACGACAGATACGACAACAACGACAGATAACGACAGATACGACAACAACGACAGATACGACGACAACGACAGATATGACAACAACGACAGATACGTCAACAACGACAGATGTGACAACAACGACAGATACGACAACAACGACAGATGCGACTACGACGGATACGACGACAACGACAGATAAGGGCAGATACGACAACAACGACAGATACGACAACAACGACAGATATGACGACAAAGACAGATATGACAAAAACGACAGATACGACAACAACGACAGATGCGACAAAAACGACAGATACGACAACAACGACAGATATGACGACAAAGACAGATATGACAACAACGACAGATCAGGGCAGATACGACAACAACGACAACAACGATATATATTACAACAACGACAGATAAGGACAGATACGACAACAACGACAGATATGACGACAACGACAGATAACGACAGATACTACAACAACAATAGATACGACAACAACGACAGATACGACAACAACGACAGATAACGACAGATACGACAACAACGACAGATGCGACAAAAACGACAGATACGACAACAACGACAGATATGACGACAAAGACAGATATGACAACAACGACAGATCAGGGCAGATACGACAACAACGAAAATAACGATATCTATGACAACAACGACAGATAAGGACAGATACGACAACAACGACAGATATGACGACAACGACAGATAACGACAGATACTATAACAACAATAGATACGACAACAACGACAGATACGACAACAACGACAGATAACGACAGATACGACAACAACGACAGATACGACGACAACGACAGATATGACAACAACGACAGATACGTCAACAACGACAGATGTGACAACAACGACAGATACGACAACAACGACAGATGCGACTACGACGGATACGACGACAACGACAGATAAGGGCAGATACGACAACAACGACAGATACGACAACAACGACAGATATGACGACAAAGACAGATATGACAAAAACGACAGATACGACAACAACGACAGTTGCGACAAAAACGACAGATATGACGACAAAGACAGATATGACAACAACGACAGATCAGGGCAGATACGACAACAACGACAGATACGACAACAACGACAGATATGACGACAAAGACAGATATGACAACAACGACAGATACGACAACAACGACAGATGCGACTGCGACAGATACGACGACAACGACAGATACGACAACAACGAAAGATACGACAAAAACGACAGATACGACAACAACGACAGATATGACAACAACGACAGATATGACAACAACGACAGATAACGACAGATACGACAACAACGACAGATACGACGACAACGACAGATATGACAACAACGACAGATACGTCAACAACGACAGATGTGACAACAACGACAGATACGACAACAACGACAGATGCGACTACGACGGATACGACGACAACGACAGATACGACAACAACGACAGATACGACAACAACGACAGATATGACAACAGCGACAGATACGTCAACAACGACAGATATGACAACAACGACAGATACGTCAACAACGACATATACGACAACTCTAACAATGGCAACAACGACAACTCTAACAACGGCAACAACGACAACTCTAGGGATGATGACAACGACAACACACAAATTACAATTTCTATTCTAACGACTCAAAACTGAAATATTTCTGGCCACAGACACTCCTCGAAATATTGATTGATTGATTGATTGGTTGATTGATTAATTAATTGATTGATTGCATGTATATTCAGGACGCTGTAACCACTTTTGGTCATATCGTGTGAATAGGAGAAGGTAAGAAAGAGAAAGTGGAGCCATGTCACCGTGGTAACCCCCTAACCCACTGAGCTACCGGGCCTGTCCCGCGGCCTAAACGACAACTCCTACAGCGACATAAACTGTTACTTCTACTGCAACACCGACTCAAAACTAAAACTTGCACTACCACAGACACTCCAACAAATACGCCTGTAACGGAATCAAACGTAATTTCGTGGCGTTCTTTCATAACAAACGAAGTACTGATCTTACAGCACAACACGATGTCCGATTAAAGCATGGTTGACAAAACTAGGCCTACTAGCCATTGCCTTTTGCCTTGAAGAATAAGTGTATTTGTTTTCTGGCTCCCGTCCATTGTGCAACCACATTGGGCGCGGGGGTAAACGGCACTAGCTTTCACCCATTGATAGCCAAGATAGCCTCTACCACCGATTGCCGTTGCATGGTCTGTAATAATGGGATGCTTCAGCAGACCGCTGACGGCTGACGGGTGTGGGGGAGGGTGGCACGGGCGGATCCAGGGACGGGGGCGACCCGGCCCCGGCCCCCGCTGGGGCGAAATGTATACCATCTAACATCTGAAGATCGAAAAGCTAGGCCATTGCTCGAGACCGGCCCCCCCTTTTCCGGCATATCTAGATCCGCCCCTGAAGGGGGGGGGGCGGCATGATGGGCTGCTGAACCTATCACCAATTTCAAGCCCACATGTACACGAGAATTTTTGCTGATTCTAGAAGACCGCCCCCCCCCGCTTCCGCCAATGATGCGCCTACTCCTGTGCACCCCCTCCCCCCCCCCCTCCACTGTCCACCGCACCTGCCTTTCCTCTTCCCTCCATGGATGTTAATAAAGTCATAGTGGCACGGCACGATGCATGGTGCATTTTACCTGGTGCAATACTTGTCGTGGATGTGGAGGTGGAGGTGGTCGTTTCCGCTTCTGTGGACGTCTTGATCGTTGTTGGAGTTGTCGTCTCTGTCGTTGTAGGAGTTGTCGTTCGAGTCGTTGTGTCTGTCATTGTAGGAGTTGTCGTTTGCGTCGTTGTCTCTGTCGTTGAAGGAGTTGTCGTTCGAGTCGTTGTAGCAGTTGTCGTTTGCGTCGTTGTCTCTGTCTTTGTAGGAGTTGTCGCTTTAGTCGTTGTAGGAGTTGTCGTTTGCTTCGTTGTATCTGTCGTTGTAGGAGTTGTCGTTTTAGTCGTTGTAGCAGTTGTCGCTTGCGTCGTTGTCTCTGTCGTTGTAGGAGTTGTCGTTTGAGTCGTTGTAGGAGTTGTCGTTTGAGTCCTTGTCTCTGTCGTTGTAGGAGTTGTCGTTTGAGTCGTTGTCTCTGTCGTTGTAGGAGTTGTCGTTTGCGTCGTTGCCTCTGTCGTTGTAGGAGTTGTCGTTTGAGTCGTTGTCTCTGTCGTTGTAGGAGTTGTCGTTTGCGTCGTTGTCTCTGTCCTTGTAGGAGTTGTCGTTTGAGTCGTTGTCTCTGTCGTTGTAGGAGTTGTCGTTTGAGTCGTTGTAGGAGTTGTCGTTTGAGTCGTTGTAGGAGTTGTCGTTTGAGTCGTTGTCTCTGTCGTTGTAGGAGTTGTCGTTTGCGTCGTTGTCTCTGTCGTTGTAGGAGTTGTCGTTTGCGTCGTTGTCTCTGTCGTTGTAGGAGTTGTCGTTTGCGTCGTTGTGTCTGTCGTTGTAGGAGTTGTCGTTTGAGTCGTTGTAGGAGTTGTCGTTTGCGTCGTTGTCTCTGTCGTTGTAGGAGTTGTCGTTTGAGTCGTTGTCTCTGTCGTTGTAGGAGTTGTCGTTTGCGTCATTGTCTCTGTCGTTGTAGGAGTTGTCGTTTGAGTCGTTGTCTCTGTCGTTGTAGGAGTTGTCGTTTGAGTCGTTGTCTCTGTCGTTGTAGGAGTTGTCGTTTGAGTCGTTGTCTCTGGCGTTGTAGGAGTTGCAGTTTGCGTCGTTGTCTCTGTCGTTGTAGGAGTTGTCGTTTGAGTCGTTGTCTCTGTCGTTGTAGAAGTTGTCGTTTGCGTCGTTGTCTCTGTTGTTGTAGGAGTTGTCGTTTGCGTCGTTGTCTCTGTCGTTGTAGGAGTTGTCGTTTGCGTCGTTGTCTCTGTCGTTGTAGGAGTTGTCGTTTGAGTCGTTGTCTCTGGCGTTGTAGGAGTTGTCGTTTGCGTCGTTGTCTCTGTCATTGTAGGAGTTGTCGTTTGAGTAGTTGTCTCTGTCGTTGTAGGAGTTGTCGTTTGAGTCGTTGCATCTGTCGTTGTAGGAGTTGTCGTTTTAGTCGTTGTATCCGTTGTCGTTTGCGTCGTTGTCTCTGTCGTTGTAGGAGTTGTCGTTCGTGTCGTTGTCTCTGTCGTTGTAGGAATTGTCTTTGGGGTCATTGTCTCTGTTGTTGTAGGAGTTGTCGTTTGGGTCGTTGTCTCTATCGTTGTAGTAGTTGTCGTTGGCGTCGTTGTCTCTGTCGTTGTAGGAGTTGTCGTTTGCGTCGTTGTCTCTGTCGTTGTAGGAGTTGTCGTTTGAGTCGTTGTCTCTGTCGTTGTAGGAGTTGTCGTTTGCGTCGTTGTCTCTGTCGTTGTAGGAGTTGTCGTTTGCGTCGTTGTGTCTGTCGTTGTACGAGTTGTGGTTTGAGTCGTTGTCTCTGTCGTTGTAGGAGTTGTCGTTTGCGTCGTTGTCTCTGTCGTTGTAGGAGTTGTCGTTTGAGTCGTTGTCTCTGTCGTTGTAGGAGTTGTCGTTTTAGTCGTTGTATCCGTTGTCGTTTGCGTCGTTGTCTCTGTCGTTGTAGGAGTTGTCGTTCGTGTCGTTGTCTCTGTCGTTGTAGGAATTGTCTTTGGGGTCATTGTCTCTGTTGTTGTAGGAGTTGTCGTTTGGGTCGTTGTCTCTATCGTTGTAGTAGTTGTCGTTGGCGTCGTTGTCTCTGTCGTTGTAGGAGTTGTCGTTTGCGTCGTTGTCTCTGTCGTTGTAGGAGTTGTCGTTTGAGTCGTTGTCTCTGTCGTTGTAGGAGTTGTCGTTTGCGTCGTTGTCTCTGTCGTTGTAGGAGTTGTCGTTTGCGTCGTTGTGTCTGTCGTTGTACGAGTTGTGGTTTGAGTCGTTGTCTCTGTCGTTGTAGGAGTTGTCGTTTGCGTCGTTGTCTCTGTCGTTGTAGGAGTTGTCGTTTGAGTCGTTGTCTCTGTCGTTGTAGGAGTTGTCGTTTGCGTCATTGTCTCTGTCGTTGTAGGAGTTGTCGTTTGAGTCGTTGTCTCTGTCGTTGTAGTAGTTGTCGTTTGCGCCGTTGTCTCTGTCGTTGTAGGAGTTGTCGTTTGCGTCGTTGTCTCTGTCGTTGTAGGAGTTGTCGTTTGAGTCGTTGTCTCTGTCGTTGTAGGAGTTGTCGTTTGCGTCGTTGTCTTTGTCGTTGTAGGAGTTGTCGTTTGCGTCGTTGTGTCTGTCGTTGTAGGAGTTGTCGTTTGAGTCGTTGTCTCTGTCGTTGTAGGAGTTGTCGTTTGCGTCGTTGTCTCTGTCGTTGTAGGAGTTGTCGTTTGAGTCGTTGTCTCTGTCGTTGTAGGAGTTGTCGTTTGCGTCATTGTCTCTGTCGTTGTAGGAGTTGTCGTTTGAGTCGTTGTCTCTGTCGTTGTAGGAGTTGTCGTTTGAGTCGTTGTCTCTGTCGTTGTAGGAGTTGTCGTTTGCGTCGTTGTCTCTGGCGTTGTAGGAGTTGTCGTGTGCGTCGTTGTCTCTGTCGTTGTAGGAGTTGTCGTTTGAGTCGTTGTCTCTGTCGTTGTAGGAGTTGTCGTTTGCGTCGTTGTCTCTGTCGTTGTAGGAGTTGTCGTTTGAGTCGTTGTCTCTGGCGTTGTAGGAGTTGTCGTTTGCGTCGTTGTCTCTGTCGTTGTAGGAGTTGTCGTTTGAGTAGTTGTCTCTGTCGTTGTAGGAGTTGTCGTTTGAGTCGTTGTATCTGTCGTTGTAGGAGTTGTCGTTTTAGTCGTTGTATCCGTTGTCGTTTGCGTCGTTGTCTCTGTCGTTGTAGGAGTTGTCGTTCGTGTCGTTGTCTCTGTCGTTGTAGGAGTTGTCTTTGGGGTCATTGTCTCTGTCGTTGTAGGAGTTGTCGTTTGGGTCGTTGTCTCTATCGTTGTAGTAGTGTTCGTTTGCGTCGTTGTCTCTGTCGTTGTAGGAGTTGTCGTTTGCGTCGTTGTCTCTGTCGTTGTAGGAGTTGTCGTTTGAGTCGTTGTCTCTGTCGTTGTAGGAGTCGTCGTTCGAGTCGTTGTAGGAGTTGTCGTTTGAGTCGTTGTTTCTGTCGTTGTAGGAGTTGTCGTTTGAGTCGTTGTCTCTGTCGTTGTAGGAGTTGTCGTTTGGGTCGTTGTCTCTGTCGTTGTAGGAGTTGTCGTTTGCGTCGTTGTCTCTGTCGTTGTAGGAGTTGTCGTTTGAGTCGTTGTCTCTGTCGTTGTAGGAGTTTTCGTTTGCGTCGTTGTCTCTGTCGTTGTAGGAGGTGTCGTTTGAGTCGTTGTCTCTGTCGTTGTAGGAGTTGTCGTTCGAGTCGTTGTCTCTGTCGTTGTAGGAGTTGTCGTTCGAGTCGTTGTCGCTGTCGTTGTAGGAGTTGTCGTTCGAGTCGTTGTCTCTGTCGTTGTAGGAGTTGTCGTTCGGGTCGTTGTATCTGTCGTTGTATGAGTTGTCGTCCGAATCGTTTTAGGAGTACTCGTTTGAGTCGTGGTCTCTGTCGTTGTAGGAGTTGTCGTTTGCGTCGTTGTCTCTGTCGTTGTAGGAGGTGTCGTTCGAGTCGTTGTCTCTGTCGTTGTAGGAGTTGTCGTTCGAGTCTTTGTAGGAGTTGTCGTTTGCGTCGTTGTCTCTGTCGTTGTAGGAGTTGTCGTTCGAGTCTTTGTAGGGGTTTTCGTTTGCGTCGTTGTCTCTGTCGTTGTAGGAGTTGTCGTCCGAATCGTTTTAGGAGTACTCGTTTGAGTCGTGGTCTCTGTCGTTGTAGGAGTTGTCGTTTGCGTCGTTGTCTCTGTCGTTGTAGGAGGTGTCGTTCGAGTCGTTGTCTCTGCCGTTGTAGGAGTTGTCGTTCGAGTCTTTGTAGGAGTTGTCGTTTGCGTCGTTGTCTCTGTCGTTGTAGGAGTTGTCGTTTGCGTCGTTGTCTCTGTCGTTGTAGGAGTTGTCGTTCGAGTCTTTGTAGGGGTTGTCGTTTGCGTCGTTGTCTCTGTCGTTGTAGGAGTTGTCGTCCGAATCGTTTTAGGAGTACTCGTTTGAGTCGTGGTCTCTGTCGTTGTAGGAGTTGTCGTTTGCGTCGTTGTCTCTGTCGTTGTAGGAGGTGTCGTTCGAGTCGTTGTCTCTGTCGTTGTAGGAGTTGTCGTTCGAGTCTTTGTATGAGTTGTCGTTTGCGTCGTTGTCTCTATCGTTGTAGGAGTTGTCGTTTGAGTCGTTGTCTCTGTCGTTGTAGGAGTTGTCGTTTGCGTCGTGGTCTCTGTCGTTGTAGGAGTTGTCGTGTGCGTCGTTGTGTCTGTCGTTGTAGAAGTTGTCGTTCGAGTCGTTGTCTCTGTCGTTATAGGAGTTGTCGTTTGAGTCGTTGTAGGAGTTGTCGTTTGAGTCGTTGTAGACGGTGTTGATTCTATTAAGGATGCTGAAGCCGTGAGCGCCATGGCGACAATGCAGACCCGTAGAAGGAACCTGGTGGCCACTGATGCTGCCATTCTGAATAGCCACGTTAAATAATTAGCACTAAGAATCATCATCAAAGTATAATTTAAAATAATATTTCACTTTAAACATTAACGGAATCCGCCTTCTGCCATGATCTATATGAGATAGATCTCTGAATGGCTTAAGGTAGTACGGTAATGTATCTCCGCATAACCGGCGCGTGATCATAATACTTATGCAGTATAAATATTGACAGTAACTAATATTCAATATTTAATCGGGACCTTTGCTCATTACTTTTTATTTGATTTGATTTAGTTTTTAAATGCCCAAAATTCTTTAAATTCCACAGTTGATTCGGGTGGTACGGTTTAGTGTCATATTCCAAAACAATGACCTTTCCGGTTATGCAGGGTCGCATACTACCTTAAGTTAACGAGTTCAGTGGCAGAAGGACACCAAGGAGACAATGTCCTCAAGTTAATCCACCCATGGTATGCATACAGTTACACAGCTGCCAACACTATGCAGTGATGGTTTAAATCGTTTAGATTCTTTGTAAGGTAGATTGACATGAGCGAAGCGGTATTTTTAAGTTGCCATCTTCGCCAAAAGTGATTTCACTATCTCCATGTATCAGACAACATCCGATGCAAAATTGCAATATGCAAACACCTTTTTGACATTAGCTTCCATGTCAATTATTGTATAGTTTAAAGGCCATCTGCTGGGCAAATTAATTGCTAAAATTAATACAACTTATCCATAGAAGGATAAATATTGAAGCGATATGGCTATGTAAAACATATGGCTTATAGTTGGGAAATGTTGCGTTTTCTAGTTCGGAAATCTCGGCTATCATGTGAACGACCAACTTTCGGTTCCAGTTTAATTGTTGATCATGCTTGTCACGTTCGTCTAGGGGTAATTTATAACGTAACAACAACAATGGACAAAATTGAGGGCGAAAGATTGTTTTTACACGATACAATAAAACTCTTCTTTCTTTCCTCCTCTTTCTTTCTCGTTTTCGTCATACATGGCAGCTAGAATTCTTTCGTACAAGTCCGCTTCTCTCAGCATTCACAGGTGAACATTCACCATTTCCGTTAACATATCTGGCACCCAGCTCTCACACCGTCTTCTCAGCTTGTCACCTTGGCACACAGCCGCACAATATACAAAACCTGGCACACAGCCTCACAATATCATGGCACACAGCCTCACAATATCATGGCACACAGCCTAACAAAGCGCTGGCACACAGCCTAACAACGCTCTGGCACACAGCCTAACAAAGCGCTGGCACACAGCCTAACAACGCTCTGGCACACAGCCTAAC
Organism: Arenicola marina; assembly: GCA_964019135.1. Taxonomy (NCBI): domain Eukaryota; kingdom Metazoa; phylum Annelida; class Polychaeta; family Arenicolidae; genus Arenicola; species Arenicola marina. Next base: position 31,433,105 of record OZ025263.1, read on the forward strand.
AAAGCGCTGGCACACAGCCTAAAAACGCTCTGGCACACAGCCTCACCACAGTAACCTCATCTGTCATCTGTCTCTGTTTAGCTCTATACTGCGGTTCTATATATACCGGCTACTGCCACTCCCATCTCTACTGCAATTAACCAAAGACACTAAAATTAACTCGTACACAGTCACGCAATTAGACCTTCCCAGATGCTGACATCTAGAACGCTCACACAACTTAATTACTCGGCCAACTGTGGCACTCCTTGACACAGGTGAAACCGACATCGATAACTCAAAATCATAACTCACAAAACCATGAATCCGTGACAATGCTAATTATACTTAGGTGAAGGGAGTATCTATATATGATGATTGTATTATGAATTTGTATTTTGAGGTCAATTTGCCTATTTGGCATAAGCCGAATAACAACTTTGATCATGGACATTTAGGGTTTTATATGTCGTATATACATATAACACTATAACTAAAATATACAGACCTTAATCCCTAAGTAAGAAGACAATATCATGATATCTTTTGGACTTAAGCCATCATGTATGAAACTAACAGAGTGCATTTCATTTCGGTTGTTAACACGTCCAATTAATGGTTACCTTTTTAAATGCTGTAAGGTGCCCACAGAGGACGTCTGTTCGATGTCAAGAGAAGATGCTGCAGTACATGTCCTCAAACGGGTTTCTTAGCATCCGGCCGGCAGAGAGTGGCCACAGTGGGAACGTATGCACTGATATAACTCCAATGCTTTACTATGGAGCCACTGAGCGTCCGATGGTCGCAGTGTGGACACAGTGTAATCCGGTATAAGCTGGATCAGTGGCCTAAATCCAGATCATCGGTGTGAATCCAGATTGCTGGTATTAGTCCAGAGTGTTCGTTTTAATTCAGCGCACTGGTATAAAACGAGCTCACCACGGTTATGTTCCCATAGAAATTCGTCACAATGAGGATGATTCAAGTTCAGTATCGGAGTCTTGAGCCATGCGAAGTCTCGGCGGTTCTCACGGGATCTCGGTCGCAATAATGGAACTTCCTGGTTTAGTTTTCATACCGGGACTTTCCAGAGCAGCGGTTCCACTCCAGTGACTATAGAGCCGACGGCGTTGAGGCTAGCCAGGCGAGAGACGGTATAATAGGGGGCTATAAAATAGGGGTGGGGTGACGTGGGTGTTGGCGAGAGGGGGCGGGGGTAGTCATACAGAGTCGATGGTTGGGGGTAAGTCTCGTAGGTATCATGGCGGGTAAGTAAGTGGGTGTGGGTGTGACTGTGAGAGAAAGACTCAAACACCAGAGACAGGGATAAATAGAAGGTAGGGTGAGGGGAGTCGGCGGCGGCCACAAACACTCAAACCGAAAAAAGATGGATGGTCTATGTTTAGGTAGAGGGGCAACAGAGGGTTGGGTGGGTGGGGGGGGGGGGGGGGCGGGGACCAAATTATCATGCATTCCCGGTTGGTCCTTTCATTGCGGTGCATGCAAACAATATTAGATACCGAACTCATTTCTTGCCCTTTTTGCTCTGAAATGTTTTATAATGTCATATAATTTACTGCCCAGGAGCCTATTTCAAGCATATAGTTTAGCCGTCTACTGGGATTAGTCGGCTAAAATCGCCCATCATTATCAGGGGCGTGGCCAGGGACTTGAGCAAATGTACGCACCAGCTGCATATGAAATGAAAAAAAGAAAATACTCCCGAACAACAGGATTGCACGTACCGGCACAGCCCAATGCGTGGGCACGTGCGTACGTGCGTACGGCTGGCTACGCTCCTGATTTACATGATAACTTTAGCCGACTAAGCCCCGCAGTCAGCTAAACAGCGTTCGTGACATCCGCCACAGTACTAAGGTGTACACATTCCAAAATGTGGGTTGACTTACATGGAGTAATCTCAGGTACGACAATCTACTTCATTGATGCCATACACACTAAGCTTTGTGCGTTCCTATTGGGAGCACCAACTCAACTTGTTCCCAATTAGTACAAGAAGGTATCTTACGGTTTGTTTCGGAACACTTCGGTTCGTTACTCACAATTATTAGGCAAATGGCATATCATCAGTAATTTAATTACAATTTCAATACTTTTATATGTATATGTCCTCGTTTGTTCGCTTCAGTTGATGCGTTTGGGTTGTAATGAACTAGGGGGACCTGTTTGCCTACTCCTCACGAATCATAACGCTTCAAAATGAGTTCGTCATCTCCCAGCCCCCCCCCCCCCCCCTCCGCCCCCTTCCTCCCCTACCGCCCCACTACCACACCATATAAAACTGATGGCGCCCTTGGGAGCGACAGGGCGGGCGAGGTGTATGGTAGTTATTATCCGGTGGTGGTTGTATTTGAGATGTAAGGTGAGATGCGGGGTGTCACCATCAGTTTGAGTTACCGCTGGGCGGTATAACTCCAGAGGCTGATAATGGAGAACGCATGTTAACAATGCCGTCTGTGCCCCCGGGCGGTTATCGCCATGTGTTTGACTGGTGGAGACGTGCCGATGCAATTTCGTCTCTTGCGTCCATTTTGGTGCGCCAGTGTGTCCTAAATTATGCACCTTTTGTGTCTGCATGGGTCTACTTTGGGGGCAGTTGTAAAAAAGTCCTTGCTTTGGTGTTTACTATGCATACCATACATAAATTTAATTATCGGTAACATCATGCCTTGCAAACATTCTACGTTGCTTAGTACATGGAAAACTTGTAGCCCTAATACCTGGCTCTCATTGTCGCTGGTACCCTACCACGCGATAGGTCCTTTCGCTGCCGTTATGTAGAACAGTTGGGCTTGTGAGATGTAATGTCACATCCGGTAACTGCATGTGTAAACGGCAGCAAGGTGCATACCACTCCTCCATCCGCCCCAGCGATCTCTGGCCAATGGATGTCCTATATCATCAGCTTCTTGGTGCGCTGCTTTTTGTCAGACTGCAGATATAATGTAAATAGCCTTATATCTTTATGGAAGCATAGCAGAACCAGTAGGTCGGTGTCTTCTGAAATCAACGAGCTTGGATCTTCAGTCGCACACACTACGGGGGGGGGAGGGGGCAAGGAGTGGGGGGGGGGCGTGTTTGTAGAGTTCAGAGTTCCTTTGTTCCCATGTCACGATGAATTAAAAGCAGAACTCTCCGTATGCAACAGAAGGGCGGATACACGATACTAAATTGACGATATCCCGATTCACGGTTATTTAATATTTGAATTTTCAGTACACGATGAATGAAAATCCTTGATCACGACGGTCGGCGAAGACCCCATTCCAGATCACGAAGAATTATTTTCCTCATTACCAGTTCACGGTGAAATGTAAAACCCAATCCCGAGGACCGGAAATACCCATGCCCCCTTCCCCCTACGGATGCCTGGATAAGAGTATTGGCGTTACCTTCTGCAAATGCAGTTTTGCATCTCATTGTTCGCATCTTTTGAGACAGCATGGCGACAAACCTCTGTTTCTTTGTTTTTGTTAGTCAAGAAGTGCTCGTCTTTGGATATGATCAGCCATTAAAGTTGACATGAGCTCCCACGACACCACCTCGGCGTCCAAGGTCGACGGCCTGCTTCATATCCATCAAACACAATGGTAGGTTGGTAGAACTTCCTCCTGGAGGTGGTGTAGGCATGTCACCCCCTCTGCATACAGACTGCATCGGCTGTACCTAGAGGTATGCTGACTTGGCATACAGGCTGATCTCAGATGGATCAAATTATGGCAGCGTGTCCTGGAGGGATTTAAGACAAAATGTCTAGTTGCCTATGCTTTCGGCTTTGATGAAGAGACGGCTATGTCAGTTAAAGTACATGGGGAGGCGGGGGGTGGGGGACATGCTGTCACGGGCTAAATGCAGCTATGACCGAGCGATCTATGTGGGTAGCGGAACAAGGGCAGGGTGGGGGGACATGATTTTACGGTATAACATGACCAGACGTCCCCCCATGACAGCGTGTCCCTCCTGTAGTTCTAATGCATACGCGCAAATGAGGACACTAGTTATGGTGGGACATGTTGCCATGGGTTGAACATAGCTATGACCAGATGCCCCCTTACTATAGCACGAGATTGCCGATTTATGTGGGTTGAGGGACATGGGCGGCGGGGGGGACATGCTATCACGGTGTAACATGACAGTTCTAATGTATACGCGCAAAAGAGGGCACTTTTTATGGGGGGACAGATTGTCATGAGTTGCATGTATCTTAAGATACATGGGGAGGGGTGAGGGGGACATGCTGTCACGGGTTAAAATACAGCCATGACCAGGCATCCCCTTAATTTAGCATTGGATCACTGATCCAAGTGGGTTAAGGGACATGGGAAGGGACATGTTGCCATGGGTTGCTCACAGCTATGACCAGATGCCCCCTTACTCTAGCACGAGATTACCGATCTATGTGGGTTGAGGGACATGGGCAGGGGGGGGGGTGCATGCTGTCACGGTGTAACATGACCAGCCGTCCCCCCATGACAGCGTGTCCGCCTGCAGTTCTAATGTTTTCGCGCAAATGACGGCACTATTTACGGGGGGACACATTGTCATGGGCTGAATGTATCTTAAGATACATGGGGAGGGATGGGGGGGGGGGGGGCATGCTGTCACGGGGTAAATGCAGCCATGACCAGGTGTCCCCTTAGGTTAGCATTGGTTCACTGATCCAAGTGGGTTAAGGGACATGGGAAGGGACATGTTGCCATGGGTTGAACATAGCTCTGACCAGGTTTCCCCTTAGCTTACACGGGATTACCGATCCATGTGAGTTAACGTAAATAGGGAAGGGGGGGGGGGGGTGCATCCAATGCAATCCCATGCTATTCCAAGGGGACGCCTGATCATGGCTGTGTTTTAACCCGTGACAGTATGTCCCCCGATAACTAGTGCCCGAATTTGCGCGCATACATTAAAATTGCAGGGGGAAAACGCTGTCATGGGGGGACGGCTGGTCATGTTACACCGTGACAGCATGTCCCCCCCACCCGCCCATGTCCCTCAACCCTAAGGGGAGACCTCATGACAACCTGCACCCCCTCCTTCCCATATCTCTTAACCAACATAGCTCGGTAATTCCGTGCTAAGCTAAGGGGAGACTTGGTCAGAGCTATATTAGGCCCATGACAACATGCCACCCCCCCTTCCCATTTGTCCCTTAACTCACTTGGATCAACGATCCAATGCTATTCCAAGGGGACGCATGGTCATGGCTGTATTTTAACCCGTGACAGTATGCCCCCCCCCCCTCGCCTCCCCATGTATCTTAAGATATATTCAGCCCATGACAATGTGTCCCCCCATAACTAGTGCCCTCATTTGCACGCATACATTAGAATTGCAGGGGAGACACGCTGTCATGGGGGGACGCCTGGTCATGTTACACCGTGACAGCATGTCCCACCCCCACTGCCCATATCCCTTTACCCACTTAGATGGGTAATTTCGTGCTAGAATAAGGGGACATGTGGTCATAGCTATATTCAACCCATGACAACACGCCCCCCCCCTCCCCTGCCGGGGTCCCTTAACCGACCTGGATGTGCGGTCCAATGCTAAACTAAGGGGACATTTGGTCATGGCTGTATATTAACCCGTGACAGGATGTCCCCCTCCCGCCTCCCCATGTCCCTTAACCCAAATTTTAATGTTCCTCGCAAATCTGGAGACAAAGGGCGGTTGAACCGTTTTGGTTTATCACTGCTAGAGGTCTGTAAGAAGTTCGGAGTTCACATTCTTAATGGCAGAACGACAGGGGGTGAATTTGGTGAATATACATATTGTTCTATCTCTGGAAAGAGTCTTATTGACTATGTATTGATGTCAACAGGATTGATAGATCGAGTTGAAAATCTTATGGTAGATCTAGATAAAGGATCTGATCATTACCCAGTATCATGCAAAATGGCTGTTTTAATGTCGAATGAAGCTGAACTTAGCGAGCCTATGCATACTATACCCCTTCAACGCTATAGGTGGGATTCTGCCAAGGAAGCAAGTTTTAGAGATAAATTAAAGGAGGTGGTTTCCCCGTCAGCCTTGGAAGATGTTAGTGACCATGTTGCAAACTCTCACTAAACTGATACAAGATGCAGCCTGTGACATGAAGGTAGCGAGTGGCAAAGGTGGACAACGTGTCAAATCAACTCAACCAGCATGGTGGGATGGAGAATGTACTGTTGCAAAGAGACATAAACTAGCGGCTCAACGTACCTTTAGACAAACAAGAAAAGACGAGAACCTTACAATCTATCTAAATGAGAAACGTCGTTTTAGAGAAATATGTAGAACTAAAAAAAAGGTGTCATAAGCAGAATTTATGTGAGGACTTGATTCAATCGAGGGAAGTACCTGGTTCATTTTGGTCCTTTGTCGGACGATTCAAAACTAATGCACAAGCATCGAATGCAATATCTGACGATGATTGGTATCAACACTTTAAGTCTCTCCTACAGGGTATAGGAATACCGTCAACAGCGTTTGACGAGGGAGTTAACGAAAATCTCAGCAATCATGACGACTGGTGTGATTCATGTTTTGATGATCAGCCGGAAAGCCTTAACGCGAACATAACAGTTGATGAAGTTAACGATGTTGTTAATGCGTTACCAAAAGGTAAATCTGCAGGCGCTGATGGATTGCTTTATGAAATGATTAAGAGTGGTCTCGACGTTTTGAGAGGACCAATAATATCCTTATTTAATGCTATATTAGATTCAGGAGAATTTCCGGATACATGGGCTCAGGCGTTAATAACCCCTTTACACAAGTCGGGCTCCAAAACAGATGTACATAATTATAGAGGTATCTCATTAATCTGTGTTATTGGTAAGATATTCACCAAAATTTTAAACAACAGGTTGACTGAGTGGGCGGAAATTAATAATAAAATAAGCGAAGGCCAGTTCGCTTATCGTAAAGGACGATCGACCACTGATAACATCTTCGCTTTATATGGTCTAGCTCAAAAGTATCTATGTAGGGAGCGTGGTCGTTTTTATTGCGCCTTTGTCGATTTTTCCAAGGCGTTCGACTCCGTACCACACTATAAATTATGGCATCGACTGATAAATGAGGGAATTCATGGTAAGATTCTAGCTATATTAAGATCAATGTACTCAAAACTTAAATCCTGCATCAAAACAAAGAACAGACTCAGTGATTTCTTTGACTGTGAAATAGGAACGCGACAAGGCTGCATGCTTAGTCCATTTCTCTTTACCCTTTATATAAACGAACTTGAGAATATGCTTCGGGAACAAAATTCAAATGGCCTTTTTATTGATGAGATATATCCTGGTATCTTTGTATTAATGTATGCTGATGATATCGCTCTTGTAAATGACACGGTTGGGAGGCTGCAATGTGAGTTAAATGTGTTAGGCGATTTTTGTAAAAACTATGATTTAAAATGGAATTTGAGAAAGACTAAAGTCATTGTATTCCGTAGAGGTGGTATTCTAAGGCGAAATGAAAAGTGGTTCTTTGATGGTCAACCAGTCGAGGTCACAACTTATTATAAATATCTCGGCATTGTGTTTTCTTCGTCCTTGAGTTGGTCTCCCGCGTTAAAGAACCTCCCCAGTCAAGCTGAGCGTGGACTGATGCTTGTAAAGAAAGTAATGAAACAGTGTGGAGATATTCCAATTAATATATGTTTTGATCTCTTTGATAAAATGATCCTGCCTATACTCCTGTACCCGTCAGAAATTTGGGGATGTGAATACAGAGAACCCATAGAAAAATGCCACATCCGATTCTGTAAATATGTTCTGCAGCTGCCGCGGCAAACCCCCGACTGTGCTGCTCTGGGAGAGTGTGGGCGGAAGCCTCTGTATGTTTGGTACATCAGCAGGAGTGTGAGATTTTGGTTGAAATTGGTAACTGCTGAAAGACACGGTTATACCCAAGCTGTTTATAAAACTTTGTTTAATTTGTGTGAAGCCGGAAAGCAAACTTGGGCATCAAAAATTAAAACACTACTATTTAGATTTGGATTTGGCCATGTTTGGCTCTCACAGGGAGTAGCTGATGTTGGCTTATTTTTGAATTTATTTAACCAACGGATGAATGATGTCTCCTGTCAGGAATGGCGAGCAGATATCAATAGCCTGTCTAAGCTTGATACTTATTGTTGTTTTAAATCAGAGTTAAAATGTGAGCTATATCTAACTTGTGTTGTAAATCGAAAGTATAGGATCGCATTAAGTAAATTCCGATGTTCTTCTCATAAACTGGCAATCGAACGTTTAAGGGGAAAGGAACCAAGAGAACGACGACTCTGTAAATACTGTTTGACTTTAGGTGTCAGTGAAATCGAAGATGAAAATCATTTGTTAACTACGTGCCCTCTATATGCGAATATAAGATCCCACTATCTCAGTTCTTGCAACCTGTCTAAATTTGAGGGTCAGCAACTTATTAAAAATAGAGATACTACGATTGTCAGAAATGTCGCGGCATTCATTTATCAGGCGTTCAAGTTGCACTGGGATCTGTAATTGTAAGTCGGTTCTTATATCGTTCATTTATTGTTGTACACTATTCTGTACTCTTTGGCCTAAGGCCTAAACGGTGCAATAAAAGATTCTTCTAAACTGCTTAACCCACATATGTCGTTAAGTCCGTGCTAAGCTAAGGGGACATCTGGTCATAGCTATAATCAACCCATGACAACATGTCCCCCCCTCTCTCTATCATTTAACCCACCTGGATCAGTGATCCAATGCTAAACTAAGGGAACACCTGGTCATGGCTGTATTTTAACCCGTGTCAGCATGCCCCCCCCCCTCCCCTCTCCCCATGTCCCTTAACCCACGTAAATCGGTGATCTCATGCCAGACTAAAGGGACATCTGGTCATAGCTATATTCAACTCATGACAACATGCCCCCCCCCACCCCAATCCCCATGTCCCCTCAAGGTATATTCAGCCCATGGCAATGTGTCCCTCCTATAACTAGTGACCTCTTCCGCGCGTATACCCGAACTGCAGCGGGGACACGCTGTCATGGGGGGACGGCTGGTCATGTTACACCGGATTATACGTGCACTAAAACTTACAGAAGTCTTACAAAATCATAGGTGGTTAATATTGAGAAGATATGCCAAATTTCAAATAAAATTTTAAAAATGTTCTCCCCACCTCGATTGCTATAGATTTGTTTTTCTGTTGTACTAGGTCATGTGTAGATACTATTCCCACAATAAGAAATTTTGTTGCAATTTTGTCCTGGTCCATGCACGGAATGACTAGACTATAAGACGAATATGCACCTTGCGTGCGTAACTTATGAGGGGATTATGACTACGACCTTGCTTTGCATATTATCAATTTCAACAACCGGGAAGGCCGCACCGCCACGTCGAGATATTTGCTTCAAGCAATATGCTTGAGTGAGTGGCAAGCCGCTAAATATCACGTTACTTCGCACGGTGTTGTGTCGTAGTTTACCGTAAAACCCCCCACCCCACTCCGGCTTCCCGCCGGTGGGTTGGGAGTTGGCGTGGAGGTGGGGCGGGGGGGGGGGTGAATGGGGATCACCTCCCAGTAGGGTGCGTGGGCAAGCTGATTTGATTTCACGTTTCGGTGAACATTCAGAAGCAAACATGTCGGGGGCATGTACTATCGCGATATTACGGCCTTTTAACGTCCGTTCTGGTGGATTTTTTCTGGTGTACTTTTGGAAGAATAACAAGAATTGATAGTGGAGACAGCTAGTCAAGTAGCTTTAACAACTAAACCCTTTTGGAGTGGGTCCTGCACTTCGACAGATCAGTCCACGTGATACGTTGTGCTCCAGTTGCCCACCGAGTGTTCCTGTGGGTGGGAAGTAATACGTCATTGTGTCTTACTCGTCAATAGGGCTGTACAGTCACTACGGGATCTCATCAAGACCCCACGAGACAGGGATACCTATGCTCTACGTCAATGTCTAGCACCAACGGCCTGTACGTGCTGCCTACCTTCCGGTTGTTTGCCTTCACTCGCCTCACACACAAGATCGGCTAAAGCTGTCCTTGGATGCACAACTAATCACTGAATTTCTGTGCATATCAGAATTATAACTATCCGATTAGATTGATGTAATATATGAGCGGTTAGACAGTTGATAAACCAAAACGCGGTTGTCTCATGTGTGACTGTCAGTGTCAGGCGATCTAATGTGCTGCGCGGGGTTTTCCATGTCGTATGACGTAATAATCATTATGACTCGCATGTGCGCGGTATCTATAACTACGTAACAACGCTATCTGTTATATGGACTGACCAGGCGAAGACAATGGTGCTCCATTTGTCGTAGAAATGTAAACATCGATGATTCCCTCACAATACAACGCTTCCAACAGTCCCATCGAATGGATCACATGCATTAGGGAGAGATAAATATCTTATCTTAAACTATATTATAATTTAAAAGTTAGCAATGCCTAGGCCAAAGCAAACCAAAAAACCGTTTCACACCCACTCGTTCCTTCACGCACAAATCGCGCAGCCAGCCGGTTCCCAACGCTCAAACGTTGACTACAATGAGTGCGCGTCACGCAGCTGTAGCAAGGCACCAGCGTGATACGCACTCGTTCTAAGAGCACGTGTTTTTTGTTGGCCCCTAAAAGACCTAAACCGGAAATACAACCCGCGAGATCTGCACAACCCTATTAAGAGGGTTTTACAACGATGACATTACGACGTAATGTACTGGATTGACAGCCAGATTTATCCCCTTCACACTTGTTATATGTTGCTACGAATATATATGTTATGCTATGTTGACTTTCTGACTGATCCTATAGAAAAATAAAAATTCATAAAAATAATCGCCTATTTCTCTTGTCGAGCAAGGACAACGTATGTAACGCAGTAGATGTACAAGTTTTGTAGTTAAGAAACTTCAAACATCGGGAAAGCATGAACGTAAATGGTCAGTCTCACTAAATATCAGTTTTTCGGAACACGAATGGAAGCAAATGTATTTGCTAGCAATAACGACTACAGTCGACGAACGTTTGAAAAGTTTTCAACATGAAGTTATTTGCAGATGTATAACCACCAACGTGTTTTTAAAACGATGTAAAATAAAAAGTGAGGACACCTGTACCTCTTATAAAGCCGCGTCTGAGTCAATCGAGCATGTTTTACTTTTGTCCCATTGTTAGTTAATTCTGACATTCTTTTGTGAATTCGGTCGAACGTAGCTCTAGTGTAGAAACCAACCCAGGTTTTTCACTCTCAGTTGTATTGTTCGGCATAAAAAACCCAGAACACGACCGGTTATTGCACCATCTTATATTATTGGCTAAGAAATATGTTCTTTCGTGCAAGTGTAGAGAGGTTTCTCCTTGTATACGTGATATCCCTATATGTCTATACCATGTTGGATACCTCAGAAAATAAAGCACGCGCGAAGGTACCTATTAGAGATCTGCGCGGGCACAACTTCGCTGCCCGCGCCCGCTCCGCGCCCGCCTCGCGCCCGCAAGTACTTGCCCGCGACCGCCCGGCGCCCGCAGCCCGCCCCCGCCCACAGCCCGCCCCCGCCTGCAGCCCGTCCCCGCCCACAGCCCGTTTCGCGCCCGCACACGCTACATAAAAGAGGATCAAGAAAAGTGCCCTGCTTTGTATGTAGCCGTGAAAGCCTCTACTGTCACTCTCCCCTCTAACAGTTCTCAATCTTTGGAAAGATAAAGAAAGAGAGGCAGAGGAGTAGTGAGAGCGTGCGGGGGGTTAATACGTTGCAAAATGTCCGCCTAAAAAATCAATTCATCGTTGCAATTTGTCCGCCCGTTACAATATGTCCGCCCAAAAAGCAATTCATCGTTGCGACATGTCCGCCCGACCTTCTTCTCGCCGTTGCATTCCCGGTTTTTTAAATTTAATTCCCGGTTTTAATTATTTATTCTCGGTTTGAATCATTTCCTACTGGTTTGAATCATTAATTCCCAGTTTTAGTAGTTTATTCCCCCTTAAAGGCATCTACTCCGGGTTTGAATATTTAATTCCTGGCTGACAAGCCGACAAACTGTTAATTAATGAAAAACAGGCTGAGGGGCACTAACGAGCTTCCGTATCAACGTCAACATGAACTACAGGAAATTTCAACGCAGCCCAAATATATAATCGCACAAAAAACATTCCATTACATCACGTGCGTGTAGGAAGATACGTAGAATGGATGAGGGCACACGTGGGAACCACTTGGAATGTGGAGAATTGGTAGGGGTGGAGACAGGGATTCACAGGCAACAGCTAGGCGGGTTTGCCGCTGAAGTCGAAATGCTTTCGACTAAGTGGTTAATCGGGCAATGAACTAGGCCAAAATTCCAAGCATAAGGCGTATGCAAAAGTCAGATTTAGTAAAACATGCCTTCTGTAAACTATGACAATGTGCCGGACTTAATGTTTCAACCATTATTCATGGCCTCGATGGGCTTCTTGGCCCGGTCGAGCCCTCCTGTGGTACAAAGCAACATATCATTGTCCATGTCGATTGTTTGGGTAGTTGGCACCTACCCAAAAAATCGGCATGGACAAGTATATTATATATTTATAGGCAGCTTAACAGAGTCAATAAGTATTGGTGAATCGATAAATTGACGATTACCTATTTTGATCCAGCCGGCTAAATAGATCGACCCAGGTTAAAAGACGCATATGTCTTTATTTATAAAGCAAGGGCTATTCGAACAGTAACCCTAGTATATGTTCCCACGATGTCTATATGATATTCGAGTGCTATATTGAGGGCTTTCCGCTTTTTAGTTTCACTCCAGAAAAACGCTTTCAAAAGTTGGGAATATGGGTCCTACCTCCACTTTGGCATGTCAAATGGATGCAAAGCATGCCAGAGCTCGTGATACGAGTAGGAAATGTTATTATTGACATACTTCTCCTTGTAAACGTGCAATTTTGTACGTTGTATGATTAGGATAATCCACAAAAAGGCAACCTATGTCGTAGAATTAAACCTAGGCCTATGATCATGTTACAAGCCTTTTTATTGTGACAGGGCAATGGTATGGGAACGTTAATTCATGTATTCGGACACTTTAATTCGATAAATGGCTATATTTATCGCGGTAAATTCCATTACAAAGTACATTTACAAATGGACACATATCAGAACGTAACGGTATAACATTATTATACCCATCTTGTGATGAAAAACATATCTTACCCCTATAGAGCGGATATTTTAAAACATGCGACCGGGGGTACTCTGGAAATGTAAATTCATGGAGCGGGCTGCGGGAAGAAAATACCCCTTCCGAGTGGATTTTGGAGGTGAAAAAATGGGGGGGGGGACTTTACCACGGAACCTCCTTAACCCAAGCAATGTAGTAAGTAGCCCCGCCGGGTCTCGGAATCATCTATTATGAAGTCACTTGTCCACATCTGTCCCTCCTTCGCTTAGAAGTTAACATTTAATAAGAGCAAACCAGCCGAAGTCGCTATTATAACTTAATGAAAAAACTGCAAAACTCACGTAACGTAGGTCATCAAATGTGGAAATGTTTAGAGCAAGGAGGTGAGGACTGTGATGTATGGAATAATGAATGGTCCCTGAATGGCACATGTAGTAAAATAATAAGTTATCCCCTCCAGGGGTAACTAGGACGACCGCACTGTAAATAAAGCCTGCGCTGTTTACCTGTAGTTGCATCATAATGGCTGAATCTCTGCAAGCAAAATAAACCGCTCGAAACCATTAATAAATCAATGAAACTCTGGATTTTCATTATATAACAGGGACGAAGAGAGGGTATGTGGGGATATGGGGATGGAGAGAGAGGGAGAACGGGGAGGGTGGGGGGGGGGTGTCGCCTCAGTGCCCCCATAATGCTAAGAGTCGCCCGGGTACCCCTCCAGCCCCACCCTCCTTTACCAATGTTTGGTTTTAAATCCAAGACTGGATGTTGGTTAGTTGTATATTATGGACGTGTTAACCAATTATGGTCAACGAGAGAAGGGAGGGGAGAGTGGAGCCATGTCCCCGGGGTAACCCCCTACGATTTGCAAAGGAGGTCATGGGATCTTTATCCTGCGATCAATGAGACATGACCAGAGCGGGGCTTGAACCATCCGACTCGCGTACCGTTAGGCCCCTCAGTTCCAGAGCACTCATGAATGTCAAGCGCTCTACTTAAGATACTGAGCTAAATGGACGGCTCATGATATAGCAAGAAATGATTGGCATATCGAGAGGTGATAATGCGACAAAGACACCCTGCAGTGGGCGGGCATTTTGCAACCACTAAGTGATTTTCGGGCGGACATATTGCAACGGGCGGACACTTTGCAACGGGCGAACATTTTGCAACGATGAATTGATTTCTGGGCGGACATTTTGCAACGGGCGGACACTTCGCAACGATGAATTGATTTCTGGGCGGACATTTTGCAACGGGCGGACACTTCGCAACGATGAATTGATTTTGGGCGCACATTTTGCAACCAGATTTGCGGGCGGACATTTTGCAACTAGATTTGCGGGAGGACAGTATTACAACGGGCGGACATTTCGCAACGATGAATTGCTTTTTGGGCGGACATATTGCAACGGGCGGACATCTTGCAACGATGAAATGATTTTTGGGCGGACATTTTGCAACGGGCGGACATTTTGCAACGATAAATTGATTTTGGGCGGACATTTTGCAACGAAATTTGAGATCGGACAATTTTACAACGGGCGGATATTTTGCAAGGATAAATTGATTTTTGGGCGGACAGTTTGCAACGTAACACAGGTCGCATACCCCTAGTGAAGTCGGTAACACTGGAAACGATCGTAAGCCTACCTACTGGCTATAAATAAATAATAATCTCCCCCATCTCCCCAGCCACCCTCCCCCCCCCCCCTGCCGCTTAATTATCTCTCAGCCATGTATCCCCAAGAGCTCAAACTATTTAAAGGATAGGGCATTACGTTTTTTCACAGGCACACACCTGTGTACCCCACTCACCCTCTCCCCTGTTGCTTCTCTCTGTGTGTCGCTGAGCCCGTACGAGATATTATGATGTTTGTTTAACGCAATTACAGCGGTATCCGCCCCGCAGCCACTATCATTATGCCTTGGTGTCGCACATACAAATGTACATGGCAGTACAGTAGCATAGATAGTACCTATACTAACTCTTTCCCACGCGCGGACGCCTTTTGACGCCTTCACACTTCAGCCGCATAAACGCCTTCGGACGCCACGCTTGAGCTGCATAAACGCCTTCGGACGCCTTGCAACTACCCTTGCCATTTTAAGCCCAAATTCCGGGTCCCTCAACAAGAAACTTTCCGTGATGATACCTAGGGGTATTCTTAAAAATGAATAGCATTCACCCACCCGAGGCGAATACAAGCCCGCGCAGCTAACCACTGTGCGAATGCACTGACCTAGATATGGCTGGCCGGGTAAACTTATCAGTAAGCTGGTAGCGACACCCACGCGCACGCACGCAAGGCGCGTTTAAGCCCGGAACCAGGCGTTTGGCATCAGGGTAGGGCTTAAGCCAGTCAGTGCCGCTGGCAAGGGCCGCGACTGGCTCTGCGGACTAGGTGCGCTCGGCCTGGGCCTCTGCGTCCCTGCACTGGTTTAGTCAGTTTCTAGTGTGAGTAAATGCACGAGCGGGGGACTTTCTCTGCATGGGAAAGAGCTAATGTACTGTCGTGTAGCTGTTATTGAAGTGCGGCTACCGCCTATTTTTTTAATATCATACGATGTAGGTCAAGTCGGTCGGCGACCCTCTCCATCGCACGAAGTGGGTCTCCAACGTCTGATGTTCGCGTCTGGGCTGCGACACGGTATACGAGTACCAAGAGGTACAACCCATTCCTGCAGCTCGCGTCGGACGTAAATATACGATCAGTAACATCTGTGCTTTCATTCGGAAACGTCGTATGTATACCACCTATTCCTACCGCTAAGCATGGAGACCAAGAGCTACCTTCACCGGGTTCCGACACAGCCACTGCTGTATGCTACCCTCCCCCAGTTAATGGAGAGGCGCGCGGCGGACATGCCGGATAAAGCAGCCTACGTCATCAGACATCCGGGGGCAGGACGTGACGTCATCACCTTTCGGGATTTGCGCGACCGGAGCAGGCGGGTGGCGGCGCGGTTGGGTGCGCTGGGAGTCGGTCCAGGAGACTGCGTCGTGATGATCGGACCGGGATGTCCGGAATGGTTCTACGCGGAGTTCGGAATACTGACGCTGCAAACCGTGACCATGATCTTGCCCGGAGAGGCCGCCACCGGGGACACCCTCCGGAAGATCCTGAACGACTTCAAATGTAAAGCCGTGATTTATCATCCGGGTCCCGAGGACGCCGTGTTCCGGAGGCTCGCCGAGAGCTTTCCGGACCACGTGGCCCCGAAAGACGGGATCCAGCCCTCGGAGCGCGACGGTCTGAAGAGTACCCGGATTTTCATGCCGTTGATTGCCCCGAAAGGTCGTGACGTCACTTCCGTTGCATCTCTGGTGGAAATGGAAAACACGCCCGAGGAAAGCAGTCAGCTAGATGATTTAACAGCGACGCTTAGCGCCGATGCCCTGGCCATTACATACCTGACTTCCGGATCGACCGGAATTCCGAAAAGCGTGTCGATGAGTCATCTGAATATCACACAAATCTATCAAAGCTTTGTCGAATTTCTCGATATTTCGGAGGATGACCGATACTTCAACGACCGCTCCTTGACTTGGAGTGCCGGAGTGTTCGGGCTAGCGGTCGTATCCAAGGCAACCTACGTCCTCGTGGACCCGGCGTTCGTTCACCACGCGACCCAGAGAGAGTACCTCTACAAGGTCATGGAGGAGGAGAAGGTCACGGTAGCCATGTTTCTGCCCTACTGGTTTTACGACGTCGTGGCGGACACGGCCGCGGGGCGAGCGTGTCTGCCCAGCGGGCTACAGCGCGCCGTGACTGGCGGCGAGCAACCGAACATCGAACTGGCCTCCAAGATGAACAACCTATTCCCCAACATCACCAACGCCTACGGGTGTACGGAGGGTGGCTGGATATTCCTCGAGAACCTCGCCGTCCAGGTTGTCCCCGGCAACGAGTCGATATTCTCCCGGGTGGTCCCTGGAGTGGAGATTAAAGTCTCGGACGATGAAGGACGTTGCGTGCCCAGGAACACCGTCGGGGAGCTCTGGATAAGAGCGCCGACGATGTTCCGGGGTTACCTGAATCCCGACAGCGGGCGTCCGGATAGAGGTAAGACGGAAGCCGGATGGTTCAAGACCGGCGACATGGCCCGGATGTTTCTCGACGATAGGGTCCAGCTGCTGGGGAGGAAAGTGGAAGTTATATCCAGAGGCACCAGGAAGGTGTTCCCGGGTGTCTTGGAGAGCCTGATCACCTCGTGGGATAAAGTCCGAGAGTGCGTCACCGTCGGGGTCCCGGATGCTCGGCTGTTTGAAGAGGTGTGCGCATGCGTCGTGCCTGTGGCGGGAGAGTCCGTTTCCCTTGACGACCTGGTGGAGTTCATGGAGCAGAAGATTCTTGTTTCCACGGAGTTCGGATTCATCCCTCGCTACCTGTGGGTTCTGGATAACATGCCGCGGACCAGGACGGGCAAGGTGGATCGCGGTAAAATCCGGACGCAGGCCGGGGAGAGGTTCGGATCGGATCTCAGCGCCCCCTAGAACTACGGGGAGAGGTTCAGACCCGATAGCAGCGCCCCCTAGGGACGGCAGTGTCTCGTACAAGCTATTACTGTTAAGCTTTCCAATATGAAATGAAATGTTGGTGTTTTAGGCCACTTTTGTGCACATACAGGCTAAATTGGGCCAAGGAACTTCCCGGGACAATGAAGGATGAAGGAATGAAACATGCCCCAGATTAGGTGCCCGAGCCCGGATTCGAACCCAGGACCTATTGATCTGCGGTCTAGTGCGCTAACCACTACACCAGGGAGGGCCCCCCTTTCCAATATGAACGCACGGCGCACGAGGCACGATACTTGATGCATGACGCACGACGCTTGACGAATGACGCACGGTCAGGCTTGTTTACCAATTATTTACTATCTTGGTCACTGAGTTGGTCCTGCACACGTATGCACTCTAATTACTGGGTTGAGTGAGTCAGCTTATTGAATTGGTCCTCTTACTGGGTTGGTCGTCTTACTGAGTTGTTCAGCTTACTGACCTGGTAAGCTTACTGAGTTGTTCAGCTTACTGAGTTGTTCAGCTTGCTGAATTTGTCGGCTTGCCGAATTTGTCAGCTTATTGAGTTGGTCATCTGAGTGAGTGAGTCAGCTTACTGAGTTGGTCGTCTTACTGAGTTGGTAAGCTTACTGACCTGGTAAGCTTAATAGGTTGATCGTCTTACTGAGTTGTTCAGCTTGCTGAGTTTGTCGGCTTATTAAGTTGGTCGTCTTACTGAGTGTGTCAGCGTACAGAGTTAGTCGTCTTACTAAGTTGGCCCTTTTACTGGATTAGTCGTCTTAATTACGTCCAAGGGTGCAGATAGACAGACCGCCTCTTAAGCTGAGACTTGTTTTGTTAATAATTGTGTACCTTATCAGTTGCTTACCAGTGGTGGTTTTGGGGTCAATGGACATCGTATCTCATTATGAGATAAGTGTGATATCTTCGGTCTCCACTGTTACTAATAAAAGTCCTAATTTGACCTTTCACGCGTAATTTCGCACACCACAGTTCGTGAGATTTCGCTTAATCCTCCCAGGAATCCGAATCGAAAACTTTGTCAATATATTTAAACCCAAGCTTTGGCCAGCGGCACCCTCGTCACGGGGTACGTCCTATGGTCTATGCGTGTACCCTGCATACGAAGGCAAATTATTCAATGAATGGACCCTGAATAATGTGCATTTAGAGGTGGTAAGCTAATGTTTCACCTGGTAATCCCAGTCACGGACAATACGGAAGATATTGCTGCCGAGTGGAAATAAAACTCGTTCGAACAACTTACTTGTCTTTTTTAAATGACGTAAGACTCAATCCGAACCTATTGACCTGCAGTTTAACGGGTTAACTGTTAGATGCACTTCACCAAGGAATGAGTAGAGCGCAAGTTTATGACGTAGAGCGCACACATGGCATGGCAAAAACACAATGAGCAAGCCATTCGGTTTCGTAGTCAATGTGTTAAATCGAATAATCAGTTCTATGTGCGATATTTCCTTATTTGGTATTCCAAAAAGTTTTTATTTACGAATGAAAATGGCGTATGGCGCAGAAACATATATACGCGCAGATATTATGTTACATACAATGAAATAGAAGCAAATAAAATACGAAATTAAAGATACGTATGTGACTCCTGACTACTAAACAGTTATTCACATGTGAGAGGGAAATGAAAACCTATTAGGTGCCACAATATAATCTTGCACATAACAAAATAACGTTTCGTTCTCAGAGAATGACAGATCAGGTGACCCATAAAGTAAGGCATGTTCAAAAAATAATTGTAGATAATAAAACAAAATAAAGTTTGTATGGATAGCCGCGACACATTCTGAAGCGAGGTAACCGTCGATGTTGTAGCTTGGACATTGAAATGAAAAATGAGCTGTATTTTCATTCTAAAATAAATATAGGGGGCATGACGAATCTTGGATAAACTTATATTGTTTCCGATGGGACTTTAAGCGCGTATGACGCATAGCATATGGCATCTACAGCTCGTAATAGCGACTCACAAAGGCAAGTTTCTAATAATAAGACAATAACTTAATAGCCACCTAGAGCACGGATATATTCCCTTTTGGCCAATGCAATCTTTTTCACTAATATAACATCGTATAGCGACCTGATATTTAAGAATTTTAAACACCGCGTTGCAAAAGCGATTACCCCGACATACTTATTTACCCACATATGTATACATCTGACTATCATTGCGAACGAGAGACTAATATGTAGTAAGTACCACCAGCAATAATATATATTATTTAGCCATGATCATATGGAGAATTATTTATAATAATTCTATTTGTTGAAGAGTAACGGCAAGTTAGCCCGTAATAATTAACTATACCGGAGAGCACTGGTGGGCTGGCGCGGCTACAAGCGTACTCCGCTAACAGTCTCCCTGGCTACTGATTGGCTAATCCTGGACGCACTCGCGCGACGCTATGAGGGATACATTGAGCGGACATCATATATTGATACCGCTATGAGCATTACATTGAGTGGACATCATATATTTACACCGCTATGAGGGATACATTGAGGCGACATCATATATTTATACCGCTATGAGGGATACAGTGAGTGGACATCATATATTTATACCGCTATGAGGGATACAGTGAGTGGACATCATATATTTATACCGCTATGAGGGATACATTGAGTAGATAGCATATATTTATACCGCTATGAGGGATACATTGAGGCGACATCCCTTCGAGATTTACGTGCTTTCCATTTTTCGTATTCCCCCCGTTCTCGTATGCTGACTTCACTCTCTATGAAGTTGGGTTCACGCTCCCTGTTTGTGTATATATTTTCGCCACTGACGGCGTCTTTGGGGATAGTAGCGCCCCCTATCGCCCCTTTAGTGCCCATGACCTTCCCGATAAGTGTCCGTAGAGATGCGCGAGCGTTATTCCAGCGTGTTGTGCCATTGCTCACCGCCCTATCCGACGGCTCAGCGTGTTGCAGGCTCGGCAACGGGCCCATCGGGACGATTTCATCCAAGCCCGGTCGCCTCGCTTCGTGTCTCCTCTGCCTGTTACGGCGCTTCACAATGCAAACGGCGGTAACTATGGCAATTGTTACTAAGACGACCGCTGCTACCGTTACGCCGATCACCAGCGCCAAGTCTAACGAGACGTATCGCACGTACCCCATTTCCTCTCGGACTATGTTTATCCCCAGGTGAACCTGAAAGATAAGAGGAAAACGTAGGTAGGTGGATCTAGTTAATGAATATAACGGCTGATAATATCCTAATTACATTAGTTCGTTTATATTAGAACTAGGTTGCTCGCTAAACCTGAGGACACTGTCTAATTAGCCCATCCAATAACTGTGTTCTCCCTTCTCGTGTGGAGTGTGGGGAACCAAATAATGCCGGCCGGGCATCAGGTGACACAATGCGGCGACAGGTAGCGACATAGCGTGGGGACAGGTGTTGGCACAATTATGTGGCGACAGATGGCGACATGATGCGGGGACAGGTGTTGACACATTGTGGCGACAGGTGGCGACACAATGTGAGCCAGGTGGCGACACAATGCGGGGACAGGTGTTGACACAATGCGGCGACAGGTGTTGACACAATGTGACGACAGGTGGCGAAATAACGTGGGGACAGGTGTTGACATAATGTGGCGACAGGTGGCGACATAACGTGGGGACAGGTGTTGACACAATGCGGCGACAGGTTTCGACATAACGTGGCGACAGGTGGCGACACAATGTGGCGACAGGTGGCGACATAACGTGGCGACAGGTGGCGACACAATGTGGCGACAGGTGGCGACATAACGTGGAGACAGGTGGTGGAAAGCACTTGCCGTCGAATAAAAGGGGAACTGAGGCCATGACCCTGTATCCTGCGGATCCATCATTGCCCTAGATGGTAGGCTAAAAGAACTGTTTCTTTAGGCGGTTTATTCATGAAATGAGCTTAGCTTAATTTATAAGTACCGAAAGGACTATAATCAGCTGTGATCACATGTCCTACAAAATAAGTCGCGAAGACTGCTGCCATACCCATATTTCCCGCTCCGCGCTGGGTAGGTCGCTGTGCTCTCTTCTCGCGGGAGTTGGAGGCGGCAGCTGGCACGTGACCGAGGTATCCGTCAGGTCAGTGATGGTGCAGTCCCCGCGACCAACTTCAATGCGGTAATCCGACTGTTCAATGCCCGTCATGTGCGATCCCTTCGACATAAAAGTAGTAGAAAATGAAATGAAATGTGTGTGTTTCAGGCAGTCGTTGTGCAAATGAATCCCTCAAGATGTAGGTCAAAACCTCCAGGAACAATGAAATGAAGCTGGATGAACCTTACCCACGACTTGTTGATCTGCAGCTCAGCCTGCCGATCAACTGAGCGAAAGAGGCTCCAAAGCAAACTGAATAATAATTCCAATAGCCACACTAGAAACCTAGACAAGGGAGGAACCAACATGTACCAGTGGCCAGGTCCATAGGATCATATGCCAGGGGTCAGTGGCACCACATGCATTACTTCACAGGTGCGAAGTTACTGTTGCAGTTAATGCATTTGTGACGAATAGACATTATCCGAGATTTTTTTTTTATAAAATTACATTATCAGAGACATTGGGCTTCTTTTTTGTTAGAAAAGTACCGACTCCATTTAAAAAAGTACGGAAGCAATTAAATATATGAGGTTAGATTTGATCCCATATCGCGCACGGCACACTTACACGAAGGATATAAAGGACACCAGGCTGATAGTCAATGACTTCCGGGTTGGGTGTTATTTCCGGTGTATTGACGATGATCAGCTGACCCTTGGACGCCAGAGCTGGGTTAGGATTGTCGCTGATGTTCTTGAAGTCGGGGAGGCCGTCCATCTTGAAGCCTATGAAGAAGTTGACCGTCGCGTTGTCTGTGCTGTAGTCCACGGTGTCGTTGGACGCGCCCTCTGCCGCCAGCCTGATGTATTCGGGGATGCCTGACGTCATGTTGGGGGTGAGGCACAGGATTGTGGAGCTGGCGTTATTACTGGCCCGACATAGCTGGAAGAAGACGTATTGGAGTAATGGAATAATAGACCGATCCACTCTCCGACACTAAGCCCCGCCCACGGTTGAGTTCTTTTTCCTTACTCGTGAGGATGAAATTGACAGTCATAGCTGATGGTAGGTACAAGTGAGAGGCTCTCATCTCTGAAACTGACAAGAAAGTGACATGCTGCTTTGTTTGTCCGACCTTGTTACTTAAAAAGGCAATGCAAACTATGAGTTTAATGCTGTAATTGAAGTGGGTATATATAAAATTCATGCCAAAGCAAATGGAAATGTAGGTCTGCATGTAAATGTGATTCAGATAACAACACGGATTTAAGTGATGAAATACTAAGTATATATACGGTACTATGATCATTATAATAAAACAAAACCGGCATGCTGCACTTCATATGTTAATTATGTTAATGGCATTAATAACTGTATTTGCAATGAACAGTTACATTTTCCTTATGCCCTATAATTGACCCTCAAGATAATATACAACTTAAACCAAATTAGACTAAATGGATTAGTTCCACCACGGTGGAACCGGCCTGGAGTTGATTCTGACAGGCAGGCCTATTCCAAGCCTGCTTATTCGCGGTGGCGCCGCCTTGGAGGCATAAATTGACGACGAGACACCATGGCCAATTGTTCGTTCGGCAGTGAAAATGTTGATTTATGCAGTCATCTTGCCTGAGCGCGAATCTTGTCTCCCACGCTTCGCATTTATATCAAAGAACAAATGTTTTATTTCGAAATAAGGCTAACAAGTGAGTGTTTTAGACAAGATGAGAAAATAGGTTTGTTGAACAGCGACCAAACACGTGCGTGTTGTCAGTTGTCAGTCTATCACATTGTCAGTTGTCGGTTTGTCGCCTTGTCAGTTTTTTTTGTCTGTTAATTTTCTTTGCAAAAGGGGGATATCAAGCAGTTTAAGTGAGCTAGAAGACGACCAGCCATGTTGCTAAGCGGATACGCTCATAGTTCACGACGCCGGTACTTTTACACCAGTAGGTTAACGGGAATTTAAAAGCGATTGTGGACGCGAACCAGTCAATGAAAACGGAAACAGTCAGTTGTTGGTCGGGCACTAGTCTAGTGGAACAGTCCGAGCGCCCTCAGGGAATCAAGGAATTCCTCTGGCAAGGAATGTTTAGCGCGGTGCTGATCGATAAAGCCAAGCCGTAATTTAAAGTGTAAATGAAGTGTTAGCGTGTGAGAAATTTATTCGTTACCTCTCTAGGATAAATAATTCAATTATTGGACTTGACATAACACATTTCGACGAGTGTTTTGGGGGTAATTTGTTTGTGCCGCTGACATTTGCTCCGAACGCATGGGGGCTGTTATGCAAAATAAGAGTCAAAAAAAAGATAGGCTTTGATGGTTCGATGATGAGGTTTTTCAAGTAATACAATCCGGCATCGGTGTTATCTTAACCTGCATCTTAATCTGTTTATGGAAATCGACTTGGATTTTTAGTACATGTGTATGCGTGTTACCTTAAGAACGCCCTTGCGCTCGCTATTATAAGTCATTATCAGGATCTATAACCTAGATACACAAGCACGGGTTATTAACTTATACGCTTACGTCGTAAAACACGGTTCGATGGACGGAGATATTCGTTCTGTACTTGTTGATGAAGATTTTTTCTACAATCTCGACGGTGATTTCTATCAAGGTTGTCTCCACCGCGTCCAAGGATTCCCCCATAACACTGATAGTAGTTCCGCCACTGAATTGTACAAGGAATATATTTTATACAATATTATTATTAATATGGTACATAGTATTTTATCGATTTATGATTATTTATTGCTTCTCATATAAATATAGCGCGAGAATAAACAAAACTTTTTTCCTTTAAATCGACAGAATTAAATTAAAATAACGCCTTCAGTGCAGCTAGAGATTTGTTGGTGTGCACCAGTAACAAATCGGCAGGAATAACATCTAAGCTGTATCACATAGAACTGGAAGAGGTAAATTTTAAGTTTAAATAACGTCTATTCCTTGTTGGCATCTCAACATCGTGACGATTTGTTTTTACATATAGTTTCATCTTTTCACCTTGGGGCACGCCCCTAAACCCCCCCCCCCCCCCCACCCCCTCTCCCCGCCTCCCTCCCCCACTCTCTGCCGGATTCTAGGCAGTGGATAGACTGTACGATGAACTCACTCTATCAGGGTTTTCTGAGGATCGAAGTCCGTGATGTTCGGATTCCCCTTGTACTGGAAGGTGAATGTGTCCGGCGCTGGGATCCGGAGTCCCCCCTGGAATATGACGTCAATACTGAGAGGAACGTCCTCGTCCGAAGCGTTGCCGGCAGGTGTCAGTGCAGTCAGAAAAGTGGGATTCCTGCAAGAGCAATGATCATGATGTCACTTGAATGTTTTTCATTTTTGGACGCTGATCAGAAATCGCCTTCAAGGTTCAACGTTTAGGTATTCAACAGTTCTAACTTCCCTTCTTACATGTATTCAGAGGTCATTGTGTCCCCTCATGGATACTTCAGGGGCGGATCCAGAACATCTGGATAGGGGGGGAGGGGCGGTTTCAGAGTCGGATCCAGATATGCTGGATAGGGGAGGGGGGGGGGGGGGTCGGCCCCCTCCTGGATCCGTCCCTGTTCATGCATGCTCTCATGAAATGGAAACTTATAAGATACTTTTCAAACAAAGATATATGTTAGTGGTGAACCCTTCGTGCATGGGTGTGCTTCTTGTTCTTAATTTCTTTAACTGTAACTTGGTTAAAGAAAAATGTAATAATGTATTGGTGCAGTCCACGTCAGCCCTATGGCCATCAAATCTGTGACAACAAATAACAAAGGGCATGCACGTTATCACTATTTTGTTGACGCGTATCACCCTCTGACTCACTCCGGGTCGCTAATGACGTCACAGCGGTATCTGCGGTCAAGCTCCACTCTGATTGGAGGAAAGTCGTCAAAGTTGAAGCCCGTGACGTTGATTTGTGTGCCGCCGGCTTGTGGCCCGTACAAGCCTACCACATGCTCGACCCAGGGTCTGACATTGACCACTGCAAACCAATCACAACGGGATAAAGAGAACAAAACAGACAGTTTAAATGCACTGGTCGATTTATCAATATGAATTCGTTTTTTTTAGTATGTCATCAAGAAGATTCAGATATAGCTTAAACATCTTTGATGTTAGTGAAGAACGACTATTCACCGTTCGGACTGCCTATAACTATAAATAAGGTTCTATTTCCGCATGAGTTAACGAACAAATCACAAAAATAAGATGATTATTTGGCAAATTTACCAACCAGCAACTTTAGTGCTATGTGAGTGTCCTAAAGCTTCGTGTCAGTATAAAACAATCCTAATAACCATGCAAATAGTTATGATAAACATATAAAAAAATCCTATATAAGCACTTTTAAGTATATTCTCACGAATACTGTATTTTATAGTTTTCTCCAATCCGTATTCATTAACAATCCTCGCGAAACTTACTTACCCATGTGAAACGCCTGTTGCTAAGTGTTGTTAAGGCCACTCGGTGTGTAATTACATACCGTGCTTTTTCTAATGGTCAATAATCGTTCGCTGACGGGACCTTTTTCTGTTTTCAGTCGGAGATATGGAGTGCTCTGCTCGTATTAAGAAGGTTTGCCTGGGGATACTTAAGGATAATGAATTGGCTGATAGTAAGGATGTCTGTGTGATCTACGGTTATACATGGCATATCGAGTTTCGTGGTGGTGTAGTACCTTGCCCACAGTGCACCCCAGCATACGTGATCCCCTTCACTTCGACGCACAGACACTCATAGCCACCGAGGAAGTTGACGCAAGATCCGTTTTTTTGGCAGGGTGACGACAGGCATTCATCGATATCTGTGCGTAAGGAGAATAAATACATTGATGTTTTAGGCAGATTGTTGTGCCAAAAACGGTTAAACTGAGCCAATGAATCCCCCGAGAGGATGCAGGAAGGATGGAGGAGGCATGCCGCAGATGAGGTGCCCGAGCCCATACTAGGAGTCCAGAAGGGGTAAATGGTGACACGGGACACAGGCATATTTGAAAAATCGACATTCGACATTGACCCCCAAATTCCGATTTTTGAAAAAAGATTTTTGAAAAAAAAACGACCTAAAAATGACACGGAACGTCATAAAACATTTACATGCGACACTGAGAATTTTGAAAACCGACACTGGACGCTGGATCCCCCCCCCCACCCCCCAACCCCTGCCAGACCTCTCGTACTCGAACTCAAGATCTATAGACATGCGGTGTAGTGCGCTAACTACTACACAAGGGAGGTCCTCTCCGGCGTAAAGAGAAGCTACTTTAACGTTATTCATAGATATACGGATAGTTTTCGCCGTCTAAGCAAAATCACCTGATATGCTAGAATGAAATATTAACATTGGCGTTGTGATGATAGTTACATGTCATTCAAATGTAGCGATCAATATGCAGAAAAAAGTTAATAGCTGGGCGTTTATGAGTAATCGTTACAAACACATTTATAGGAACAAGACTATGTCACAAGTGAACTAATCAGGCCACAACATATAGCAACATGGATATGCCGTTGGGACCATATTCGACGTTAAGTGCGTGCGTTGTTCGAAACGCTGTCGTCTGTCCGCCTGTTGCATGGGTCATCAGGGGCGGATCCAGAAATTTGAAGAGCGGGGGGCTCAATATGGCTTCAGATAGCGTTCTTCCCCAAAACAAAGTTTTAGTTGGGGGGAGGGGGGGAGGAGGTTTCACGCCTTAGATGGCCTACATTTTGCATTGAAAAGCGGCATTTTTTCCAAAAAAAGGTGAGGAGGGGGGGGGGGGAGCCGGAATCCTTGGACCCCCCTCTGGAGCTGCCCTTAGTCATAACGATAATTTCCAAGAGAGTTTCGTTCCCCATAATGTTGTGATTTATTAGCGTACTCACCAATTTCACATCTATCGCCACTAAGTCCGGGAAGACATTCACATTCATAAACCATCATGTTCGCGTTCAGAATGCAGGTACCCCAGTTCACACAGGCAATAAGGTTGATCTCACATATGGCTGCAAGAAGAACCATATCAGTGAAGTCATGACATTCTAGGCTATGTTCAATATGTGAGCGTAATATCACTTCAGTTGAATTGAAATGTATTTCCTTCTGTTAACAATGATACAATAGGCTCATGAGTACGGAAGCCCTTTGATGCCAAGTAATGACATTACTTTATTCATAGATTATCTGGCAGCCAACTGAGATAATTTTATGGCGGCGGCCAGACAATCTATAAATAAAGTAATGTCATCCCTTGGCACCAACGGGCTTCCGTACAGGAGTGGCTACGCCGCTCGTATATATTTTTTTTATTAGTTTTCCCTTTTGAAATAATGTTCGTTCGACATGAAATTTCATTTTACAGGTCGGAGTACCGCTTCGTGTATAATAAAATAACAATGAAATTTATGATGAAAGTAGTGAAAAAACAAGCCCATGCATACATATGATTCCAAGCCGCACTTTCTCACGTGAGATGTACTTTTCCTATCCAAAAGTGCATTATCAACGTTGCGTGTTAACTACTACACATAAAATATGTGTAATTATACACTATAAGAACCTGAGTACACCATTTTCATTAAAAAAAAAAGTCAAGCTTTTGATGGAAATATTACTGCATGAGTCGCAATAATTAGGCTCACGGTTGTGTTTGCTATCTACTTACTTCTACATTGCTCGGAACTGGTAGAGTTGAGATGCGTTGTGTTAAAACCCTCGGCGCAAAAGTCGCATTCTGCCTGGCCAATGTAGCCTTGGTACTGGCCGTGGGGGCAGGGGTCGCAGGGTTGCATGCCGCTGGCCGGCTTGGAGAACCCCTGCGGGCATGGCTCGCAGGGCTGGCCCGGGATTGGTTGAAACAGGCCGGCAGAGCACGGGGATTCTGTGTCAAAGCAGGCATAGTATACAAGGCTCCCGTTCGCTAGGTGGAGCTCCGTTCGCCCCCTCTCTGGCCGCTGTTGTTGGCCGAGGGCAAATTTCAAAATTCTTAGCACCGATATGTAAATTATATTTCTAACAAAATAATGATTCGCAACATTTTAAAACATAAAACATAAAGTCGTATATGGAGATAATATGCAATTATTCGATTTGCAATAACGCATTATGCAATATGAATATGCCATTTGGCGATATACAGCATCCTATCCTGCACCATGAATATGCCATTTGACAACATGACTAAATGCAACATTTTGTCCTGCATGAATATATGTCATTTTACGACATCCACATCCAATTCCGCATTATGGATGTTGCAATATGCGTTCGTCCTTTCTGCGATCCGCATTGGGTTCAAATTATGCCGCAAGCGGACGCCACGGGTTCGAGATCTGGGGTGCGAGAGGGGGAGGGGCAGTTCGGGGCTTGTTTAGTGAGTCCCCCCTCCCCCTCGAGCTCCCTCGGCCAGCCATCACCTCATGCACATAACATGCATGAATTGTAAATTAAAACGAGCGATAATGCATGGGGAGAGTCAATACTCAGCGGCGGATCCAGAAATTTGAAAAGGGGGAGGGGTCCATTTATTTGATCTTGGGAGCGGGAGCTCTGAAAAATTGCGACTGGGCGAGGGGTTCACCCATGCTCCGAGCTTTCTGCCTCAAAAGAGGATGGAACGATACACGCCTCAGATGGCCTAGATTTGGCGCTGAACAACGGTGGACTGGGAAAGGGATAACAGCCGACAGTCGCGATCAAGCATTTTCATCAATCGTGAACTGAGAATTTTAATATGAAATAACCGTGATTTAGGAATTCACGTGGGTATTCAATGCGAATGCATTAAGGAAGTAGCATGCACCAGAGATATAAAACGCTGTCCAGGTCAAAAAGTGAGGTGAGTGATGAAGAATTTGTGAAACGGTGGGAGGTGGTGTGGTCAGGAAAGGACGATTGCAGAAGTGCTGGGTGATGTGTAGGTCCGGGGTTGGAGGGGGGGGGGGTGGATGTGGCCGGGATTGGGTACGGATCGGGACAGAACCGTCCAAAAGGGAAGGGTTCTGGGAATCTAATTACGGACCCGTCGTTGTTGCTGCCTCGGTTGTTGTGACAAGGATGTTAGTCGTGCTCTCCGTAGGGTTAGACGTGCTCTCGAAAGGGTTAGACGTGCTCTCGAAAGGGTTAGACGTGCTCTCCAAAGGATTAGACGTGCTCCACAAAGGGTTAGACGTGCTCCACAAAGGGTTAGACGTGCTCTCCAAAGGGTTAGACGTGCTCCCAAAAGGGTTAGCCGTGCTCCCCAAAGAATTAGACGTGCTCCCCAAAGGGTTAGACGTGCTCCACAAAGGGTTAGACGTGCTCCACAAAGGGTTAGACGTGCTCCACAAAGGTTAGACGTGCTCCACAAAGGGTTAGACGTGCTCCCCAAAGGGTTAGACGTGTTCCCCAATGGGTTAGACGTGCTCCCCAAAGGGTTAGACGTGCTCCCCAAAGGGTTAGACGTGCTCCCCAAAGGGTTAGACGTGCTCTCCAAAGGGTTAGACGTGCTCCCAAAAGGGTTAGACATGCTCCCCAAAAGGTTAGACGTGCTCCCCAAAGGGTTAGACGTGCTCCACAAAGGGTTAGAATTGCTCCCCAAAGGGTTAGACGTGCTCCCCGCAGTGGTGCTGGCGCTGGTTGCGCCAGTCATTCGCGCCTCTATAGTTGAAAGAAAGGACAAAGCGACCCACAACCGTTCAAAAAAGGGAAGTTACATAGCGAGGCGAAAACCAATATTAACAATGCGCGGTGAAAGCAAAATTATACGAAGGAGCGGCAGAGTCACTTGTGCCGCTACCTTTGGGCTTTTAACGAGAAAATGCGTGTGTGTGAGAAAGAGAAAGAGGTGTGTTTTGTCTCGGGAATACCCAAACATTTACCACCGATGAAAACATTGCTGCATTTACCTCCAAGATTACTTGGCCTTGACTAAGTAGTGAGTTACGTTCGGACTTCATTTTGCCCTCCTGATCAATGATTTTGTTTGCTAAAAAAGTAAAAATGTCCTACCTCCCTCCAATGTGTCAATAAAACAAATTACACTGTTATTCTAGTTATAGCTGCTTGTCGAGCTTTTCCCGCCAAATCTAAGCCCAGGCTACATGTGTTACACCTGGTGTTACACGGCTCAGCGATGCCATGCGGGGCCTGGTCCGCCCGCAGGAGCGGACACGCATGGTGGCCGATTAGCGGCCTAAGCAGCCAATCACCAGCTCGGTGACCTCGGGCAGACTGACCAATGAGGGGTATCGCCACGCCCACACTGGTCAGTCTGAACGGGTACAAAAAGGGCAAAGGCCAGGAACTCGGGGTTCCACGCCCGACGACCTGAAGACGACACGACTCTCCCTCCCCCGACGACTCCAGGACCCACGACAGACTGCAAGGTATAGCCCATAAGTTCTTGTATCATTAACCCACATATCTTTTATCTTACGAAATATATTATATCTAAACTTACCACTGTGTTGATTTTGTATATACGTTGGCAGTTTACCAGGCTAGCTGTACCCCGACCGCTCTACCCCCAGTAGCTAATTCCCCAGGCTACGTAACTTCCCCTAGTGGCTAATTCCCCAGGCTGCTTAACTCCCCTAGTAGCCAATTCCCCAGGCTGCTAAACATCCCCTAGTAGCCAATTTCCCAGGCTGCTAAACAACCCCTAGCTTAACCCCCGACCCCGGAATAGCAAAGTTAACATTGGTGCAGAATTCTTGACCGAAACATAAACAGTGTTTCGGACGCTTGGATTTTCACATACTTGGTTTCCCTTCCAGTCTGTTGCCTGTGTTTCGTCACATATTGCCCCAACTTGCCCTTCCATTTATGTGCATACTGTGTATAAGTATACATGTTTTGAATATCTATGTCCCTTTCCTCATCTAAATTGGGTCGTAAGCTACGTTCGTCCGCCCGCGTTAACCCCAAAACACGCACTCACACCCACACCGCCACGATGCCCGACCTTGAAGCACTGTACAACGGCATCCAAAACGTGAAAGACGAAATTGAAAGAAGCCACACAGCAATGAACAACACAATGACAAGATACACAACAGCAACAGACGAATCACTAAAAACAAGGAGGACATGCAGACACAAACACTGGGTCAATATATACACCTGTTACCCAAACCATTCTCGGCCACGGCCAATGAAAGCGCACAACAATTTATAACGGATTTCAATCAATTTGCCCTGTTCCCCAACCTCAATGAGGAAACGAAATGCCGCCTCTTCCCCCTCATAATTAAGGGTAAAGTGAAGTTATGGTATCAAACCCTCCCTCAGACAACCACAGGGGTATGGGACACCCTGTGCCAAACGTTTTTGGATAAATTTGGCCCCAGGTCCCTAGACATTTTCCGTGAGGCGGAACTCCTGAGCCGCTCCCACCAGCCCCATGAATCTGTATCCGCCTTCACGGCGGATATCAAATCCCGTTTCGCCCTGACAGCTCTGCCCGAGTCAGAGAAGTTAAAGATATATATGCGTAGCCTCCAGCCCTACTACCAGGCCTATCTCTACGAGCACCAGCCGGCCACTCTCACCGAGGCCATGGAGCTGGCGAAGAAAGGAGAGAAGATCCATCGTCTACAACGACGGGATCTGGTGGACACCTCGCTGCTGATTCACCAGCAATTAAATAAACCCCACCCCTCAACGCAGGAAACGAAACCCCAAAGCCCTCTCGACCCCCCGGACGCTATCGTCCACGCACTGACCAAAATGGAACAACAATTTCACGATTTGACAGTAAAAATGAACCGGTCAGCCCCTACCACCTCATCGTCCAGTATAGAACCTGGACCACAATGTGTATACTGTGGGGACCCCCACTTCACTAAAACCTGCCCTTACCGGCTCCACCCCTTACCACCCCATGTACAGGCTATTGCCACCCACCCCTTACCACGCTGCGAGTATTGCCAACAAGGTCACTATTCTGCCCACTGCCCCAGCCTCGGGGCGACAGCATCGCCAGTCCCCTCCCCAAACTGCTCATACTGCGGGGGTGCCCATCAGCGCAACGGTTGCCCCTCTGCCAACCCCATACCACCCCAACCAGCTCAGATATAAGCCATCGCCCCCCACCCTTCACCGCGCTGCGAGCATTGCAGTCAAAGCCATTACTCCGTCCAGTGCCCCACCCTCGGGGCGACAGCTTCACCAGCCCCCTCCCCAAGCTGCTCCTACTGTGGGGGTGCCCATCAACGCACCCCCGCCCATCGCGAGTTCACACCCTCCTGCTATAACTGCGGCGGCCCCCACCTCTCCCGCTCATGCACAGTGAGGCAGGGCAACATGCGCAAGCCCAAATGTGAGAAGTGCGGTGGTGGTCACTACACTAAGTCTTGCGTAACCACGAGGCCCTCAGTGACGTGCAACTTCTGCGGCATTCAAGGCCACAAATGGGCTGAATGCCGACGCTGCCTGTCACAACAGTCTCAAACAAACCCCACCCGCAACAATGGATTAGAACCAGCCCGGTCTCACTCCAGCCAAGGGCCCCAACAGTTAATTGCCCCACCCATCCCAAAACCAGGGCTCGGGAAACTAATTGCCCGTGCTGGGAGTCAACCCCAACCCAGCGCGCACTCAACCCGTCCCTTTGTCGAGAACATAATCCCTGTATATGTCTTTCGACAAAAGTATCATGCTCTTATTGATACGGGTGCTACCATTTGTGCCATCGGGGCACCACTCCTTTCAACCCTCAGCAAGTCACCCGCCATTACTACATTGAGCACCCAACACGTGCAGATCGCCAATGGCAAACTGGCCGATGTTCTCGGCAACGTGACGCTCCCAATAGCAATATACGGCGTCACACGCAACGTTACGTTCGCTGTGCTAGCGCAGGATATGATCCTGGGCACCAACTTTCTACAAAAATACAAAGCGATAATTGATTTTGGCTCAAAGAAAATATTCCTTCATCAATCCGCCCCGGCTTGTGCCACAAAGCAATACATCATACCCCCTCACACGGAAGCCATCTGCCAAGCCCACCTGCCGAAAGGCGTCAGGTACCCTAACGGGGTACAAGGCGAATGCCACTCCCGCAATGGGTTTAACGCCCGCTTCATTGCCGCAAAAGCAGCCGTCCAAATACAGAACAACTGTGTACCGATCAGACTATATAATTTGTCATCCACCCCCCTCACCATCAAGGCAGGCACACGCCTCGCCACATTGACACCGTGGTCAAACACAACAGATGTACGCGAAAACACCCACATACCCACCCCAGCCCCAAACACACCACAGCTGGCAACTATGCACACCCAACCCGCCACACCGACTGATAAGTCAGACCAAACCCCACCTGTCATCATTGACCCCAACTTGTCCCCAGACCAAACAACCCAGATCACCGACTTAGTCAGGGAGTTTTTGGATCTCTTCCCCGAACCAACATCTGGATCCCTTGGCTTCACACCTCTCGTCCAACACGAGATCAAAGTGAAGCCGGACGCTCGACCAATCTCCAGACCACCATATAGGTGCTCTCCACATCTCCGAAAGGAGATCGATAAACAAGTGGAGGAGTTTCTGGAGCAAGGCATCATCGAACCCTGCGAGGGTGGCGAATGGGCTTCCCCTGTCTTACTGGTCAAAAAGAAAAATGGCGATTACCGCCTCGTAGTTGACTTCCGGCATTTAAACGCCAACACAATCCCGCAATTCCTGAGGATCCCGCGTCTGGATGATACTCTGGGTGATCTGGGCCGCGACTCGCCCCAATTCGCTAGCTCCCTAGACCTGAACAATGGCTACCACCAGGTCGGTCTCCACCCCGATTCACGGGACTACTCTGCTTTCCTCACTTAACATGGGAAGTTCAGGTATAGACGTATGCCACAGGGCTTAACATCAGCCCCATACACCTTCCAGCTTCTGATGGACAAGGTTCTGTCAGGAATCCAGGACAGATACGTCCAATGCTGTCTGGACGACATCTGCGTCGCCACCATCACTTTTGCCGCACATATCACAACATTACGAGATATCGTCACCCGATATCTTCAACACTGAAGGCCACGAAGTGCACGCTAGCAGCTCCGGAACTAGAGTTCTTAGGGCACGTCCTCACTTCGGATGGACTGAGGCCCGATGAAAGAAAAACGGAAGCTATTCGGAGCTTCCCAACACCAACGAAGGTGAAATCTTTACGCTCATTCTTGGGATTGGTAGGATTCTTCCGGCGATTCATTCCAGGTTTCGGTCTCATAGCCCGCCCTTTGTACGACTTGACGAAAAAAGACACCCCGTTTACATGGTCAACCCATTGTCAGAAGGCATTCGAAACCCTGAGAGATGCATTATTAGAGGCCCCCATCCTCCAATACCCTGATTTCAATAGGGAATTCTGCCTGTGCACTGATGCCTCCCTCGCTGAGATCGGTTCAGCCCTCTGCCAGGAAGCATCAGACGGCACTCTCCTCCCCATAGCGTACGCTGGACGCTCCTTCTCACAGGCGGAAAAGTCCTACACTACAACCGAACAGGAATTGCTTGCTATCATCTGGTCTATCCAACACTTTAGGATCTTTTGGGAAGGTCATCACTTCATGCTGTACACTGACCCCGCCCCAATAACCTGGCTTCTGAAGAAGAAGGAACTCACGGGCCGATTAGCACGATGGAGCATTATGCTTCAGAGCCTATCCTTCAAAGCCAAACATGTTGCTGGAAAATTATATGTCCTCCCCGATTTTCTGAGCCGCGCCCCACCACCCACAACCCGTACGGAGGAGGATCACATCATCGATTCTTTCCCAGACGACCCCTCCTTCTGCCAGGCAATGGGCCCTCCCCCCTCCGCTGCCCCCACAGATACCCCCACCCCCCTCGTCATCCCGCGCCCTCACGGCTACTACAGATACCCCCACCCCCCTCGTCATCCTCCCCAGCGCAAACACCATCGATACCCTCACCCCCCTCGGCACCCTCCCCCGCACAAACACCACCGATACCCCCAGCCCCCTCTTCACCCCTCCCCTTGCTGCCACCCCAGACGCCACAACCCTCCTCGTCGCCTTCCCCCTCGCTGCCGCAGCCGCCGACCCTACCCCATCCCCTGCCTACCACAGAGATACCCCACCCTCCCGTGAGCACCCCCAAGTCAACAAAGTCAACACTAGGGCAATGGCCAGAAAACACCAGACGCCAACACCCCGCCAATCCTACCCCCGCGCAAACAAGCGACGCGAGAAATATCAGCAAAGAATGGCCGAGGCGGCCCCCGACACGCTAAAAGACATCGACCTGACTCCCACTGCGGTACAACATGCCCAACAGGCCGACCCGGAATGTAGGGAAATTTTCAATTTTGTCCAATTCGGAATATTACCCCGCAACGATACGGAAGCCCGTGCATTGGTGCTACGAGAAGGGGACTATTTCGTAATAGACGGAATACTGTACCACCTCTTCACCAGCCACAGCAGCCAGATCCACAAGGCTCAGGCTCAACTGGTCATACCGCAGGGCCTGAAGGCCCAAATACTCACACTTCACCATGAGTCGAGTTTTGCGGGCCACGTGGGAGCAACCAAAATGCTGAGCGTCCTCCGAGATCGTTTCTTCTGGAGAAACATACCAACAGATGTATATAACTTTGTCTCCTCGTGCGAAACATGCAATCGTTCTAAGGCATCGACCCAGAAAGTGAAACCGCTCTTACACCCACATGAAATAACCCACGCACCCTTCGAAAAGGTCTGCATCGATTGGATGGGGCCGATGAAGGAATCCCACGCCGGGAACAAATACATAGTGGTGGTAACGGACTACTACAGTCGTTACGTCATCACGTGGGCCAAGCCCTCTGTCTCGGCGGCAGTCATGGCCAAGCAATACTATGACAACGTCATATGCAAACATGGCTGCCCACGACACATGGTCTCAGACAACGGAAGTGCCTTTGTATCACGCCTTTTTAAAGAGCTCTGCAAGATATACGGCATAAACCAAAAATTCGCCTCCAGCTATCACGCCCAAACATCTGGCATCACAGAGAGGGCAAACAGGTCCATTATCACACTCTTACGGACATACATTGCGGCGAATCAGAGTGACTGGGACATTTGGCTGCCATCAGTATGCTTCGCGCTGAACACCACGGTCTCAGCCAGCACGGGACACGCCCCTTTCTTTCTTCTCTTTGGCAGATTACCCGTATTTCCCAGCGAAATCAATCTCCCTCCCCCGGGCACGCTCCCCCAGACCCTCGAAACAGTCCTGGCCAACATCATCCAGAATTCCCGCGATGCGTACGTTACCTCCAGAGACAAATTACTGGACACACAACACAGGATGAAGGCTAGGCACGACAAAGACGCACAAACCCCGGACTTCAAAATAGGGTCTGTCGTATACATGCACAAACCAAATCTGAACACCCCGGGTAACCAAAAGAAACTGCAGAAATCGTACCACGGGCCGTACACCATAACGCGCTTTGTGTCCCCGGCCACAGTCAAGCTTCGCGACCTCCGTTCAGGGGCCTACCTGCGTAAAGCGGTTAACATCACACGGCTAAAGCTCAGCCATGCCCGTCTATCAGTTAACTCTTGGAATCCAGCCTTCCCGGAAGACCAAATTCCCGCCACCCCGTCAACCCTAAGCACCGCCCACAGCCCCACCCCCACCCCATCCAACTCAACCCCCCAAGCACAACCGAGTCCATCGACGGCGAAGGCTCACTGGGACCACCAAGCGCCCGGCCCACCACTACCCATGACATCCCACCCCTCGCCACTCATCCCCCACCGATTTCCCTCATGGAGGTACCAATCGCCACCACACCACCCTCAGTGACTACGCCTACGCCAATCAAAGAACACCCCCTCCCCCTCGACCCTGAATATCGCCCAATAAGCGACATCACTGACGCCTATCATAACCGCGAGACTGGGCTCAGAATCAAAGTGGTGTTCGCTGACAGAACATTCGCCTGGTTACCGATGACCAACCTGAATGACGTAGCCCGTTCTATATGCTACAAGAAACAGCTTAACATAACACATGTCCCCAACCTACGCACCCGCACTTGACGTGTCACCCTAATTTCTTTATGTTCAAGATTGGACGTAAAATTCATTGATTTCATTCATTGCAGGTGATAGATGTCTGTCGTTAACAATTTATCTGACCCACACTCGCCGCCATGTTGCATAACAATCGTTTATATTGCAGAATCCTTTTTACAGCACACCTCTATTACTCGAGATAACAAAGTCCAATTATCAGTCGTAAACCCATTGGGGTATCGCTAATTCCTACTACACGTTCTATCAGAATTACGTAATCTCGGGCCCAGATAACTTTAAACACCACTTTGTCGTTGATACAACACAACAAACATCACCCACCCGCCTAATCCCCAGATGTTCACACCAGGGTATCAATTATTTCGTTCCAGTCTGGTTCTCTTCTGGGCCATAGTTTTAATGAGAGCGGCCATACAATACCCTGTACCTGAGCCAACAAGTTAAATGGCATTGTCTCTCAAGCCCCCGACACGCACTATGAACACTATCAACACTCCACCCGGTCAACAATAAACACGTCTCTGACCATCACC
Organism: Arenicola marina; assembly: GCA_964019135.1. Taxonomy (NCBI): domain Eukaryota; kingdom Metazoa; phylum Annelida; class Polychaeta; family Arenicolidae; genus Arenicola; species Arenicola marina. The sequence continues at coordinate 31,471,392 of OZ025263.1, forward strand.
AAACCCACACACAAGCAAACAACACCCGCATGTGCGATGACGTAATCCTCACATCGCGTCCAATATATATCTATGAAGTGTCAGAACCCACCAATATCTCATTCACACAATTGAACGATTAAACGTACATAACCTCGATAACCGGCGCGCTGCCACTTTGGAAAAGCTTGTTTTAATTCGCCGTCTTAACCAAAGCAACACTGGGATGACGTCTGATCTTAACTGATTGGACCAAACCGGCATGGTACGTACGTAGATATCACGTACTTACCACGGCTTACACGCACGGATCGTATTATTTACAAATCGAGACCCCCACCCCACCCCACCCCAGACTTACCAAGTCTAATTGCCACCAAAAGCTCCGTCCTGATTGGCCACGGGCACTAAAATATCTGAGAACCTAAGAACCAGATTTCGCAGACCATTCCTGACGCTTGGACAGCAAGGACACACCTCGCCGCAGCCACTAGACCGGAGTATTAACGTTGCATTGCATTTCAGCCTCCAAGATGGTAAGTTTAACTCTACTTCTACTCTACATATTGACCTGTGGCGTGGGCCATGCGTTCTCTGCAGACACGCCGCCACAGACAATCCTCCGCCAACCCTCTGGCACTGTCTTTCCCCGACGCCCACAATTAATGATTAACGACAATTCTCACTACAACCTGATTTTCAGCATCACTATACCCCAGCCACCTACGTTTCCTAAAGTCGATAACCCTTTTAAGGACTGTGACTATGAGGAAGCCTACTGCCACCCACTATACGACACGGTGAAACAACTCAATGATGAGTACAATAACTTACTTACAGACATCACATCGCAACACACATCAATCACATACCTACTGAACAACCCAATAAGCACAACCAACACAACCAGACACCGCAAAGCCCCTTTAAATTTTATCGGTTCCGCTTCACGTTGGCTCTTCGGCACGGCAACCACCGACGACATAAACACAATTTGGACCCGAATTCATGATATGGAGACATTTAATCAAAAGCAGTTCAATGATCGCTCTGACAACATGAAATCCCTGGTACAATTTATGAATATTTTCTAATCGCAATTTGAAAACATTAGACAACAGACAGAAAACAATCACCAAACTCTAACGGAATTAACCATTAGCTTAGCTAAATGGCGCATGGTACTCCAGGAAACAATATCTGACATTCAACGTGCCCAAACTGACTTATCATCACTCACCCTAGCAATAAGCCAATATCTGGTCCAATACACCCTCGCCATGCAACATGCACAATATACATACAACCACCAAAACCAATTCCTTAATAGTCTACATCACCTGCATCGCCACAGATTACCCTCTCAAATGATCACACCTGATACACTGGCAAGTGCTCTCAAAGATCTGGCCAGTTCCCTACACAACACCCACCCAGCATATTCAATAGTTGAAACGAACCCGGCGTTTTATTATATGCACGACCTGACTAATTTTCTTTACACTCGGCAAACGCTGCATGTTCACGTAATTGTCCCCATCACCCACACAGACTCTACCTTCTATATATACGACACAACGACACTCTCCATACCAATACTCTCCACACACCAACCTGCCGACGGCTACACAACCATATCAAATATTTCCCCGATTCTACTCGTCTCTTCCTCAAACAACTTCCACATAGCAGTCACACACCAGGATGTTCGCCGCTGCCGCGGAAGTCACTTGATTTTATGTTCACCCCTATTGTCCGTGACACAACGACCCACTCTCTCATGCACGGCAGCACTATTTTATGACTCCCACAACGACCCACTCTCTCATGCACGGCAGCACTATTTTATGACTCCCACAACGATATAAAATCCCTATGCCACTTTCACTTTTCGGCCTCCACTGCTATTCCCACCACCACGATCGCCCTCCCTGACAAATCCTACTTAATAAACACCCAAGAAGAATCATATATAATTATTTGCCCTGGAAAAATCCCCCTCAGACAGCCTGCCTGTAGATATTGCCGCGTCTTACCCCCTTGCTCATGCAACCTGCTTATTGCCGACCTCCTACTAACAAGCGACATTTTAGAATGCTCGAATTCGTCAACGTCACGTCACTCGCACGTTCTCAATTTAGGTCTTTTATTTCATTTACCAAACTTTACGATCCCACAGATCGCGCATGCTACCCATAACGGCTCTGTCACTCTCTCCCTACCAAACATCTCCCAAGCCACCCAACAATTCAAAGACATTTCAAACCAACGAAAACTAGGCGATCTAGACCTGAAAAACATCATAACCGCCGTCTCCCAGCACCCCGAAACATATAACGTTCCAGATACCAAGAACGACACTGACATCTGGCATTTTTTCCCCGATTTTCTTTCTTCTTCGACAGCACGGGCATGGTTCCCTTCAATTAACATATCCCTAGACATTATTGTCCTCATCACTTGCTTGTATCTTGGCCTGAGGGTACGCCGACTCACTACCATCGTGACGGCCATCGGCTCGCTGCCCAAGATACGGGCCGACCCCCTCATTATTCACGCATCATTCATCCCACCAACTGTTCCCCAACCCACTACCACTCTTTCACCCATCGCCATTTCTATCAACCACGCAACTTATGCCCTGGTCGTCCTAACTTCAGTCATAACATTATCCTTAGTCATACGTGCCCTTCGCTCTTCCCTTTGGCGCGAGGTTTTTGCCCAACTGCATGGGTGTGCCCCTCACTGCTTCGCCTACAGCCACCCGCGCATGTCCCCTTCGGCGCCCCCTCCCAGCCCATCGGCGAAAAGGCCCCCCACCCACACCCCACCTAGTAGCCCTCACCCTTTGGCAAAGACCCCACTGTTCGCCTCACCCCGAGCCATCCCTTAGTCCACCACCCTTTAATCCCCCTGTCACGACTTGGACCAGCATACCCATAACCTTCAGCCCCTCCCTCACTTCACTTAAGCACCAACAGACCTGTATTTTGGTAAGCAAAATTCCCTCGGGCCCACTTGGATGGCCAATTTGAAGCAAAAGTACCATTTTTATTCCAAAAAACATTCCTGTAGTTTAAAGGAGAGCGTTTTCATCCAGGCTTAGCTTAACAAACGCTCCTTCCTTCACGGGTGTCCGCGCGTCCACAAGATTACACCTTGTGGACGCTCTGTAAACAGAGGCGAAGCCGATTGACTTACCCACTGACCTTACACGGCGCTACAACATAGCTAAATCGATAATTTGTGCCTAATCGCACCCTACACTATACGCTATGTTTGTATTTAACCTCAACTTTGTTTTTATTTAACCTCAATTATGTTTGTATTTAGCCTCGATTTTGTTTGTATTAGCCTCGACTCTGTATTTAGCCTCGACTTTGTATTTAGCTTAGCTTGGATGACATACTTGCAAAACCTACCTAACCACCGTAGACGGCGACGGCAGAACTGCTAACGTGGGAGTCTTTTGATAACATTTTCCTCCCAAGACAACTAAAGAAAACCCATACAACTGTGGCAGTAACTCTCCTGCCACCACAACTAAAGAGAGGAAGAAAGAAGTCATCGTCGGCATCTATTGCAACCTCCGTGAAATATGTACAGATATGGCAGTCACTCTCCTGCCACCACATCTAAAGAGAGGAAGAAAGTCATTTTTACTATGTATACAGTTGGGTTTGGTGACCAATGAGCAAATGTAAGATGTCCTCGGCGCGCCGGGCAGATCCTTATCCCCATGACCCCGCAGCATCATTGCCTACCCTACATCGGGGAAGGAAGACGCTGCGTCAGCGATTACCAAGGCCCTAACGTCAGCGTCGTCGCTCACCCGCAGTGCGAGAGAGCGGACGCTGCGCGGGGCACACGTCAGACGCCAGCGTCGTCACTCACCCGCCGAGCGGGAGAGCGGACGCTGCGCGGTCACAATACACGGAGGCTCTGGCAGCCGAGAGGCTCGGACGATCGCTCGGTCCAAACCCAACTGAATATTAGACCCAAAATTAAGAGGTTACGAAAATCTTCATTATTCACAACCCAATCTAATTCACCTGATTATTTGTCACCATGAGACTATTTTAGATAACCTTGTAAAGGTTGCCAAATTCTATTGGACACTATTAGTATGATAGTTCATATATTATTATTATTATGATCACTATCAGTATTATATTTCATATATTATTATTATTTTTATCACTATTAGTATTATTGACGGACGGAATAGGACACCTATCCCCATTACGCAACGACCGACTTGTCATTTGAACCCCACCTCCCTGCGGTTGATGCGTAGTGTAAACGCATCTAAACCCGGGCAGAGAATAGTGTTACACCTTGTGTTACACGGCTCAGCGATGCCATGCGGGGCCTGGTCCGCCGGAAGGGGCGGACACGCATGGTGGCCGATTAGCGGCCTAAGCAGCCAATCATCAGCTCGGTGACCTCGGGCAGACTGACCAATGAGGGGTATCGCCACGCCCACACTGGTCAGTCTGAACGGGTACAAAAAGGGCAAAGGCCAGGAACTCGGGGTTCCACCCCCGACGACCTGAAGACGACACGACTCTCCCTCCCCCGACGACTCCAGGACCCACGACAGACTGCAAGGTATAGCCCATAAGTTCTTGTATCATTAACCCACATAGTTTTTATCTTACGAAATATATTATATCTAAACTTACCACTGTGTTGATTTTGTATATACGTTGGCAGTTTACCAGGCTAGCTGTACCCCGACCGCTCTACCCCCAGTAGCTAATTCCCCAGGCTACGTAACTTCCCCTAGTGGCTAATTCCCCAGGCTGCTTAACTCCCCTAGTAGCTAATTCCCTAGGCTGCTAAACAACCCATAGCTTAACCCCCGACCCCCGAATAGCCAAGTTAACGCATGTATATCGCAATTTGCAGAAAACACAATGGTTTCATTTTATCAATTCAGAAACTTACTACTAAACATCTCCGTTTCGGCTGTGATATGGCAAACGTGTCTATCACGGGACACCGCGGAATTCTGTGGCGGCACTGCTACAAAGCATGTCGAAGCGTAACAACTGATGACGTTTACCACTAAGTTGAAAACCTGTGGTTAATTGATATCACGGGCAAGGCTAAGAGACTCCATTTAGCAGTCGTGGAATATAGATAAAGGAAATTTTGGATGGTTCAGAGACTGATTTTCATTTGTATTTGGACCTCTTTAGTTTGAGCGGGAAACAGCTCGATATGCAACTTTAATGCTATCTGAGGCAGTTACGGACCAGTTGTTGCTGGCTCTTTTGTTGTGACCTGGATGTTAGTCGTGCTCTCAGCAGTGTTAGGGGTGCTCTGCACAGCGGTGCTGGCGCTGGTTAGGCTAGTCGTACTCGCCCCAAGGGTGGACAGAGAATACAACCCTCCACCATCAGTATTTATAAGAATAAAAGTACGATGCAAATATTTTACGTATTAAATAACGTACAAAATGGTGACCGTTTCATTCAGGCCAATCGTTCTCCTTACAGCTTACAGCTTCCTTAGTTGCATTACTGACCTGTTGTGGACTCACTGGTGGTCGGCGTGACAGTGGTGGGAGTTGTCGTCGTCCCACTGGTTCCGGTGCTTGTGGTTTCCGAGACTGTCGTTGGGGTTGTCAAGCTGGTGGTGCTCTCCGCAATGGTGCTGGCGCTGGTTGCGCTAGTCGTACTCGCCACTATGGTGGAAAGAGAATACAACGCTGCACCATACGTGCTTATCAAAAGAATCAGCATACAGACTTACAATCATATATTGAGGTGCTGAGAATCGATATATTATCGCCGATGTCGCTTATAAAGTGACGTTTAAGAGTTTTACGCCCGTTTCCTTCCAGACAATACGTTTCCTTTAAATATAAAATGATAAAGTTGTATCCCTGACCTGTTGTGGACTCACTTGTGGTCGGGATGACAGTGGTGGGAGTGCTCAGGGAAGTTGTGGTCCAGGTTGTGCTCCATGTTGTGCTATCGTAAGATGCGCCTAAAGCGAAATCCATAGGACTACAATATATGATCTGAATGTGACCATCTGGAAGTCGAACAATACTATCCGCTTTTAAAGTTACTGACGTCACTAGAATTCATTGCCGGGGGCCTGCTGAGTTTTCCTATAAAAGTTCTATAAACCGATGAACTACACACAGATCAACTTACGGTTAGATGTCAAGCGAAAAAGGCGCCTTTGCGGCAAGGTTAATCACTACATGTTTGATTCAATGTTATATTGAATGCTAATGTTTCATTTCGGTATACTATACAGCTTCTTCAAAATTTGACGTTCAGATTATCAAAACCAATGTTGTAACTGCAAAGTCACATTTTACAGTTTTGTGGTTTATTTTGTGAAGTTAAGCTACATTGTAAGCCACATTGCAATGGTTCTTGTAACGTTATAGGTTAACCAATCTGGGTAAAGCCGTGTTATTTCAACGTACAAAGCACCATGACAGACAATTTACCATATTGCCAAGAAGGTGTTAAAGATATATACTGCAATTAGGTCTCTGTCAATGTCTCAAAAACATTTTAAATGAACATCAACTAGTTGATAAGATGGATTAATAAGGGAATGAGGGCCCCTTTTGCCGGATTAACGAATAGCCGACCCCCCAGAGGCGAAAACAAATGTTCGCAAAATATGCCTATTCCACCAACCCTAAAGGACTGACCATTTAATATTGAGAAGGGGGGGGGGTGAAATAATACTTTTCTGTGCTTTCTTCGCAAACATAAATTTGTGTTTGTTATGGACCCGGCAACAAATTGCTGGCATATGTGTATAAAAGAAGATAAAATGCTTCCATAAGAACGACAAAAACATATCTTTTTAGATGATCCCAAAAATAACCTTGCTCCCATCAAATTGCCCCAAAAAATATTTGCCGATATTTGCACAGGGGGGGGGGGGGGGCGGACCACCCAAAATCGAATACCCCTTGGATAGTACACATAGATGAGGCGGATCCCATAGTATTTGATAGGATAAGAGCTTCACTGACATGTCACAACAGCACAGGAAACAACCAGGGTAATCCAAGGGATGACCTTCGTGACTGACATGCTTCTCGTATAAGTCCAGTGATGGCTGAGCGGCAACATTCGTCTCATTCAGCTGTGAGGAAATGTGACGACATATTGCTACAGTAAGTGCCAAGTCAACCAGTACTTAGAACATCGATGACGCAATTGAAACGAAGTTTTAGAGTTTCATGAATTATGGTCTAGTTTTGTTTATGTGTAAGGAGCACCCGGCCAAAGAGCATTTATGCACCAATATCAGTAATAATCGAGGTCATCTGCCCCGTGAGGGTCTGAAAAGTGAAGTTGACCAATCAGAGGTGATCAAGTTTTTACGCCAGATTAACCAAGCGCAGGCCGACGATTGATTAGAGGTTGCGAAACTCACCAATCAACAGCTGTCAATTCATTACGCGTTACGAAGTTGACCAATCAGAGACTGTCATTGGATTATACGCTACGAAATTGACCAATCAACAGCTGCCAATGTATTACCCTTAACTGATGGATAAAATGAAAATGTCGGCCTCCATCAAGATTTTCAAAATCTTTTGGAGAATTATCTGACACATTATCTGACTGTGTGATCGTGAACTCCAAGCAGAATAGACTCGTTATCATGTTTAAGAAAAAAAAACGGCAGAACACACAATTTGGCCCGCAAATTTTACTTGATAAAATGCTCTGTTATTTATGGCTTAAACACGAAAACCCTAATTTTGCTGTATAAGTAAGGTAGCCAATGCCAATGCTATGTTAACGAGGCACACTCGCTAGCGAGGCACTTGCTCAGAAGAGAAAAACACAGTATAGAACCCTGAATGCTGTAACAAAATACAAGTATCCAAACATACCTCTGCGTGGAGTAATCGTCAGTGGGTCACTACTTAGAAGGCCGTATGAGGGTTAATTGAAGCGCAAGTCACAGTCACTTACTCGCCTAGTCCACACACGCAAGTAAAACTGGCTTGCAGCTAAGGACGTGAAGTCCGCGATAGGTGGTGCGCGGTTTGAAAATACACTTACCAATCGTTTCAATGTTTAACTGCCATGGCCGCAGTAGCACTGGCCGGAAACTGGAATGGTACACAGAACGCCCACTACTATCCTGCCCGTCGGCTTTAGCTAAATTGATAGCTGTGTGTCGCAATGAAGACTCTTCAAAACACTTCCTGGTCGGTACGCAGTGGAGCTATGCATTTGAGACGAACGCCCAATACAGTATCTGTATGGCAGGTGCGGGTTTTCATTGAGACCCCAGGCCCTGGGGCCGGGGAGGGGTGGGGTCAGGGCGCGGGTGGGGGGTCGACCTGAGGGTGTCTTTGCGCAGCGGCAGACAGGCCCGAGAGAGTGCTCTTATGTTTCTGGACCAAGTGACACGTAATTATGTGTGATGATTTGGCAAGAGAAACAATTATTCAAGCTTTTCAAACAATCGTCTCCTGCCAACATTACATCAGGGTCTAAAATTGTAACAGTTTATGGCCTGATTAGTGCACGATGGATCTGTTATTGCAGCATATGACGCCATTTCTTTTAATTTAGTGGAATTAACCGTCAATATTTGTGTAACTACCGGGTAAATTCCTACATTTCAGTGTTCTCACCGAATGCCGGCTTTTAAGGCTGTTGAGTTCGACATTCCTCAGTCACCCGGTGAGGGAGGGGTGCAGGGGGGGGGGGGTCTGTAAATAAGGGGCGTTTGCTTTGGAAACTTCAAAAACTGAGGTATTTTGGCACACAACGGGGGGATGGGGGGGGGGGGCGCTTGCCTTGCACAACATTCTCTCGGTATTAGGTAAATAGATAACTAATATTTAATCACGACCTCTGGGCATAAGTTTTTATTTCACAGGGGATTCGGGTGGTACGGTTTAGTGTCATATTCCAAAACAATTACCTTTCCGGTTGTGCAAGGTCGCATACTACGTTAAATTACGAGTTCAGTGGCAGAAGGACACCAAGGAGACAATGTCCTCAAGTTAATCCACCCATGGTATGCATACAGTTACACAGCTGCCAACACTATGCAGTGATGGCTGAAATCGTTTAGATTCTTTGTAGGATCGATTGACATGAGCGAAGCCGTATTTTTAAGTTGCCATCTTCGCCAAAAGTGATTTGACATCTCCATGTGTCAGACAACATCCGAATTATTAGGAACATCGACCATTTAACAATGAAGTCAATGTAATCTTGACTGCTAATATACAGCCAAATAATGCAAAATTGCAATATGCAAACACCTTCTTGACATTAGCTTCCATGTCAATTATTGTATAGTTTAAAGGCCATCTGCTGGGCAAATTAATTGCTAAAATTAATACAACTTATCCATAGAAGGATAAATATTGAAGCGATATGGCTATGTAAAATATATGGCTTATAGTTGGGAAATGTTGCGTTTTCTAGTTCTCCAGTGACTATAGAGCCGACGGCGGGGAGGTTAGCCAGGCGACAGACGGTATAATAGGGAGCTATAAAATAGGGGTGGGGTGACGTGGGCGAGAGGGGGCGGGGAAGTCATACACAGTCGTTGGTTGGGGTAAGTCTCGTAGGTGTATCATGGCGGGTAAGTAAGTGGGCGTGGGTGTGACTGTGAGAGAGAGACTCAAACACCAGAGACGGGGATAAATAGAAGGTAGGGTGAGGGGAGGGGCGGCGGCCACAAACACTGAAACTGCAAAAAAGATGGATGGTCCATGTGTTAAGGTAGAGGGGCAACAGAGGGTTGGGTGGTGGGGGGGGGGGGGCAAATGATCATGCCCCACCATTCCCGGTTGGTCCTTTCATTGCGGTGTATGCAAACAATATTAGATACCGAACTCATTTCTTGCCCTTTTTGCTCTGAAATGTTTTATAATGTCTTATAATTTACTGCCCCGGAGCCAGCTGCATATGAAATAATAAAAAAACTCCCGAACAACAGGATTGGACGTACCGGCACAGCCCAATGCGTAGGCACGTGCGTACGTGCGTACAGTTGGCTACGCTCCTGATTTACATGATAACTTTAGCCGATTAAGCCCCGAAGTCAGCTAAACAGCGTTCGTGACATCCGCCACAGTACTAAGGTGTACACATTCCAAATTGTTGGTGGATATACATGGAGTACTCTCAGTACGACAATCTACTTCACTGATGTCATACACACTAAGCTTTGTGCGTTCCTATTGGGAGCACCATCTCAACTTGTTTCCCAATTAGTACAAGATTATATCTTACGGTTTGTTTCGGAACACTTCGGTCCCTTACTCAGAATTATTAGGCAAATGGCCTATAATCAGTAATTTAATTACAATTTCAATACTTTTATATGTATATGTCCTGTTCGCTTCAGTTGATGCTTTTGGTTTTTAAATGGACTTGAGTGACCTCTTTGTCTACTCCTTACTGTGATGGAAAATAAAGATCAAATCAAAGTCATTTAAAACATTATACGGTTAACGTGTCATAGGTTTAACGTATCATAGGTTTAACGTATCGTAGGGTTAACGTAACAGTTTTAACGTATCATATGTTTAACGTATTATAGGATTAACCTATCATTGTATCAGGTTTAACGTATCACAGGTTGAATGTATCATCTGTTTAACGCATCATAGGTTTAACGTATCATGGTTTTAACGTATCATAGGTTTAACGTATCATAGATTTAACGTATCATAGGTTCAAGGTAACATAGGTTCAACGTATCATAGATCTAACATATCGTGAATTTAGCTTAGTAAGACTAACATACGCATTTAACGTTTAGGTCCCACCTTTAGGATTTAGTATGAGAGGTTTAACCTATATAATATGTTTAACGAATCATAGCACCTCAAAATGAGTTCGTCATTTCCCCCCTTCCTCCCCCACCGCCCCACCACCACACCATATAAAACTGATGGCGCCCTTATGAGCGACAGGGCGGGCGAGGTGTAGGGTAGTGGTTGTATTTGTGATGTAGGGTGAGATGCGGGGTGTCACCATCAGTTTGAGTTACCGCTGGGGCGGTATAACTCCAGTGGCTGATGATGTAGGACGCTTGTTAGCAATGCCGTCTGTGCCCCCGGGCGGTTATCTCGATGTGACTGATGGAGACGTGCCGATGCAATTTCGTCTCTTGCGTCCATTTTGGTGCGCCAGTGTGTCCTAGTTATGCACCTTTTGTGTCTGCATGGGTCTGCGTCGGTAGCAGTTGTAGAAAAGTCATTGCTTTGGTGTTTACTATGCATACCATACATAGATGTAATTATCGGTAACATCATGCCTTGCAAACATTCTACGTTGCTAAGTTCATGGAAAACTTGTAGCCCTGATACCTGGCTCTCATTGTCGCTGGTACACGACCACTCGATGGGGCCATGAAGTACAACCCAAGGGAGATCAGGAGTTGGTGGGGGTGTCCGTACGTCGCGTAATGGCGTGTGAAAAGTAACTCCACAATTAGTGTTAAACTTTTCTTTCGTTGCCTTATATTAGCTGTTCGCCTTTTTGAAAAAAAGGTCATCTGCAATAAAGAAAACCAATTTGTCTCGTCACTCGCACCGCCACTTCAGTTTATCTTCCGTCACGAGAGTCTCAAAATGGCGGAGCGAGTTTGGGTAAACTTCATGTTATTTATTGCATATAGTAGATGTTGCCAAGATGATTTTCCCTTCAATGCAATTTTAGCATTGAAGTCACTTCCGCACATGGCGACCGCGTGTTAATTGTAGACCCATACGGCATGGATACTTGTCTCCATAACGCCAATTGAGCGCTTATAAATCTGAGACGCATATGAAGATCATTATGGCCTGGTCGCGCGAGAGCTGATTTTACCCGTTTTCGGATAGCTATAATTATTCTGTACACTGTGCATAAGAAGGCTAAATTGGTAAATCGGACTTATTCGCTCCCCACTTTCTTTACTTGTAAAAGGTACAAGGGTGGATCCAAGGGAAGAACGCTATCTGAGGCGGCTGTCGCAAGTATTCAGTGGACCCCCCCCCCGCGTAGGATCCCCCGGTCGCAATTTTGTTCAGAGTGTCCCTCACCCCCGCAAGTTTGGACCTCCCTTTTCAAATTCCTGGATCCGCCCCAGGGAGTACATTGTCACTGTATTTGTAATTGTTCTCACGTACTTACAGATGTACTTATACTTCTAGCGGGGCCCGAATCTGGGCGTGGCGTCATTTTATAAGCACCAGAACTCACGCAACCTCCTTCACTACTCTTCATGTGTCATGTTCATACAGATTAGAAAAATGACAGTATAATGCCTGTATGCATGTCCATGGCTGCTGAAAGATTCCGCCTCTACCCCGCCCCCCCCCCCCCTTGTCCTCACCCACCATCCACCATCAATACCACCCAGCACCCAGCACCCCAGCCCCCACCCCTCCCCTTGCCCTCACCCTTTTCTTCGCTCCTCCCCTTGCTCTCACCCCTTCCCCTTGCCCCCACCCGGGCCGGCGCGACAGCTCAGTGGGCTAGAGCGCTCGCATTGAGTGCATTGAGTCACCTAAGCCTAACGGCACGTGGGTCGGTGGTTCGAGCCCTGCTGTGGCCATGTCTGTGTAGTCGCAGGATAAAGATCCCATGTCTTTCATCGCAAAGAGTAGGGGGTTTCCCCTGGGGATATGGCTCTACTCTCACTTCCTTCTCCCATTGACGCGATATGACCAAAAGTGGTTAAAGCGTCCTAAATAACCAACCAACCCTGGCCACACCCCCTTCCCTTGCCCTCACCCTTGGCCTCACCCCTTTCCCTGCCCTCGCCCCCCTTCCCTTGTCTTTATCCACCCCACCACCAGCACCCAGCATCACAAACGTCGATATATGTGGAACCCAGCCAACTGAAACACCTTTTCTTTCCATACAGGGCGCGAGTAACAGTTTTGTTCATTCATTGTGGTGGCGACTGCCGGGCGGCCAGGCATGCGGCACTCCTCGAGACGGTACGGCATACAGATGAAAAACAAGGCCACATGACCGACAAATTGAATTCCAGACTTATTCAATTAAACATCACTGTCTGCGGGTATGTTCATGTGACGTACAAGTCGGTCAGCTATTGGCTGATAGTCGATGAGTCACCCCTTTTTTCAAATTCCTGGATCCACCCCTGCACATTTGACGGTGCGTAAGTCTATGTACATTTATGATTATTCTGATCGATGCATTAGCTTTTCGCATGGGCGTATCCAGAAGGGGGGAAGGGGCGGACCCCTCCCATTTTGATGAAGAATGCCGTTTTTTAATGCAAAATTTGGGCCAAATCCGGCGTGAACGCCCCCCCCCCTTGTCTATTTTTGAGAAAGCACGCTTTCTGAGCAGTGAACTCCCCCCCCCCCCCTCCCAACCCCAGGTGGTTTTCAGTGACCTGCCCCCGCCCCTCGGTCGTCAAACAATTGGCGGATCCCTAGGTCGACATTTCGTTTAGAGCCCCCCCGCCCAAGTCTTCACTGCACCCCCTCTTTTGAAGGAGGAACGCTGTCGGAGGCGTGGACCTCGCCCCCCCCCCGCCGGTCGAAAGTTTTAATGGACCCCCCTTTTTTCAAATTCCTGGATCCGCCCCAGACCTGTTGTCTTGATATTTAGTGAGATAACAAGGGATTGCATTTCTCACCACGGGGCTTTAGGGGCCGGCTCGGTAGCTCAGTGGGTTAGAGCGCTCGCATTGAGTGCTCTGGCCACATGACAGCCTAAACTATGTGGTTAAAGCGTCCTGAATATACAACCCATCACCATAGGTTCCGAAAACTTCGCAAGGGACTGGCCATCCTTCTGTGTACATGCTTAACGGTGTAAATGTCTCTGATATCCTTGGGACGGTCTGGGGTGTGAAGGGACTCACACAGTAATCAAATAGGACCTTGCTGGCATTGCATCCAGGTCATTCTAACAGAAGGCACGGGCATCAACACAAGAAGCTCTTCCACTGGACGGCAGGATTGGGACGTACCCTAGTGGACTAGAGACAGAAAGCTCAAAGTTACTTCAAGTTCACGTTCAAATATTTTTTATTACAGTAACATGCCAACATATATACATCATATGCAAACAATAGGAAATATCAGGTTGGCCCAGCCCTACGGGCTTACAAGTCACTCTAGCTTAAGAAAATCTATTAGCTTTGACGAATTTAGATACTTTGATATTGTGCGAACTTCCTCTCATCTAAACAGTGTAGGTGTAGTTTGATAATTGACGCGAACAATGGTTAACATGTCAATTATTTGTTGATCTCTAGCGAAACTACTGAAGGTAGGGCATCGACTGACGTAACCAGCATGAATATCACAATCTTCCCGACAACTTCTCATTTGCCATATATTCACTGACCGTACATAAAGCATCGTTGCACGAGAGTGTTATACTGTTGACTGCTGTTCCAAGAGCGAAGGCGCCCCCTCCGAACTGATGGAATTTTTCCCTGCCAAATTTGTTCAATAATAATACCTTGTAGCTTTAAATTCCAACCCCAACGGCTCCCACAAAGCCAAGGACGTTACCCGATATAATTCCGGTAGACAACGTGCGCTCTGTTTAAAGTAGCCTACTTACATGCGCCACCTTAGATGTTTTACATTTTAGTATCGTGACTAAAAGTATCTAAAAATTATCATGCATATATGTTCTATATCTCGTTGATTCTGTAAAACAACAATTTCAGCATAAAACTGCGTGGACTAGTTTATCGCGCGCTTACGTCCTAGCGAGCCGCGTTCGACATCACACAGAACAGCGAACAGCGAACAGGCTCTCAGGGATATAAAGCCGGCTATCAACATCTGCTCCGGTGAACAAATTTGCTACTCTCCGGATAGCCCACAGGTTTTTAGGATTTAAATTCAACACAGAATATACTTATTATTTGACATGGAGAAGCAATGAGACAGCAATGTATGCATGCGTCTGTCTCATCAATATCATTACTATTGGGGAGGGGGTGGGGGTCCCAGGGGCGGGGGGCTCGACATATAATTAGTTATATGCATATGCAGCTATATGTGCCTCCCAAATGACCCCTTTTTGTCGCCTTTTTTCTCTCAATCCTCACAGCAGAACCTGCAATTTGTCTCGATGTGCCCACCTGAGACTGGAATTTTATCCACATTGCAGCTCTTGACCATATATTGCGGTTGATGTCGAAAGCGTTCAAATAAATGTCAGTTCTTGACTATATATTTTCCAGCTGATATCGAAAGTGTTCAAATAATTAGCCTCCATATGCAGTACCATGACTGTCAGTGTATATTTAGGACACCTTTTTTTCTCTCTCAATGACCACTAAATCTCGCGCTTTACTCTCGTTCTTGCGTGCCCCCCCCCCCCACCCCCTTTCAGACACTAAAGTGTATCTGTGCCCCCAGGTCGCAATTTGGACCCCTTGGTCGCATTTTTATGTTCAGCCTCCCCGCTCCCCAGGTCGCAAGATTTCAGTACGTCCCCACTCCGCCGGTCGCAGCAATTCCTGCACATGCCCCTGCTCTCTATATGCCCTCTATGGCCTGGGCGGCACACCCACACCACGTTACTAATGTAGTGTAGATGGTATAGTTGGATATTCAAATAAAAGCAGAAGGGGAGGAGAGGGAGTGGGGGGCGGGGGGAGGGTGGTAGTTGCGTCATGTTTGACTTTGAACTTATGTGGTAGTCAGTCACGGTCTGGTGGATATAATACTGGCTTGCGGCCTCAGAGTTCATACAGTTGTATCGTGCCAGCGGTATGTGAGAAAGGTAAATTGAAGCCCAGGCAACAAAGAGTTTGGGGGTATTTTTTAGGTCAGTCCCTGAACCAGGGAGGCTTCACGAGCAAAATTGTAGGCTTAGTTCTTAGCCACAGCCCGATCCTCCAAGCATATTACCTACCGTCTTTTTTTTAAATTCTGCATAGAAAATACAATACTTGATAAAAAACACCCCTCTCAAACCATGCGTGACCCCATCACCGTTGACGTCAACCGCGACTTGGGCGGGGGGCTGCTAGCAAAGTGGCGTACGATATGTCGAAAGGTGTAGCAATGCATAGCATTTGCGGATCAGGGTTACTAAAGGGGGCCACTAAAGAATTGCACCCACTGACGGACGCAAGACACCCTCACATGCGTTCGCTATTATATTGAGCAACAATAACTTCAATATTAGCATTTTAATCTAGGGTCATGTTAAAGATATTTAGGATTATCTCGTGTCAAAGCTTAAAGAATATCACTCTTAACTATAGGTTGAAGGCTGGGGGATTGTGATACTCGGGCCGGCGTGAATAAAAGTCGCTCAGGGCTGGGGGATTGTGATACTCGGGCCGGCGTGGATGATGGTCGCTCAGCGCTGGGGGAGTTGTGATACTCGGGCCGGCGTGGATGAAGGTCACTCAGCGCTGGGGGATTGTGATACTCGGGCCGGCGTGGATGAAGGTCGCTCAGCGCTGGGGGAGTTGTGATACTCGGGCCGGCGTGGATGAAGGTCACTCAGCGCTAGGGGATTGTGACACTCGGGCCGGCGTGGATGATGGTCGCTCAGCGCTGGAGGATTGTGATACTCAGGCCGGCGTGGATGAAGGTCGCTCAGCGCTAGGGGATTGTGATACTCAGGCCGGCGTGGATAAAAGTCGCTCAGGGCTGGGGGATTGTGACACTCGGGCCGGCGTGGATGATGGTCGCTCAGCGCTTGGGGATTGTGATACTCGGGCCGGCTGGATGAAGGTCACTCAGCACTAGCGGATTGTGACACTCGGGCCGGCGTGGATGATGGTCGCTCAGCGCTAGGGGATTGTGACACTCGGGCCGGCGTGGATGATGGTCGCTCAGCGCTTGGGGATTGTGATACTCGGGCCGGGTGGATGAAGGTCACTCAGCACTAGCGGATTGTGACACTCGGGCCGGCGTGGATGATGGTCGCTCAGCGCTAGGGGATTGTGATACTCGGGCCGGCGTGGATGAAGGTCGCTCAGCGCTGGGGGAGTTGTGATACTCGGGCCGGCGTGGATGAAGGTTACTCAGCCCTAGGGGATTGTGACACTCGGGTCGGCGTGGATTATGGTCGCTCAGCGCTTGGGGATTGTGATACTCGGGCCGGCTGGATGAAGGTCACTCAGCGCTGGGGATTGTGACACTCGGGCCGGCATGGATGATGGTCGCTCAGCGCTGGAGGATTGTGATACTCGGGCCGGCGTGGATGAAGGTCGCTCAGCGCTGGGGGATTGTGATATCCAGGCCGGCGTGGATGAAGGTCGCTCAGCGCTGGGGGAGTTGTGATACTCGGGCCGGCGTGGATGAAGGTTACTCAGCCCTCGGGGATTGTGACACTCGGGTCGGCGTGGATTATGGGCGCTCAGCGCTTGGGGATTGTGATACTCGGGCCGGCTGGATGAAGGTCACTCAGCGCTGGGGATTGTGACACTCGGGCCGGCATGGATGATGGTCGCTCAGCGCTGGAGGATTGTGATACTCAGGCCGGCGTGGATGAAGGTCGCTCAGCGCTGGGGGATTGTGATACTCGGGCCGGCGTGGATGATGGTCGTTGAGCGCTGGGGGATTGTGATACTCAGGCCGGCGTGGATAAAAGTCGCTCAGGGCTGGGGGATTGTGATACTCAGGCCGGCGTGGATGATGGTCGCTCAGCGCTGGGGGATTGTGATACTCAGGCCGGCGTGGATGAAGGTCACTCAGCGCTGGGGGATTGTGATACTCAGGCCGGCGTGGATAAAAGTCGCTCAGGGCTGGGGGATTGTGATACTCGGGCCGGCGTGGATGAAGGTCGCTCAGCGCTGGGGGATTGTGACACTCGGGCCGGCGTGGATGATGGTCGCTCAGCGCTGGGGGATTGTGACACTCGGGCCGGCGTGGATGATGGTCGCTCAGCGCTGGGGGATTGTGACACTCGGGCCGGCGTGGATGATGGTCGCTCAGCGCTGGGGGATTGTGACACTCGGGCCGGCGTGGATGATGGTCGCTCAGCGCTGGGGGATTGTGACACTCGGGCCGGCGTGGATGAAGGTCGCTCAGCGCTGAGGGATTGTGATACTCAGGCTGGCGTGGATGAAGGTCACTCAGCGCTGGGGGATTGTGATATCCAGGCCGGCGTGGATGATGGTTGCTCAGCGCTGGGGGATTGTGATATTCGGGCCGGCGTGGATGAAGGTCACTCAGCGCTAGGGGATTGTGATACTCGGGCCGGCGTGGATGAAGGTCGCTCAGCGCTGGGGGATTGTGATACTCGGGCCGGCGTGGATGAAGGTCGCTCAGCGCTGGGGGGTTGTGATACTCGGGCCGGCGTGGATGAAGGTCACTCAGCGCTGGGGGATTGTGATACTCAGGCCGGCGTGGATAAAGGTCGCTCAGGGCTGGGGGATTGTGATACTCAGGCCGGCGTGGATGATGGTCGCTCAGCGCTGGGGGATTGTGATACTCAGGCCGGTGTGGATGAAGGTCACTCAGCGCTGGGGGATTGTGATACTCAGGCCGGCGTGGATAAAAGTCGCTCAGGGCTGGGGGATTGTGATACTCAGGCCGGCGTGGATGATGGTCGCTCAGCGCTGGGGGATTGTGATACTCGGGCCGGCGTGGATGAAGGTCGCTCAGCGCTGGGGGATTGTGATACTCGGGCCGGCGTGGATGAAGGTCGCTCAGCGCTGGGGGGTTGTGATACTCGGGCCGGCGTGGATGAAGGTCACTCAGCGCTGGGGGATTGTGATACTCAGGCCGGCGTGGATAAAAGTCGCTCAGGGCTGGGGGATTGTGATACTCAGGCCGGCGTGGATGATGGTCGCTCAGCGCTGGGGGATTGTGATACTCAGGCCGGTGTGGATGAAGGTCACTCAGCGCTGGGGGATTGTGATACTCAGGCCGGCGTGGATAAAAGTCGCTCAGGGCTGGGGGATTGTGATACTCAGGCCGGCGTGGATGATGGTCGCTCAGCGCTGGGGGATTGTGATACTCGGGCCGGCGTGGATGAAGGTCACTCAGCGCTGGGGGATTGTGATACTCGGGCCGGCGTGGATGAAGGTCGCTCAGCGCTGGGGATTGTGATACTCAGGCCGGCGTGGATGAAGGTCACTCAGCGCTGGGGGATTGTGATACTCAGGCCGGCGTGGATAAAAGTCGCTCAGGGCTGGGGGATTGTGATACTCGGGCCGGCGTGGATGAAGGTCGCTCAGCGCTGGGGGATTGTGACACTCGGGCCGGCGTGGATGAAGGTCGCTCAGCGCTGAGGGATTGTGATACTCAGGCTGGCGTGGATGAAGGTCACTCAGCGCTGGGGGATTGTGATATCCAGGCCGGCGTGGATGATGGTCGCTCAGCGCTGGGGGATTGTGATATTCGGGCCGGCGTGGATGAAGGTCACTCAGCGCTAGGGGATTGTGATACTCGGGCCGGCGTGGATGAAGGTCGCTCAGCGCTGGGGGATTGTGATACTCGGGCCGGCGTGGATGAAGGTCGCTCAGCGCTGGGGGAGTTGTGATACTCGGGCCGGCGTGGATGAAGGTCACTCAGCGCTAGGGGATTGTGACACTCGGGCCGGCGTGGATGATGGTCGCTCAGCGCTTGGGGATTGTGATACTCGGGCCGGCTGGATGAAGGTCACTCAGCACTAGCGGATTGTGACACTCGGGCCGGCGTGGATGATGGTCGCTCAGCGCTGGGGGATTGTGATACTCAGGCCGGCGTGGATGATGGTCGCTCAGCGCTGGGGGATTGTGATACTCAGGCCGGTGTGGATGAAGGTCACTCAGCGCTAGGGGATTGTGATATTCAGGCCGGTGAGGATGAAGGTCGCTCAGCGCGGGGGGATTGTGATACTCAGCGCTTCCGGATTGTGATATTGCTCAGCGCCTGCCTAATTCGGAGACTACTGTTGCCGTGACTGGTAACAATATCGGGAACGATTTGGAAACGGAGGTCTGACAAAAGCCATGCTTCTGTGATGGGGTTGGGGGCTTATTATTAACAGCGAGTGTCAGGTTCATGAACAGCTCTTTTTCACCCTTTTTGGTGTTCAATATCACTTTGCGAGACACGCAACAATTGGACTTGGGGCCGACCCAACGCCCTGTAGAACTAATAGACGTACGTACCTAATGTCAGACACATATTATAGGTGAGACTTACATACTGTGGCAGAAAAACAAGAAAGGCAAACATTGAGAAAGTAAAATGCATATTATATTACCCACGGACAACGAAGTGATGGACTAGTGTTGAGACTGTTATTTGCTGAGTTCTTTCAGCAATGTTTTTATTCTCTCACAAGTGCACTCTGTCAGATCCGTCAGATATGCGATAACAAGGAACGTCTATGCACTGCAAGTTATAGTAAGGCGATTCGTAACGAGAGCAGAATGTTTTATTTCAGTTGAGTCGACATCTTACCCCGGAGGGGGGCAGGGGGGGGGGGTGAGGCACTACATATAGTTAGGTATATGCATATGTGCCGCCCAAATGACCCCCTTTTTCGCCTTTTTTCTCCTAATCCCAGAGGCAGATTTCTACAATGTCTCTCCATGTGCCCATGTGAAACTTTTTTTTTCCAAATTGCAGTTCTTGACTAAACAGGTTTCAAGTAATTGACCTCTTAACACTCCGTCAAGAATATCAGTGTTTATTTTAGATGCCCTTTTTAACTACGAAGTTCTGTCAGTGTCTATTTTAAATGCTTGTTTCAACTACACATTTCGGTCAGTGTCTATTGTAGATGCATTTTTAACGAAAACATTCTCAGTGTCTATTTTAGATGCTTTTATTAACCCAAAATTCCGTCTCAATTACCACAAAATCGAGCACTTTTCTCTCGCTTTTTCAGATGCATGTGTCCCGTGTCGCCATTTACCCCTTCCAGATCCCTTTCGTTGTTACGTCTTCGTATATTTTTTAGATGTACTGTGTATGAAACAGACTACATAGGTTATTGCGTTTTATCTTACATCCCTATTACAGCTTGATTCCTGAAAATTTAACACAGCAAATAGATCAGTCTGGTTGTCATGTGAAAAACAGACTAGTTCCTTGGGTATTTTTTCGTGTTATGAGCTGTCTCAATGGGGTGATGCCACTACGAACGGGATTGTCGCTGACCTAACTTTCGACACTCAGTAATGGAGGACAAGGGGGGTTTCGCCCCAAGCGTGCGCAACTGGTAAATTCTTCTCAAAATGGGTAGGGTTTCTCCTGTCATGGGTGATTTTTTCTCTGAAAGCGGTATTGTCTGATATGTTAAGCGTTGACGTAATTCGGTCAACGTAGGTGTGCGAGTTGAAGGCGGGTGCAAGTACAAGAGGTCCACGGTACTCTTGTGGGACTGGTTAAAGGGGCTGTTTTAAACTAGTTCACATCGGGCAAGACCCAGTAGGTAATTTTACATCAAAGGCTCACATCCCTACAATGGACAGGTTTCGTTTAAGGTTATGTCAGTTTAATCACAGTTATCTCCTTTTAAATACATATTTACATTAGCTTAATTGTCTATCTTCGACATATATATTTTACAAGAACCCACAGTCATACAAATGTTTAGTCACCCGAACTCTTGTAACGTTCTGTGAGCTTCAAAACTCAAGGGGGTATTATGATTTTATTTGATTAATTTATTGTCATAAAGACCATCTTTGTCATTTAAATAATTGAACTAATATATATTGTTCCCAGCCCTTATGGGTGATCACTCTCTGCCTTCGACTCACTCCGCTAGGGCTCCATTATATCTCTGTTGTCGCCTACTTCCTCAATGCATTTTCACACTCGCTCGCCAGGGCGGCGCTGCGCAAATTGGTGGGGAAAATGCGCCGCGCATTTCTACAAATTAGTGCGGGGGACCCAGCCTAAGCCTAATAACACACGATATCAGGTGATGAAAAGAAAGAGTTCAGTCACAATTATAACTTTTTCGGACAGGGTATAAGAAGATATTGTTGGCTGTATTAAATACACATAGCTCGTTATTTTTATGTTCTTTTCTTTAAAATTATAATGTTGCAAGAAATTACAGCTAATCGATTTGACCGTTTTTCAAGAATCTTGAAATTTGCCCCCGGCCGACAGCAGCGGTAAAAGTGGAGCTTACGCAGGGCCACCGTGCGGGGAGCTGGATGGCTTATAAGTCAGAGTATATGTCATGGCAACACACGCAAGCAATTTTTAACAAAATAACCGTGACTAATATTGCATTGAACTGGGGCTGAAGCTTTTATTTCGTCTAGACCATGGCGCACGTGCATAATTTACACCGGTATTCCATTCCCTAGCCAGTATGATCCGTACTTTATCATAGATTGAAAAAGAATCCTGGTCTCCATGGGCTATAAGATATTACGACGTCATGGTGTGGTAATAGCTCAGGGGCCGTATTTATAATCGCCACTTAGGCTACGCCATTAGACTTAGCGCTAAGTGGATGATTTTTCGAACGATTATCGGGTTTAAAATGCCTAAGCAGTCACCTAAAAAGTGGATTTTTTTACAATAAGAAAGTACTAAAATCATATTGAACAAGATTTCTTAGCCATGAACACTACCACAATGCGCTGTTAAGGCTAAGACGAATATGCACTTGGCGTGCGTAACTTATAAGGGGATTATGAATACGGTCCCATGACATTGACTCCTTCAAATCTAGTCTGTTGTGATTATGAAGGAGAAGCCCGTGGGGTACTTATTCTGGTCTCGACCGCTGAAGTTTAACTAACGTATGCTACACACACAGGCTTCCATTGAAACAGGTATTAGCAGGAACAGCGTTAAAAATTATTCACAAGAGCCTCCGTGATGATATGTGGAGTGCTGTGAAGAAGAGGTCGAAGTTTCAGCATCAGCATTACTAACTCAATGACCCTTGCACGTGGGTCATAATTAGTGCGTAGTAGCGAGTTAAGTTAAACATCATTGAAGATCTCTTACACGGTTTATGTAAGTGTCCTCACTTCAAGCAATATGCATGAATGGGTGTCAAGCCGCTAAATATATAGATTTCTGCCCCCACCGCTAGACTAAACGAGACAGGATCAAGCGTGGCTTGCGAAGGAAGACGAAGATCGTGCTTATGGGATTGCCCGTAGTATGCCATGTTTAGCGCTGACACCAGTCCTTCAGATATGCCTTTATGAAACCACCAAGAAATTGCTATAGTTCACCATTATTGAAAGTTGCTTTTCGAAGATAAATAGAAAGATCTACGTTGAACATGTTAAGACCGATCGGGATGGTGAACATGCAATGTCAACCAAGTTATAGGCCAAAACGTCACCGCGCTGTCAGCCAGTTTGTGTCTTCACCTCACTCACATACTTCAGCGAACTCGACCATATGACCCATTGCCACTCTCTGCGAGTTGCAGAATTGCCATTTCAAGTGAATATTCCCAAATCCCGACTTTCTACTTGTGCTTGGGCACACCCTAATCCCTGTTCTCAGACTCTTCTTTGCTGAATTAGACAATTAGTGTTGTGGTTGAACAATCCTCCCTTTTGGTACTACAGCACTGAGACAGCAATATGTCACTCGTACAAGTGCAGTTGCATTACAACAGCAGCCACAGTACGCAATTTAAGCAGTATTCTACTAATTTATTGAATATCTATGCCAGTAGTGTCCATAAGTCGTCAATAGATAGATGTTTTACATAAAAAGGGTTTCCACCAATGGTTTAGTATTGTCATAATAGCAAGTTTTAGACATTGCATACAATGATCAGCTATAAACAATAGTTTTTGTGTATTAAATTAACTGGATTGTTCAATGACCCCGTCTTCATGTAAGTCATAAACTAATAACTTGTTGTAAATAAGTCTTACTTGCTTAAAATATCACTGTTAGGGGAGCGTGAAAGTGTGTGCTAAAAGGCTGTTTTGCGCGCCCAATCTGGCAACGGTAGTTCTTTGACTTTAATAAATGAGTTTGGAGCGATGTGGTACCGTCTCCTGTGCGGGAACCGTCCCCCTGCGAACGACACGGAGTCAGTGTGATGACAGACATGACACATTCCAACAGGGAAAACCCGAGCAAGCAAGGACTTGCAGATGTACTTGTACTTCTAGCCTGGCCCGAGTCTGGGCGTGGTGTCATTTTATAAGCACCAGACCCAACTCACGCAACCTCCTTCACTACTCTTAATGTGTTATGTTCATACAGATTAGAAAAATGAATGTAAAATGCCTATATGCATGTCCATGGATGCTAAAGGATTCCGCTTCCAGCCCCACCCCCACCCACCGCCCTTGTCCTCACCCCCACCCACTATCAATACCCCCGAGCATCCATCACCCTACCCTCCACACCCCTACACCTCCCTTTCCACCACCACAATCTAGCACCTAGCCACCCTCCCCTTGCCCTCACCCTCGCACTTACCCCTTCCCCTTGCCCTCCCTCCCTCCCCTTTCCGTCACCTCCTTCCCTTGCCCTCACTCCCATCCCTTGCCTTCATCCACCCCACCACCACCCAGCCCAACCGCCCAGCATCTAGCACCCCTCCCTTTGCCCTCACCCCTTCCCCTAGCCTTCCACCCCCCATCACCACCACCCAGCACCACCACCCAGCAGCTAGCCCTGCCGACCCCACCCACCATTCAGTTACATCCAATAGGCGCGATCGAGCAGCTAGCCATGCCGACCCCACCCACCATTCAGTTACACACAACAGGCACGATCGAGGGCCAAAACGCGGTCTTTACTCACACGAAGCCCAATATGTAACAACAGCGGGCCCCGCCAGAGCCCGACCCCCTTTCACAGCAGAAAACATCCCGAGACTCGCATGAAATAAGGCCGAAGTCTTCCAGACTTCCAAACATCGCACAATAAAGCCTAGCTCTGGGGGCGCGGGGGAGAATATCCCCCCCCCCTCCCCCCCCCCCCCACTCCCCAGCTCTGAGATTAAAAATCAAGTGAAGGGCGTTACAGAATACAACTTCCCGGGTGTCACAAAAGTGGACATATGTGGAACCCAGCCAACTGGAACACATTTCCTTTCCAGAAGGGGCGCAAGTAACAGTTTTGTTCGTTCATTGTGGTGCCGACTGCCGACTGCCGAGTGGCCAGGCATGCGGCACGAATCGATACGGTAACGCATACAGGTAAAAAACAAGGCCACATGACAAACAAGTTGAATTCAATACATTTATTTGAATTAAACATCCTTGTCTACGGTTATGTTCATGTGACGTGTTAGTCGGGCAGCCATTAGCAAGTATCTGATGACGTAAGCGACACCAAGGGCGGATCAAGGCAGGGAGGGGGTGGGGGGGGGGGTCCAGGGGGTCCGGACCCTCCCTCCCATTATTGAAGAAAAATGCGGTTTCTACCACCACTTTTTCACATTCTTGGATCCGCTCCTGGATATTTGACGGGGCATAAGTCTATGTACATTTATGATTATTCTGATCCATGCAATATTCTTGTCGCATGGGCGGATCCAGGGAGGGGGGGGGGGCGGTCTAAGAGGTCCGGAGCCCCCCGCCTTTTTGAGGATGAATGCCGTTTTTCAATGCAAAATTTAGGCCATCTGAGGCGTGGACGAATCCGCGCCCCCCCCCCCCCCCCCCCACGGTCGCAAGTTTTAGTGCTCCCCCCCTTCCACCCCGGCCGGTCTTTTGGAGGAAGAACGCTATCTGAGACGTGGATCACCCCAACCCCCTGTGGCGGTTTCGGCGGACCCTCCGTTTTCAAATTACTGGATCCGCCCCTGTCGCTGCCATGAAATCAGATATCAGATATCAAGGAATAGCATATCTCACCATGGGGCTCCGTAAACCTCACAAGGGACTGGCCATCATTGTGTGCACATGGTTAAAGCAACGTACTTACATGCGCCATCTTGGATTTTTAGTTTAAAATCAAGACTAAGAGTATCGCAAAGTTAAGATGCATATGTTTTATGTCTCTTTGAGTTTGCAAAACGAAAATTGAAACACAAAAATGCGGGGACTAATTTATCGCGCGCGGACGTCCTAGCGAGCCGCGGTCGACATCACACAGAATACCGAAAAGGCGCGCATGGATATAAAGCCGGCCACCAACTTCTACTCCGGTGAATAAATTTGATTCTCGCCGGATAGCGCACAGGCTTTAAATTCAAGACACAATATATTTATTTGACATTGAAGAGAGATTAGCAATATAAAAATTACAGAACATATTGCTTTAAGTCACAAAATTGCAAGATTGTCAGTCGGAGGTTCCGGTGGGGGGCACTACATATAATTAGATATATCCATATGTGCAGCCCAAATGATCCCTTTTCGCCTGTTTTCTCTCAACCTGCGGAGCAGAAACCTGCAAATATTCTCGATATGCTCATCTGAGATTGAAGTTTTATCAACATTGCAGCGCTTGGCCATATATTCCAGTTGATACTGCAAGTTTAGATAATTAGCCTCCATATACATTGCCATGACTGTTAGTGTCTATTTTAGACGCCTTTTTTCTCTCTCAATGGCCACAAAATCTTGCACTTTACTCCTGCTCTCCATGGGCGTGTCCCGCGGGGGGGGGGGGGCACAGGGAACACGTGCCCCCCTTTTAGACCCTAAAGTGTATCTGTGCCCATCCCCCGATCGCAATTTGGACCCCTTGGTCGCAATATTGTTCAGCCTCTCCGCCCTCCCGGTCGACAGATTTCAGTCTGCCAGCCCCCCGCCCGGTCGCAAATATTCAGTATGCCCCCCACCCGGTCGTCAAATTTTGTTAACTGCGCTTTCCCTTTGAAGGACTCCTGCACACGCCCATGCTTTCCATATGCCCTCTATAGGCTGCGCGGCTCACCAACACCACGTTACTAATGTAGTGTAGATGGCATGGTTTGATATTAAAATAACAGCAGAAGGGGAGGATAGGGGGGGGGGGGAGTTCCATCAGGTTTGACTTTGACCTTATGTGGTAGTCAGTCACGGTCTGGTGGATATAATACTGGGTTGTGGCCTCAGATTTCATACATTTGTATCGTGCCAGCGGTATGTGAGAAAGGTAAGCTGAAACCCAGGCAACAAAGACTGTGGTATGTTTTAGGGTTTAGGCTCTACGAACCAAATCGTAGGCCTAGTTCTTAACAAGAGCCCGATCCTCCAAGCATATTACCTACCGTCTCCTCCCCATTGATGCCCCCCCCCCCACATCCACACCGCCCCGCCCTTGCCCAGCCAATATCCGTATTGCTTTCTTTGCTGCGTGGGATGGTGGGGGTTAATGATGATGGGGGGGTGGGGGTGGAGGGGGGGGGTGGCGGGGGTGGATGAAGGGGGTAGCCAAAGGGAACCATGGAGGACATGTCTCCGTCCATCGTTGACGTTATTATAATCCGGGCTCGGATATGCGGCAATGAAAACTTAACATTCATATTTATCACAGCTGTAATAAAATTTGCTTCAAATTACAT
Organism: Arenicola marina; assembly: GCA_964019135.1. NCBI lineage: Eukaryota > Metazoa > Annelida > Polychaeta > Arenicolidae > Arenicola > Arenicola marina. The sequence goes on from OZ025263.1 coordinate 31,498,739, forward strand.
GGTTAATATGACAGCTTTTTTTCGTAACAGTTGTTCCTTAGACGGTTAATGACAAAAATAGATCATTCGTGCACTATTGGGGCTATTTCCCCGACGTATCGCTGCTGTGTTAAGCGGAATGCACTCGGCATGTCGACTGGAGACAGGCACCAGACACGGGCGTAAGAGCGATCCACCGGCAGAGGGCGTTACGCTTACGTCCTCTGCAACACATCAAATTTAACCACCAGAATTACCCTTCATACGCAAAAATTTAAATGAATCTAATCGAACATAGATGAGCAGTTAACCATCAACTACTCCACTGTTTAGCATTTACTGTGTTGCTGGTACCGTACCGGACGTACAAACAACCCTCTAAAACTATTTGTGACCCCCATCACCGTTGAGGTCAACCGCGACTTAGGCGGTGACGTGGGGCTGCTGGCTGCACCTTTATCCGTCTGGCGAGTGAGCTAGGAAACAACGACCTTCACCTTTTGTGGCTGTTTGAGAACCTTTAAAAGATGGCGGTGTTTCTCTGCATATCGGCATATCTTCATTCCTTTTCTAATAACGGTTTGAAATAATAAATCCTGTCAGACGTAACATTTTGATCGACTGCATCGGAAAACATATCTTCGGAAGCATAATCAGATTTAATCAAATGATAACAGCTCTTTCGATGCTTTGATCTCCCCTTCACAGCCATGGCTCACCGATCGGGCATAACCCGGCCTGGCCTAGTCTGCTTAGAATGAGCTCACTCTCCTTGGAATGAGCCAGGCCTGGTCACCACAGGCACAGCCGACGCGGCCGCACTACTCACAAAGGCGACGGTGAACGGAAATACCCCCCCCCCCCACACACACACACAGAAGAGGGGGGAAGGGGGGATCTGCACTGCCTACAACTAAAATCTGTTGTTGCTAGGTATTTCTGAATGATTTTGGACATCATATTATTTTAAATGCATCTTGCGCTATAAACGGTATATTCTGTTCACAGATCACGACATGGCCCAACGGCTGCAAGAATCTGACTGATCTGGTGTCAACAGATCCATGCGTCAATGCATACGCCCGCTGTACTTTGTTCAATAAATGTTTTGTTAAGACTAAAACGTTTGCCGACGGTGGGCCAATGTAGCGGCCGACGTTGGCCCGACGATGGTCTTCCGTCGTTGTGCTATCTGGGTGTCAAAAGAATGCTTAGTTAATTGTGTCACTAAGGATGTCATATATACATTTTTAACTTTTAACTTTCGAGTTACGTAACGCTACTACAAATGGGACATTCTGACAGAACTGGCGTTAGGAAACTTGGAAATGTTGCATGTACTAATGAACGATGGCATTATGATATACAGTATTGTACCAAATGGTAACAAAATTAAACTCACTGTTGCAGCTTCATTTATATATACTACTCACAATTTGCTTAGGATCACCTCTATGCAGAGATATCTGAGTGCATAACAGGTGACTGTGTAACTCCACTATATAAACGTCACAAATGAATTGCGATTACTGATATGAAGCAATAATATACATGCAATACTGTTGCGTTTTCCTGTTACGAGGTTCAGTCGAAATGCTTATTTTGATTTGTCAATTCTCAGGATACAGCGATACAACCTTCTTCCGCCGTTTTACGGCTCGGTGACCGGGTGTGTATGGCTCACGTTGGGCTCGAAGCGGCATGTCAAAGGAAGTCTGTTCGTGACCACGCCACGCCAAAGCTCTCGGCGACATCTCGCGAGAGGTACCCTGGGATATGTCTGCCGGGGATAACTCGCGTCGCGTGCTGTCAGCTCTGACGTCATCAATGGCCTCTCTAGTGCGCCAACTATTCATGTACAAGTTATTGATATCCTGAACGTGGTCCAGAGGTCCTGGGGGCATTCCCCTCGGATCCATCGGCGGATTCAACACCCTTCTGGCGCCATTGCTACGGACGCCACCGCTACTTCCCTCTCTGGATCTGCTGACGGCTTGGGCTCGGGGTGCATCGATGCTTCTGGGGCGAGCGTTTCTAGTTTGTCTTACGTCTACGCGTGATTTTTTACTAGACGACGTTCTTGCGTCACGTGGGTCTCGCGCGTCACGTGATCGATCGCGAGAGTACGCGGTATTCATGTAGAACTCGTTGGTATTTGGATTACTTTCAAATGCATCGAAATGTTCGGTGTCGTTCTCTGCCGTATGGTGATTGCGATTGTTGGTTTCCGGATCAACCGCTCGAGTGAACAAGTCGCTTACGTCGTACGAGTCGATCGTGCCTTGAACGCTCCCATCTGTCGTCAAATAATCGGCGTCCGCGTCCTGTGTGAGGGGGTGAGGCCTGTTCTTGTACCAGTCCTCCGGGCTGACATCCTGGCCAAGGTGAGACTGCCGCTGCCAGTACATCAACCTAGCCCCGTGGGTGGTTGAAGTTTGAGGCCTAGTCGGTGTGCCATCCGTGGCACCCGGTTGTCGTTGCCCAGCGGGCCATTGCGCCATCATGTCCTCCTGGTCTGTATAGCGAGGGCTGTAGCCTGCAGCCTCCCGACCTCCCTGCAGCCCGGGCCCCACGCCCAACCCTCCCCCTTTGGTGGCCATCACGCGCCGCAGTTTGTACTGCACGGAATCGCGCGTGTTGAACCAGCGGCCGTCACCGTGGCTGACTCTCTGCTCCTCGGCGGGCAGGGAGGGCAGAATGATCACCTCTTCGTCGCCCATCTCACCCAAACCCCGTCTCGTGGGGTCGGTGGCCTTCCGTCGTAACCTCCGTCGTTGCCTGACCACAAACACTGCCGTTACTATGGCAATCGATGCCATGGCAACAGCGCCCAGTGACGCCCCTACCAGCGGCGGCCAGCTGGGGGGGTACTTGATGAAACCCATCTTTTTCAGCATGACGTTTGTACCAATGAAGAGCTGAAAGTGGAACTAGCGGATCAGTTATATATATATATATATAGACATGTCATTGTCAAGGAGTAATACAGCAATGTGTCATGGAAACTTACTAGAGCTTATATGATTTGGTCTTTGTGGTGTTAACACTTTAAGGAATGCAAGTGGTACTGATGGGAAATTTTCTAAGAGACGAGTAGCTTCAAACTATCCGAGTTGCATGATTGGCTTAAAGTAGGGCGCTTTAACCTCTGGATGTATCCAATGCCACCAGGACACGCGGTCAGGGGCGTGTGCAGAAATTCTTGAAATGGGCGGGGGGGCGGGGGCACATGAACTTGTTCCACAAAGAAACGTTAGCGTGGCGCACAGAAGCTGGAGAGAGGGCGGGGGGTTAAGGTATATCTTATAGGGTCTGAAAGGAAAGGGGAACACGTGCTTCCTGTGCCCGCCACCGATGACCAAGTGGCACTGAATTTGAGAAGGGGGGGGGCACAGATATATCTTTGGGTTTGAACGGGGCGACAAGTGCCCCCTGTGATCCCCCCCCCCGCCCCCCCCCCCCCACAGAATTTGAAGAGGGCGACAAGTGCCCCCTGGGATGCTCCACACCCCCCCCCCCACATAATTTGAGAAGGGGGGGCGGGCACAGATATATCTTAGGTTTTGTAAATAGTTGCGACAAGTGCCCCCTGGGCCGCGCCCTCCCCCCCCCCACCCCTGGACAGGCCCATTGGGGTTACTCGTTATGCCGAATACGATCTAGCTTACCCTTACTTCCCGCACGTCTCCCTCGTCGCTGCTGTTGGGGCGTCGACGAGGCGTGGGTGGGGGTAGGCTACATGTTAAAGAGGACTGCGCCAAGTCCGTAATGCTACAGTTTCCATCGCCGACTTCCACGCGATAGTCCGCTACGTCGACTCCCGATAAACTGTCGCCCTGAGATAATATAAGAAACATCAAAACACGCGTTAAGACTGATGCAAACTAACCCGAAAACATAATGTAACGGGAAAATGTAATACTAGTGTTTTTTTCCATGCACATGAAGGCTAAACTGGAACAAGAAACCTCCCGAGACAACCGCACGATGTTGCAAGAAACCTGCTTAATATACAGTTGCACTCGTCATAATGAACCGAAATAAATGGCCCCACGCTGCGACAAAGTAATAAGTACACACCCCCCCCCCCCCCACCCTCTACCATCAATTAGGGATCGGGGCATGTTTTCAACGTGTTGTTGTCAGGAAGAAAGTTATGACACCCGAGGCGAGACTCACGTAGAGTATATAGGGGACCTCGGGGTCGTATTCAACTGGGGTTTCTGGGTTTCGTATCACTTCTGGAAGGGGGGTGATTTTCAATCTGCCCTTGGCGGCCAACCCCGGGTTAGAACTGTTGCTGATATTCTTGAAGTCCGCGACGCCGTCCAGTTTGAAACCAATGAAGAACTCGACTGTGGTGTCGTCAGTGCTGTAATCCACTGTGCCATTGGGGTTGCTTTTTGTGGCATTCCTGATGTCTTCGGGAACCGCGGCGGTCATATTGGGTGTCACACACATGATGTTCGCGCTGGCGTTAGCACCACGCTTACATTGCTAGAAGAGGAAATACTAATGTCACATGCAGCATTTATCTGTTTTTATCACAGCTATTAAACATTCTTTCGTTCCATGTGTATGTAGAGGCCAAGTGCGAGAATGATATCGTGCCATATCAGTATTTATGACGACCACGTGTTCATGGCGACCACATGTTTATGGCGACCACGTGTTCATGACGACCACGTGTTCATGGCCATCACATGTTTATTACGACCATGTACATATGGCGACTACGTGAATATGGCTTGTTTGTTTTTGACCATTATGCCCTGTTCACACGATGCAATACGTTGTAAAGTTCATTGCAACGAAGTCAACTTTTAGACCAACTGCGAAATTGGAGGGCCGGTTTTTTCACGCATTGTAAACTTATTGTATGTGTTAAAGTTTCTATCAACTTCACGATTTGGGAATTGTCAGCCAATCAGCGTCGAGCATTTTAGCCAATCAGCGTTGAGAGGATCACGTTGATATTGTTTGCATTCTGACAGTTATTAATGTATGCGTGGCTTGTATGCGATGACGTTATGAATGACGCTCGATTGGTACGTTCGCTAGATGGCGATATGGGATAATTGTTAAGTCGGTTGGTACGCGGTCTGATCGTGCTAATTGTTGACCAGCCGATGCTTCGACCGTGGTTGCGACTGCTGAAGGAATGATCGTACCGTGTAAACCCGACATCACCTAATTACGTCAAGTAATTATAACGCCAACCAAATTCTCAACAATATTTGTTTGTGGCAACCTCATTATTTGTGGCCATCTACTAATAATAAAGATAAATGGTTTGGCTTAAAGTAGATAAATGGCGGATAAATACGTTAAAACATAAATACCCCTTGAAAACGTGTTTCAGTGATGTTGTACTGTATTCTGTGAGCGTTGATGATCCACTTGCGACTAATTTTAACGGTGACTTCTACTTTGGGATTGGCGACTGCGTCCAGTGAGTCACCCGTCACCGTTACGGTTGTTCCGCCGCTGAATAATAGACACAGCACGGTGGAGGTACTACGTAATACTGGAATAAATGGGCTGGGTGGTAACCTGCGGACAACGTGCTTGATTGACGATACGTTAGAAAAGATGAAATATTCTGAAATTTCCCCCACGCTTCCCCAACTATGTACTTCAAACATGACGTCTTTAATTGGTAACTATGTGGGCATACAGTTAACAGGGGCCGATCCATGAATTTCCTAAGGGGGGTGGGGGTGCTCTCTGAAAACTTGCGACCGGGGCGGGGGGGGGGGGGAGTCGGAGAACCCGACTTTTACCGTGTATGTTCGAGTTCCCAAGATCCGCCCCATGAGTTTAGCATAAAACAACACCACGCGGTTGCATGCTGTGCCTAGTCGGTACGTGACCCAGCAAGGACGCTACTCGGAACTTTCTACAGGCTTAAAGTATATGCCATATTACACAAATCCAAAATATGTCACACGTATATAATATCTACAAACTTTTACTGTCACTAACCAAAACTAGAATTTTGTGGGCGGGGGCCACCCACGCTTTGCGGTTTTCAGCGTTCATATTTGATGCCATGTTCATGTTTGTTCAAATTTCGTAACTAAAACGTGCCAACCGTATGGTCATTGAAAGCATTTTTGGTTAACAAAGGCATCTCAAAGGGACACTGACAGAAATTTGTAGTTAAAAAAGGCACCCAAAAATGGACACTGACAAATTTGTAGTAAAAAAAGGCTCCCAAAATAGACACTGACAAAAATGTGTGGTTAAAAAGGCATCAAAAATGTCAACTGGACTGCATAGTCGAGAACTGCAATTTTGAAGAAAAAAAAATGGAGAGAAATTGTAGATTTCTGCTTCGGGGACGGCGAAAAAAAAGGCAATTTGGGCGGTACATTTGTATCTACCTAAATGTACGTAGTGCCCCCCCCCCCCTTCCCCCCGGGCTTCAAACCTCCCCCCCAACCCTACCCGAACCCAAACCCGCGCCACAGCAAGCAGCTTCCTGGATCTCGCGCAATAAAACTCACACAAGGAGGGTCGACTGGGGTTCAAAATCTGTAATGTTAGGGTTTCCCTTGTACTGGAACGTGTAGTCAGTCTTGACCCGCAGACCGCCGAGGAAAACGACCACAATGGGGAGCGAAACGTCCTCGTCCGTACTGTTGCCGCCAGGTGTCAGGAACGTGTGATTGCTATAGACAGGAGAGGAAAAAAGATTGAATGACTTCAATGAATGATGCTTCATGGTGTGTGCCTCAATTCGCCCCACCCACCAACCACTCACCCACCCACACACACACACACACACCACAAACACACCACACACACACACCACACACACCACACACACACACCACACACACACCACACCAAGGCACACACACACACCACACACACACACACCACACACACACACCACACACACACACACACACACCCACCACTCACCCACCCACCACACACACACACACACACACCAGACACACACACACACCACACACACACACACACCACACACACACACACCACACACCAAACACACACACACCACACACACACCACACACACACCACACGCCACACACACACACACCACACACACACACACACACTCCACACACACACACACACACAACACACACCACACACACACACCACACACACACCACACACCACACACCACACACACACCACACACCACACACCACACACACACACCACACACACACACACACACACCACACACACACCACACAGACACACACCACACACACACACCACACACACACACACCACAGACACACACCACACACACACCACACACACACACCACACACACACACACACCACACACACACACACCACACAGACACACACACACACACCACACACACACACACACACACACACACCACACACACCACACACACACACACCACACACACACACCACACACACAAACCATACACACACACACCACACACACACACCACACACACACACACCACACACACACACACCACATACACACCACACACACACACCACACACACACACCACACACACACCACACACACGCACCACACACACACACCACACACACACACACCACACACACACCACATACCACACATACACACCACACACACACACACACACACACACACACACACCACACACACACACACCACACACACACCACACACACTACACACACACACCACACACACCACACACACGCACACACCATACACACACACCACACACACACCACACACACACACACACACCACACACACCACACACACACATACACACCACACACACACACCACACACACACACACACACACACACCACCCACACACACACACACACCACACACATACACCACACACACACCACACACACACACACCACACACACACACACACACACACCACACACATACACCACACACACACCACACACACACACCCCACACACACACACCCACTACACACCCACCACACACCACATACCACACATACACACACCACACACACACACCACACACACACACCACACACACACACACACACACACACATCACACACACACACACCCCACACACACACCACACACACACACCACACACACACACACCACACACACACACACACACACACACCACACACCACACATACCACACCACACACACACACCACACACCACACACACACACACACACACACCACACACACAATCGCCGAACGAACCCATTTGCCTTGAGTTAAGTACAATGGACAGCTTACTCTGCATTTCCGGTGTAGTCACAGCGATAGCGATTGTCCATTTCCAGTCTGACTGGGGGGAACAGGTCGAGATTGTATCCAGTAATGTTGATTTCTGTACCACCCGAGAGGGGGCCGAAGGAGGGTGTTACCATGGTGATCACAGGCCGGCTTGTGACTTCTACGCGATGGGAACAAACAAAGCGTAATGCAGTAATGGAACAACAATTAAACAGTAAAATAAGCAGCAAAAAGCTTGAACGACCTTGGGAGAGCTAGGCGTAGCATTAAATGTGCAAAAATAGAAATGACATAATTAATTAGCCGATATGTAATTAGTCTATCATTAATTAGTCAATCAGTCCATAATAACTCATAGATTGACCCGATTAAGAAACATAACAATATTACACATCGTGCTTCACTATTGATTGTTTTTGATACGATAGTTCCTGTAGTTTACCGCCAATACGATGAAAATACACAGTTTGCACATTTGGTCAACATATACGAAAACGCGCTTGGACTAATTACACACTTACTTTGTTCGCAATGCTGTCCAGCATAGGTTATGCCTTTCACTTCCACGCAGTTACACTCATAGCTGCCGAACAGGTTGTCACATTTTCCTTTGTTGCTACATTGCGGATTGAGACACTCGTCGATATCTGTTCGCAAATGATAAATGTTCACGAATTGTATTCTGAAACACTGTGATGCAACCTGTCGAAGTCAGTGGTGGATCCAGGGAAGGGGGGGGGGGTGCACAGGGGGCACTCCCTGTGAATATTAATGTTATCCTATTCACATCACTGGCCTGTCAATATTATTGTCTCGTCAGGTCACATTACTGGTTCATTGAAATTAATGTCTGCTCTATTCACATCATTGGCCTGTCAACATTAATTCCCACAGATGCACATCACTGGCTTATCTATATTAATGTCTACCACACTGCTGAACTTTCAAAATTAATGTCTTACCAGTTCATATCGTTAGCCTGTCAGTGTTAACGGCTACCTTCTTCACATGGTTGGCTTGTCAGTGTTAACGCCCCATCTTCTTCACATGGTAAGCTTATCAGTGCTAACGCCCACCTTCGTCACATGGTAAGCCTGTCAGTGTTAACGCCTACCTTCTTCACATGGTTAGCCTGTCAGTGTTAACGCCAGCCTTCTTCACCTCGTTAGCCTGTCAGTGTTAACGCCCGCTTTCTTTACATGGTTAGCTTGTCAGTGTTAACGCCCACCTTCATGGTTAGCCTGTCAGTTTTAACGACCGCTTTCTTCACATGGTTAACCTGTCAGTGTTAACGCCCGCTTTATTCACATGGTTAGCCTGTCTATATTAATTGACGCCTACCTTCTTCACATCGCTGACCTGTCAGTCCCGATGGGCACTGGCATTCAGGCCCCATCGAGGTATTGTACGGTCCAGTACATTTGCCGCCATTCAAGCATGTGCCGAACGATATATCACATGGAGCTGAAGATATATAATACTGTATAATAAACGAAATATAGTAGAGGCACAAGTCTGATATAGGCGGGGGGGGGAGGGTACGCCCTGCGAATCGCAAATCCTCAAGAACATTAGGGAGAGTAAAACGAAAAACACCTTAAGGGGGATATCGCGAATATCGAGGAATTCGCAGATTGGTATAACGGATCGCTGTAAATAGGGAAAAGGATCTTCGCGTTCAACCAGAAATTGTACGGATAGCGGTCACCAACATCTAATCACGAATCTCCAAGAATTCCTGGATGTCAATGGCGGAGATCGGCAAAGGTATTCCCTCCCCTCTATATATTGAGACGCAAAATTGACCATCGTGCGTAAGTTCAAAACGGCCGGAGCCAAATATTTCGCCCTCGAACAGGACAAAATAGCATGGAGCTGGGCGACATATTTTCTCGCCAGATATATATTTTTATGTTGTACTGACATGAAACATCCCGAAACACATAATATAATGACACTAACCGATCATCATGTATTGGACTATTTGATTATTATTATTGCCATTATTATTATTATTTTTATTATTATTATTATTATTATTATTATTATTATTTTTATTATTATTATTATTATTAGCATTATTATTATTATTATTATTATTATATAAATATATATGGGTGGCTCTAGTGTCAGCGACCATCAGGTTTTACAAGAATATCCCAACCCTATGAATGAATCAGTTGTTCCTTGTTTTATTTATGCCACTTGTTGCTTCTTATGTATTTACTTGGTTAAATAAACTATTATTGACTGGAATTTACTTGACTATATTGGATTATATACATCGGTATTTCCAATCTCGACAACTTGGCAAGGGCCTCCTGCAATTAAACTTAAACATCCTTAGTACGGAAACAACTCAATGCAATCACTGTATAAACGCATCGCGTTACCATGGTAACATGACGGTACTCACTTCGGCACTGGGTGACGTTCGTGGAGTTGGTATCCGTCGTGTTGAGTCCTTCTAAACACACATCGCAGTTCGGTTGCCCAGTGTACTCCTGGTACTGGCCATGGAGACAGGAGTGGAAGGTCAGCGCGCCGGGGTCGGGCTGATAGAAGCCAGCAGGGGCTAACAGACAGTCGGCCATGCCCTCCTCCGGTTGATACTCTCCAGAAGGACACACTGTGCAATTGGGGCTTCCATTCGCCGGTTGGAAGTGACCTGGGAGGCACAGCGAGCAGTTTACCCGTCCCGTGAAGCCCTGAAACTCTCCCGGTGCGCAGAGAGAGCACTCGCTCTGTCCGGTGTCGTTCTGGAAGCTGCCTGCCGGACAATCCTGGCAGGCGCTTCGACCTTTATACGGCTGGAAGGTGCCGGACTCGCACGGGAAGCAACTCGAACGTCCCGGCAGCGGCTGGTACATGCCAGCAATGCACGGGTTGCATGACGTCATACCTTCGGCGGGTTGGTAGGTGCCAGCAGCGCACCGGTCACATGACGTCATACCTTCGGCGACTTGGGACGTGCCAGCAGCGCACTGGTCACATGACGTCATACCTTCTGCGGCTTGGTAGGTGCCAGCAGCGCACCGGTCACATGACGTCATGCCTTCGGCGACTTGGGACGTGCCAGCAGCGCACTGGTCACATGACGTCATACCTTCGGCGGCTTGATACGTGCCAGCAGCGCACCGGTCACATGACGTCATACCTTCGGCGACCTGGGACGTGCCAGCAGCGCACCATTCACATGACGTCATACCTTCTGCAGCTTGGTAGGTTCCAGCAGCGCACCGGTCACATGACGTCATACCTTCGGCGGATTGGTTTGTGCCAGCAGCGCACCGGTCACATGACGTCATACCTTCTGCGGCTTGGTAGGTGCCAGCAGCGCACTGGTCACATGACATCATACCTTCGGCGGCTTGGTAGGTGCCAGTGGCGCACTGGTCACATGACGTCATACCTTTAGCGGCTTGGTAGGTGCCAGCAGCGCACCGGTCACAAGACGTCATACCTTCTGCGGATTGGTTCGTGCCAGCAGCGCACTGGTCACATGACATCATACCTTCGGCGGCTTGGTAGGTGCCAGCAGCGCACCGGTCACATGACGTCTGGTTGGCTTTGGACTGGTAATGACCGGGTGGACATTTCAGACACTCAATCTGTCCTGATCTGTTTTGATATTGGCCTCGCAAACACGGCTGGCATGTGCCTCCCAGGAGGTAACTACCCGGCAAACAGACCCCAGGAGCTTCACACCGCACCGGCAAAGATATACAACATTATACAAAATGCGAACTGTAGGTCGTAAACCTTTTCATCTCAAACAAATAGCATCTTAGTGTGCATTGTGATAACAACATATGAAAAAGAAGGTCAGTATCAATTTCAATAATTAGTGCGATTTTAGACGAGGAAGACATGTTAGAGAATACCTCCTCTCTGCGTTAGCATGGGGGCCCGGGGAGTGGAGGGGGATGGGGGTGCATTATGCCCGGATCACACGATGCAGAGCTCATTGCAACAAACTTCTCGAACAATAGTGCAACAGACTGATCCAGGCTCCGACACTAAGCCCCACCCACGCTTGAGTTCTTTTTCCTTACTCGTGCGTACGAAATTGACAATCAAATCTGATGGTAGGTACAAGTGAGACGTACTCGTCTCTGAAACTGACAAGAACACGCTGCTTCGTTTGTCCGACTTGTTTGTCCGATATAACGCACATGGAAGACCTCATTTCGTCACATGATTGGATAAAAGCAACAGTGACGTCAGGGGATAATTGACAGCCTGGATCGGTCTATTAGATTGCCGGTTTTCCACGCATTGTAAGAACGTGATCGATTCGCCTCTTCCAAACTCAACCTCATCTAGAAGAGCACTTGCCATGCGATCGTTTCGCCTCTTATCTTCTTGGAACGCCTCTTCTGCTCTTCCGCCCAGGCAGGTGAAAGAGAAGGAGGTAGAGACTATTCCAAGAATGGCGGAAGCTAACTATACTACATTCACTCGGTGGGATCAGGAAGGTAGAGTTTGGAAGAGGCGAATCGATCACGCTCTTAGCTTAGCGTATGTTCTAAAGTTTCCATCAATTTCACGATTTGGGAATTGTCAACCAATCAGCGTCGATAATTTTAGCAGATGAACGTTGAGATGATCACGTTGATATTGTTTTGCATTATGACAATTATAAACTAAAGGGTGGCTTGCGTGCCGTTGTGAATGATGATCTAAATGTATGTTCGCTAGGTGGCGATAGTGATAGTTGTTGATTCGGTTGGTATACGCCGTTTTACCGCTTGAGCTGTTGAACAACTGATGCTTCGACCGTTGTTACGACTGTTGAAAGAATGACACCTTATCACGCCGTTCAGGTCATCATGCTACACCGGCATTAGCGCCAAGAAAATGAGATGCGAACTCCAACGAAGACTTAAACGGCAGATACGACAACAACGGCAGATACGAAAACAACGACAAATACGACAACAACGACAAATATGACAACAAGGACAGATATGACAACAACGACAGATATGACAACAACGACAGATATGACAACAAAAACAGATACGATAACAAAGACAACTGCGACAACAACAACAGATATGACAACAGCGACAGATATGACAACAACGACAGATACGACAACTGCGACAGATACGACGACAACGACACATACGACCACAACGACAGATACTTCGACCGTTGTTACTACTGTTGAAGAAATGACACCTTATCACGCCGTTCAGGTCATCATGCTACACCGGCATTAGCGCCAGGAAAATGAGACGCGACAACTCCAACGAAGATTCAAACGACATCGACAGATACGACAACAACGAGAGATACGAAAACAACGACGGATTTAACAACAACAAATATAAAAACAACGACGGATATGACAACAACGACAGACACGACAACTGCGACAGATACAACAACAACGACAGATACAACAACAACGACAGATACGAAGACAACGACAGATATGACAACAACGACAGCTATGACAACAACGACAGATACGACAACAACGAGTGATACAACGCCAACGACAGATACGACAACAACGACACATACAACGACAACGACAGATATGACAACAACGACAGATACGACAACAACGACAAATACGACAACAACGACAGATATGACAACAACGACAGATACGACAACAACAACAGACATGACAACAACGACAGATACGCACTACGACCGAGACGACAACAACGACAGATATGACAACAACGACAAATACGACAACAACGACAGATACGCCAACAACGACAGATACGACAACAAGGACAGATACGACAACAACGACAGATACGACAACAATGACAGATACGACATCAACGACAGATACGACAACAACGACAGATACGACAACAACTACAGATACGACAACAAAAACAGACACGACAGATATGACAACAACGACAGATACGACAACAACGACAGATACGACGACAACCACAGATATGACAACAACGACAGATATGACCACAACAACAGATACGACAACAACGACAGAGACGACAACAACGACAGGTATGACAACAACGACAGATACGACAACAACGACAGATACGACGACAACGCCAGATACGACAACAACGACAGACATGACAACAACGACAGATATGACAACAACGAAAGATATGACAACAACGAAAGATATGACAACAACGACAGATACGACAACAACGACGGATACGACAACAACGACAGATACGACAACACCGACAGATGTGACAACAACGACATATACGGACACACCGACAGATACGACAACAACGACAGATACGAGAACAACGACAGATACGACAACAACGACAGATACGACAACAACGACAGATACGATAACAAGGACAATTACGACAACAACGACAGATACGACAACAACGACAGATACGACAACAAGGACAGATACGACAACAACGACAGATACGACAACAACGACAGATACGACAACAACGACAGATACGACAACTACGAGAGAAACAACGCCAACGACAGATGCGACAACAACGACAGATACGACAACGGCAGATATGACAACAATGACAGATACAACGACAACGACAGACATGACAACAACGACAGATACGACAAGAACGACAGATACACCAACAACGACAGATACGACAACAACGACAGATACGACAACAACGACAGACATGACAACAACGACAGATACGTCAACAACGACAGATGTGACAACCACGACAGATACGAAGACGACAGATACGAAAACAACGACAGATACGACAACAACGACAGATACGACAACTCTAACAATGGCAACAGCGACAACTCTAACAATGGCAACAGCGACATCTCTAACAATGGTAACAACGACAACTCTAAGAATAATGACAACAACACAAAGGTGACAATTTCTATTCTAATGACTCAAAACTGAAATATTTATGGCCACAGACACTCCTCGAAATACACCTATAACGGAATGACACGACAACTCACACAGCGGCAAAAAATATTGATTGATTGATTGATTGGTTGATTGATTAATTAATTGATTGATTGCATGTATATTCAGGACGCTGTAACCACTTTTGGTCATATCGTGTGAATAGGAGAATAGTAAGAAAGAGAAAGTAGAGCCATGTCACCGGGGTAACCCTCTAACCCACTGAGCTACCGGGCCGGTCCCGCGGCCTAAACGACAACTCCTACAGCGACATAAACTGTTACTTCTACTGCAACACCGACTCAAAACTCAAACTTGCACTACCACAGACACTCCAAAAACTACGCCTGTAACGGAATCAATTGTAATTTCGTTGCGTTCTTTCATAACAAACAAAGTACTGATCTTACAGCACAACACGATGTCGCATTAAAGCATGGTTGACAAAACTAGGCCTACTAGCCATTGCCTTTTGCCTTGAAGAGTAACTGTATTTGTTTTCTGGCTCCCGTCCATTGTGCAACCACATTAGGCGCGGGTAAAGGGCACTAGTCTTCACCCATTGATAGCCAAGGGCCTCTACCACCGATTGCCGTTGCATGGTCTGTAATAATGGGATGCTTCAGCAGACCGCTGACGGCTGACGGCTAGACGTGGTTGATCGTGTATGCACCTTCATCCAACCTTATCCTATCTTTGCCTCGGTTTCTTCCTAGCATTTTCCTTTCCAAACCGGTTTTGCTACAACTGCTTACAAATACCATTAGGGCCACGTGTTGTTTCGAGCAATATGCTTAGGGATGATTAGGATGTGTGGCAATGATGGATCACGGTTGGGGGGGGGGGGGCACGGGCGGATCCAGAGATGGGGGCGACCCGGCCGCGGCCGCGGCCCCGGCTGGGGCAAAATGTATACCATCTAACATCTGAAGACCGAAAAGCTAGGCAATTGCTCGAGACCGGCCCCCCCTTTTCCGGCATATCTGGATCCGACCCTGAATGGGGGGGGGGGGGGCATGATGGGCTGCTGTACCTATCACCAATTTGAAGCCCTCATGTACAGGAGATTTTTGGCTGATCCTAGAAGACCGCGCCCCACCCCCCCTTCCGCCAATGATGCGCCTACTCCTGTGCACCCCCCCCCCCCACTGTCCACCGCACCTGCCTTTCCTCTGGTTGCGCTAGTCGTACTCGCCACTATGGTGGAAAGAGAATACAACGCTGCACCATACGTGCTTATCAAAAGAATCAGCATACAGACTTACAATCCTACTTTGAGCTGCTGAGAATCGATATATTATCGCCGATGTCGCTTATAAAGTGACGCTTAAGAAGTTAAGAGTTTTACGCCCGTTTCCTTCTAGACAATACGTTTCTTTTAAACATAAATTGATAAAGTTGTATCACTGACCTGTTGTGGACTCACTGGTGGTCGGGGTGACAGTGGTGGGAGTTGTCGTCGTCCCACTGGTTCCGGTGCTTGTGGTTTCCGAGACTGTCGTTGGGGTTGTCAAGCTGGTGGTGCTCTCCGCAGTGGTGCTGGCGCTGGTTACGCTAGTCGTACTCGCCACTATGGTGGAAAGAGAATACAACGCTGCACCATACGTGCTTATCAAAAGAATCAGCATACAGACTTATAATCCTACTTTGAGCTGCTGAGAATCGATATATTATCGCCGATGTCGCTTATAAAGTGACGTTTAAGAAGTTAGAGTTTGTTTTACGCCCGTTTCCTTCTAGACAATACGTTTCCTTTGAACATAAAATGATAAACTTGTATCACTGGCCTGTTGTGGACTCACTGGTGGTCGGGGTGACAGTGGTGGGAGTTGTCGTCGTCCCACTGTTTCCGGTGCTTGTGGTTTCCGAGACTGTCGTTGGGGTTGTCAAGCTGGTGGTGCTCTCCGCAGTGGTGCTGGCGCTGGTTGCGCTAGTCGTACTCGCCACTATGGTGGAAAGAGAATACAACGCTGCACCATACGTGCTTATCAAAAGAATCAGCATACAGACTTACAATCCTACTTTGAGCTGCTGAGAATCGATATATTATCGCCGATGTCGCTTATAAAGTGACGTTTAAGAAGTTAGAGTTTGTTTCACGCCCGTTTCCTTCTAGACAATACGCTTCCTTTAAACATAAAATGATCAAGTTGTATCACTGACCTGTTGTGGACTCACTGGTGGTCGGGGTGACAGTGGCGGGAGTTGTCGTCGTCCCACTGGTTCCGGTGCTTGTGGTTTCCGAGACTGTCGTTGGGGTTGTCAAGCTGGTGGTGTTCTCCGCAGTGGTGCTGGCGCTGGTTGCGCTAGTCGTACTCGCCACTACGGTGGAAAGAGAATACAACGCTGCACCATACGTGCTTAGCGAAAGAATCAGCATACAGACTTATAATCCTACTTTGAGCTACTGCGAATCGATATGTTATCGCCGATGTCGCTTATAAAGTGACGTTTAAGAAGTTAGAGTTTGTTTTACGCCCGTTTCCTTCTAGACAATACGCTTCCTTTAAACATAAAATGATCAAGTTGTATCACTGACCTGTTGTGGACTCACTGGTGGTCGGGGTGACAGTGGTGGGAGTTGTCGTCGTCCCACTGGTTCCGGTGTTTGTGGTTTCCGAGACTGTCGTTGGGGTTGTCAAGCTGGTGGTGCTCTCCGCAGTGGTGCTGGCGCTGGTTACGCTAGTCGTACTCGCCACTATGGTGGAAAGAGAATACAACGCTGCACCATACGTGCTTATCAAAAGAATCAGCATACAGACTTATAATCCTACTTTGAGCTGCTGAGAATCGATATATTATCGCCGATGTCGCTTATAAAGTGACGTTTAAGAAGTTAGAGTTTGTTTTACGCCCGTTTCCTTCTGGACAATACGTTTCCTTTGAACATAAAATGATAAACTTGTATCACTGGCCTGTTGTGGACTCACTGGTGGTCGGGGTGACAGTGGTGGGAGTTGTCGTCGTCCCACTGGTTCCGGTGTTTGTGGTTTCCGAGACTGTCGTTGGGGTTGTCAAGCTGGTGGTGCTCTCCGCAGTGGTGCTGGCGCTGGTTGCGCTAGTCGTACTCGCCACTACGGTGGAAAGAGAATACAACGCTGCACCATACGTGCTTATCAAAAGAATCAGCATACAGACTTATAATCCTACTTTGAGCTACTGCGAATCGATATATTATCGCCGATGTCGCTTATAAAGTGACGTTTAAGAAGTTAGAGTTTGTTTTACGCCCGTTTCCTTCTAGACAATACGCTTCCTTTAAACATAAAATGATCAAGTTGTATCACTGACCTGTTGTGGACTCACTGGTGGTCGGGGTGACAGTGGTGGGAGTTGTCGTCGTCCCACTGGTTCCGGTGCTTGTGGTTTCCGAAGCTGTCGTTGGGGTTGTCAAGCTGGTGGTGCTCTCCGCAGTGGTGCTGGCGCTGGTTGCGCTAGTCGTACTCGCCACTATGGTGGAAAGAGAATACAACGCTGCACCATACGTGCTTATCAAAAGAATCAGCATACAGACTTACAATCCTACTTTGAGCTGCTGAGAATCGATATATTATCGCCGATGTCGCTTATAAAGTGACGTTTAAGAAGTTAGAGTTTGTGTTACGCCGGTTTCCTTCTAGACAATACGTTTCCTTTAAACATAAAATGAAGAGTTGTATCACTGACCTGTTGTGGACTCCCTGGTGGTCGGGGTGACAGTGGTGGGAGTTGTCGTCGTCCCACTGGTTCCGGTGATTGTGGTTTCCGAGACTGTCGTTGGGGTTGTCAAGCTGGTGGTGCTCTCCGCAGTGGTGCTGGCGCTGGTTACGCTAGTCGTACTCGCCACTATGGTGGAAAGAGAATACAACGCTGCACCATACGTGCTTATCAAAAGAATCAGCATACAGACTTACAATCCTACTTTGAGCTGCTGAGAATCGATATATTATCGCCGACGTCGCTTATAAAGTGACGTTTAAGAAGTTAGAGTTTGTGTTACGCCCGTTTCCTTCTAGACAATACGTTTCCTTTAAACATAAAATGAAAGAGTTGTATCACTGACCTGTTGTGGACTCACTGGTGGTCGGGGTGACAGTGGTGGGAGTTGTCGTCGTCCCACTGGTTCCGGTGCTTGTGGTTTCCGAAGCTGTCGTTGGGGTTGTCAAGCTGGTGGTGCTCTCCGCAGTGGTGCTGGCGCTGGTTGCGCTAGTCGTACTCGCCACTATGGTGGAAAGAGAATACAACGCTGCACCATACGTGCTTATCAAAAGAATCAGCATACAGACTTACAATCCTACTTTGAGCTGCTGAGAATCGATATATTATCGCCGATGTCGCTTATAAAGTGACGTTTAAGAAGTTAGAGTTTGTTTTACGCCCGTTTCCTTCTAGACAATACGTTTCCTTTGAACATAAAATGATAAACTTGTATCACTGGCCTGTTGTGGACTCACTGGTGGTCGGGGTGACAGTGGTGGGAGTTGTCGTCGTCCCACTGGTTCCGGTGCTTGTGGTTTCCGAGACTGTCGTTGGGGTTGTCAAGCTGGTGGTGTTCTCCGCAGTGGTGCTGGCGCTGGTTGCGCTAGTCGTACTCGCCACTATGGTGGAAAGAGAATACAACGCTGCACCATACGTGCTTAGCAAAAGAATCAGCATACAGACTTATAATCTTACTTTGAGCTACTGCGAATCGATATATTATCGCCGATGTCGCTTATAAAGTGACGTTTAAGAAGTTAGAGTTTGTTTTACGCCCGTTTCCTTCTAGACAATACGCTTCCTTTAAACATAAAATGATCAAGTTGTATCACTGACCTGTTGTGGACTCACTGGTGGTCGGGGTGACAGTGGTGGGAGTTGTCGTCGTCCCACTGGTTCCGGTGCTTGTGGTTTCCGAAGCTGTCGTTGGGGTTGTCAAGCTGGTGGTGCTCTCCGCAGTGGTGCTGGCGCTGGTTGCGCTAGTCGTACTCGCCACTATGGTGGAAAGAGAATACAACGCTGCACCATACGTGCTTATCAAAAGAATCAGCATACAGACTTACAATCCTACTTTGAGCTGCTGAGAATCGATATATTATCGCCGATGTCGCTTATAAAGTGACGTTTAAGAAGTTAGAGTTTGTGTTACGCCGGTTTCCTTCTAGACAATACGTTTCCTTTAAACATAAAATGAAAGAGTTGTATCACTGACCTGTTGTGGACTCCCTGGTGGTCGGGGTGACAGTGGTGGGAGTTGTCGTCGTCCCACTGGTTCCGGTGTTTGTGGTTTCCGAGACTGTCGTTGGGGTTGTCAAGCTGGTGGTGCTCTCCGCAGTGGTGCTGGCGCTGGTTACGCTAGTCGTACTCGCCACTATGGTGGAAAGAGAATACAACGCTGCACCATACGTGCTTATCAAAAGAATCAGCATACAGACTTACAATCCTACTTTGAGCTGCTGAGAATCGATATATTATCGCCGACGTCGCTTATAAAGTGACGTTTAAGAAGTTAGAGTTTGTGTTACGCCCGTTTCCTTCTAGACAATACGTTTCTTTTAAACATAAAATGAAAGAGTTGTATCACTGACCTGTTGTGGACTCACTGGTGGTCGGGGTGACAGTGGTGGGAGTTGTCGTCGTCCCACTGGTTCCGGTGCTTGTGGTTTCCGAAGCTGTCGTTGGGGTTGTCAAGCTGGTGGTGCTCTCCGCAGTGGTGCTGGCGCTGGTTGCGCTAGTCGTACTCGCCACTATGGTGGAAAGAGAATACAACGCTGCACCATACGTGCTTATCAAAAGAATCAGCATACAGACTTACAATCCTACTTTGAGCTGCTGAGAATCGATATATTATCGCCGACGTCGCTTATAAAGTGACGTTTAAGAAGTTAGAGTTTGTGTTACGCCCGTTTCCTTCTAGACAATACGTTTCCTTTAAACATAAAATGAAAGAGTTGTATCACTGACCTGTTGTGGACTCACTGGTGGTCGGGGTGACAGTGGTGGGAGTTGTCGTCGTCCCACTGGTTCCGGTGTTTGTGGTTTCCGAGACTGTCGTTGGGGTTGTCAAGCTGGTGGTGCTCTCCGCAGTGGTGCTGGCGCTGGTTGCGCTAGTCGTACTCGCCACTATGGTGGAAAGAGAATACAACGCTGCACCATACGTGCTTATCAAAAGAATCAGCATACAGACTTATAATCCTACTTTGAGCTGCTGAGAATCGATATATTATCGCCGATGTCGCTTATAAAGTGACGTTTAAGAAGTTAGAGTTTGTTTTACGCCCGTTTCCTTCTGGACAATACGTTTCTTTTGAACATAAAATGATAAACTTGTATCACTGGCCTGTTGTGGACTCACTGGTGGTCGGGGTGACAGTGGTGGGAGTTGTCGTCGTCCCACTGGTTCCGGTTCTTGTGGTTTCCGAGACTGTCGTTGGGGTTGTCAGATTCAGATTGAGATTCAGATTCAGTGACGTTTATTCAACCAAAAAGAAAAACAATAATAATGCGATCATACGTTGGTACAGCTTATCGGTTAGGAGACCCAGGCTAA
This sequence comes from Arenicola marina, assembly GCA_964019135.1. Taxonomy (NCBI): domain Eukaryota; kingdom Metazoa; phylum Annelida; class Polychaeta; family Arenicolidae; genus Arenicola; species Arenicola marina. Next base: position 31,520,389 of record OZ025263.1, read on the forward strand.
GACATGTTGTCGCTGCCGCCTGGGCCACCCATAAAACTCTAAAATACTTAAGACAAAAACGTGTTTGCGTCAGATAAGAAACAATATGATGATCCGAATTTAGAGTGATACAGCTTTACAAAATTACTACTCTTCAATACAACACACAACTACAACTACCACCCCCCTCCCTTGCAGTATACACAAGCAGCAGTTGGAAGCGCAGGCACACATACATACACATAAAAAGATACAGATAAACGCTTGTACAGACAGTTAATTGAGACAAATATAACAATCTTCGATGGAGCACGTATAATTGTATTTGTCGAGGGTAACAACTTTAACATATTTCGAAAATCCTTCGAGGCTATGACTGTCTAGTTTGGAAAGGATGCAGGCAGGTTCATTGTTTATTGCATAAACAAGACTGTGTCGAATACATTTTTGTGCAAAGATATGGCTGATTCGCGTGGTGTAAACAAAGGATTTATGTCTAGTGTCATGGCCATGTACTTGACTATGTTGATAGAGCGGTAAGTCAGAAAAATAGTTAGGCAGAATGCCCTTCTTTAGCTTATAATAAAATTTTAAAATCTGAATCCTATGGATATCACTCAACTTTAAACAACGACGTTCTTTAAATAGTGGTTCAGTATGTGCGTTATATTTACTTAATGTTATTATACGGAGGGCTTTTTTTTGCAAGAGAAACAGTCTTTGATCTTCATAGCCCCAGACGAGAATCCCATATGTTAATTGAGGTAAGATAAGCCAATCATACAGAATCTGCAATACGTCTTGCGGGACTATTTGTTTTAGTCTTGACATAATGCCAATGGCCTTTGAGATCTTCTTTGAAATTTTATCTACATGACCGTGCCATTTCAAATGTTTATGGATGGTAATGCCAAGAAAATTAAAATCATCCACACATTCAAGTATCACATTATTAATTTTAAGCGTAGGAAGTACAATCTGTCGCTGTGCAGTATAGAAAATAATAAATTTAGACTTTTGCACGTTTAATACAAGCCTATTAGCAGTCAGCCAGTCATATATTTTATCCAATTCAGCATTAATAACAACAGAGGACGTTGAGCCGCTTGTTGCAGAACATAAGGAGAAAAAAAGGGTGGTATCGTCCGCATATATTATAAATTGAAAAAAATCACTGGCACATTCTATGTCGTTAATATAAATAATAAAGAGCAGTGGCCCGAGGATAGATCCCTGTGGGACGCCAGTTGTGATATCACATGGATTGGATGCTATATCATCAAAACTGACAAACTGTTTTCGTTCAGAAAGGTAGTTCTTGAATAGGTTGAGTGCAAACCATTTACTCCATAATAACATAGCTTATTTATGAGAATACGATGGTCTATGGTATCGAACGCTTTTGAGAGGTCCAAGTAAATGTTTACAGGGGATTCATTCCTGTCCATGGACATTATTGTCCTGTCTACCACTTCAAGAATAGCGAGTTCAGTTGAGTGCTTTGTGCGAAAACCGTACTGACTAGCTGTACATAGTTTATTCTCTTCAAAATAATTATACAATTGAGTGGCAACGATCTTTTCAAAGACCTTAGATATTGATGGTAGGACAGATATAGGACGGTAGTTATTGAGATCATTTATGTCGCCCTTTTTATAGACTGGCACCACCTTCGCAACCTTTAATTTATTAGGAAAAATACCCGTGGACAATGTTTGGTTAATCAAAAATGTGAGGGATTCCGCTATCTCAGTTTTCAGTTTCTTAAGGAGGCTAACAGAGATTAAATCAACGCCACAACTATTTTTGGGCTTCAGGTTATCAATAACTTCCGTAACGGTCCTCTCAGACACAAGAGACAAGTTAAACTCCGCATTTGTTTTGGATTTCATATAGTCATAAAACTTCTTGGGTGAGTTTAAGTTTTTAACAAGATTTGGACCAGCTTGTGAAAAGAACGAGTTAAATTTTTCACAGATGACCAAGCTATCCGAGTTATCCTTATTATCGATACGGATATATTTAGGAAGCATTTTTTTATTTTTGGAAACGTTTAAAATTTCTTTTAGGGCACCCCAGGTTTGTTTTAAGTCATTCTTACAATTTACGAATCGTCCATGGAAATATTGTCGTTTAGCATAGTAAATATTTCTCTTAAGGATCCTGTTGTAAGTTTTTAGGTTAGTTTTTATCGTCTCAAATATAGGTAAAGCTGGGTCAGTCATCTTAAGATTCTTATACATTTTATCCCGAAATCTCATAGATTTAATGATACCCTGTGTTATCCAAGGGTTGGATTTATGTTTCGTTTTGGGAAATTTTATCCACTTTGTGGGCAGGTGCTTTGCTTTCGCATCGAGAAGAGCATTTTCAAATATATCGTAATTTTCATTTGGATCAGCCATAGGTGTTTTGTCTAAAAGAGTACATATCTCCAACGATCTTAGTTCATGTAGAAAACAAAGCATCGAGTCTGGGTCACGTGGACTAACTTTAACCATTTTCTTACGTTTGAGGCGAGGATCAATATAATGGACGCTCAGAAAGTAGGGCAGGTGATCAGACAAAGATTTGACAAATATACCTGCTTTGGATTCAGTGAGTTCACTGCACATGTTGCAGTAAAAGTTATCAATTAAGGTGGCTCTATATTTGGACAACCTTGTAGGCAGGGTAATTCTTGGGAAAAAAACCGAAGAAATTATAGCGTCAAAATATTCAGCCACAGATGACTTTTCGTGAACTCTTAAAAGATCTTAAATGTTATAATCCCCAGCAACAATGACAATTTTACTTGTTAAATTTAGTGTCGAGAACGTGTCTGACAGTTCATTCGTAAAACCTGCATAACTCGCCACTAAGTCTTGGGGAAACCTATAAACATTACCAATAATCATATCTTTCTTTCTTAAGTCATTTCTAACTTCAATGAACTGAGCTTCCCATCCGGTTTTTACACCGGGAATGGAGAGTTCTTCATAATGAAACTGATCACTTAAGTAAATAACCAAACCTCCATGAGCACTACATATTTTCCCTTGAGATATAAAATGAAACCCTTCAATATCAAAGCTGGAAGGATCCGCATTGTCATCCAGCCAGCTTTCTGGTATACATATAGCTTGAAATGTGATACTACGATCCCTTAATTCTGCTAAAAAAATCCTTAATTCGTCCAATTTAGCAGACAACGAACAAACGTTTAGGCTTAGTATGTTAAACTTATCCTCAGTATTTAAAACAGCATTTACAGAGTCAACATCGAAATATGGCGAATGCTGTATAAAGTTGAGTTCTAAATATTCATCTTCTTCACTTGACCTTTTACCAAGAATCTCTGTCAAGGAGTTACGAGTTAAGCCCCAAAACTGTTTTAATACATCGTCATTCATCATACGCTCCATAACGAAGTCTGCTGCACAAGACATAACAATTAAAGATAAATTCAGTATACAATGTGCCTACATAGCTTTGCTTGTGGACCCTATCCCATGTTGAGAGGCAGTGTATAATGCAACAAATCTGCAAGTATATTACAGCGTCAATTAAAACAAGGAGCCAACACCCTTTGGCGGGTCCTACACGGTGCTCATTGTTCTCATAACAGAAACCACTAAATACACACCCATGGTCACAATCATACAGCCGATTCGGGCATGTGCTCACAACATCCAGTATCAAATCAAACCGATTACCAGGAAGTAGTGTCAAGCTGGTGGTGCTCTCCGCAGTGGTGCTGGCGCTGGTTACGCTAGTCGTACTCGCCACTATGGTGGAAAGAGAATACAACGCTGCACCATACGTGCTTATCAAAGGAATCAGCATACAGACTTACAATCCTACTTTGAGCTGCTGAGAATCGATATATTATCGCCGATATCGCTTATAAAGTGACGTTTAAGAAGTTAGAGTTTGTTTTACGCCCGTTTCCTTCTGGACAATACGTTTCCTTTGAACATAAAATGATAAACTTGTATCACTGGCCTGTTGTGGACTCACTGGTGGTCGGGGTGACAGTGGTGGGAGTTGTCGTCGTCCCACTGGTTCCGGTGTTTGTGGTTTCCGAGACTGTCGTTGGGGTTGTCAAGCTGGTGGTGCTCTCCGCAGTGGTGCTGGCGCTGGTTGCGCTAGTCGTACTCGCCACTACGGTGGAAAGAGAATACAACGCTGCACCATACGTGCTTATCAAAAGAATCAGCATACAGACTTATAATCCTACTTTGAGCTACTGCGAATCGATATATTATCGCCGATGTCGCTTATAAAGTGACGTTTAAGAAGTTAGAGTTTGTTTTACGCCCGTTTCCTTCTAGACAATACGCTTCCTTTAAACATAAAATGATCAAGTTGTATCACTGACCTGTTGTGGACTCACTGGTGGTCGGGGTGACAGTGGTGGGAGTTGTCGTCGTCCCACTGGTTCCGGTGCTTGTGGTTTCCGAAGCTGTCGTTGGGGTTGTCAAGCTGGTGGTGCTCTCCGCAGTGGTGCTGGCGCTGGTTGCGCTAGTCGTACTCGCCACTATGGTGGAAAGAGAATACAACGCTGCACCATACGTGCTTATCAAAAGAATCAGCATACAGACTTACAATCCTACTTTGAGCTGCTGAGAATCGATATATTATCGCCGATGTCGCTTATAAAGTGACGTTTAAGAAGTTAGAGTTTGTGTTACGCCGGTTTCCTTCTAGACAATACGTTTCCTTTAAACATAAAATGAAGAGTTGTATCACTGACCTGTTGTGGACTCCCTGGTGGTCGGGGTGACAGTGGTGGGAGTTGTCGTCGTCCCACTGGTTCCGGTGATTGTGGTTTCCGAGACTGTCGTTGGGGTTGTCAAGCTGGTGGTGCTCTCCGCAGTGGTGCTGGCGCTGGTTACGCTAGTCGTACTCGCCACTATGGTGGAAAGAGAATACAACGCTGCACCATACGTGCTTATCAAAAGAATCAGCATACAGACTTACAATCCTACTTTGAGCTGCTGAGAATCGATATATTATCGCCGACGTCGCTTATAAAGTGACGTTTAAGAAGTTAGAGTTTGTGTTACGCCCGTTTCCTTCTAGACAATACGTTTCCTTTAAACATAAAATGAAAGAGTTGTATCACTGACCTGTTGTGGACTCACTGGTGGTCGGGGTGACAGTGGTGGGAGTTGTCGTCGTCCCACTGGTTCCGGTGCTTGTGGTTTCCGAAGCTGTCGTTGGGGTTGTCAAGCTGGTGGTGCTCTCCGCAGTGGTGCTGGCGCTGGTTGCGCTAGTCGTACTCGCCACTATGGTGGAAAGAGAATACAACGCTGCACCATACGTGCTTATCAAAAGAATCAGCATACAGACTTACAATCCTACTTTGAGCTGCTGAGAATCGATATATTATCGCCGATGTCGCTTATAAAGTGACGTTTAAGAAGTTAGAGTTTGTTTTACGCCCGTTTCCTTCTAGACAATACGTTTCCTTTGAACATAAAATGATAAACTTGTATCACTGGCCTGTTGTGGACTCACTGGTGGTCGGGGTGACAGTGGTGGGAGTTGTCGTCGTCCCACTGGTTCCGGTGCTTGTGGTTTCCGAGACTGTCGTTGGGGTTGTCAAGCTGGTGGTGTTCTCCGCAGTGGTGCTGGCGCTGGTTGCGCTAGTCGTACTCGCCACTATGGTGGAAAGAGAATACAACGCTGCACCATACGTGCTTAGCAAAAGAATCAGCATACAGACTTATAATCTTACTTTGAGCTACTGCGAATCGATATATTATCGCCGATGTCGCTTATAAAGTGACGTTTAAGAAGTTAGAGTTTGTTTTACGCCCGTTTCCTTCTAGACAATACGCTTCCTTTAAACATAAAATGATCAAGTTGTATCACTGACCTGTTGTGGACTCACTGGTGGTCGGGGTGACAGTGGTGGGAGTTGTCGTCGTCCCACTGGTTCCGGTGCTTGTGGTTTCCGAAGCTGTCGTTGGGGTTGTCAAGCTGGTGGTGCTCTCCGCAGTGGTGCTGGCGCTGGTTGCGCTAGTCGTACTCGCCACTATGGTGGAAAGAGAATACAACGCTGCACCATACGTGCTTATCAAAAGAATCAGCATACAGACTTACAATCCTACTTTGAGCTGCTGAGAATCGATATATTATCGCCGATGTCGCTTATAAAGTGACGTTTAAGAAGTTAGAGTTTGTGTTACGCCGGTTTCCTTCTAGACAATACGTTTCCTTTAAACATAAAATGAAAGAGTTGTATCACTGACCTGTTGTGGACTCCCTGGTGGTCGGGGTGACAGTGGTGGGAGTTGTCGTCGTCCCACTGGTTCCGGTGTTTGTGGTTTCCGAGACTGTCGTTGGGGTTGTCAAGCTGGTGGTGCTCTCCGCAGTGGTGCTGGCGCTGGTTACGCTAGTCGTACTCGCCACTATGGTGGAAAGAGAATACAACGCTGCACCATACGTGCTTATCAAAAGAATCAGCATACAGACTTACAATCCTACTTTGAGCTGCTGAGAATCGATATATTATCGCCGACGTCGCTTATAAAGTGACGTTTAAGAAGTTAGAGTTTGTGTTACGCCCGTTTCCTTCTAGACAATACGTTTCTTTTAAACATAAAATGAAAGAGTTGTATCACTGACCTGTTGTGGACTCACTGGTGGTCGGGGTGACAGTGGTGGGAGTTGTCGTCGTCCCACTGGTTCCGGTGCTTGTGGTTTCCGAAGCTGTCGTTGGGGTTGTCAAGCTGGTGGTGCTCTCCGCAGTGGTGCTGGCGCTGGTTGCGCTAGTCGTACTCGCCACTATGGTGGAAAGAGAATACAACGCTGCACCATACGTGCTTATCAAAAGAATCAGCATACAGACTTACAATCCTACTTTGAGCTGCTGAGAATCGATATATTATCGCCGACGTCGCTTATAAAGTGACGTTTAAGAAGTTAGAGTTTGTGTTACGCCCGTTTCCTTCTAGACAATACGTTTCCTTTAAACATAAAATGAAAGAGTTGTATCACTGACCTGTTGTGGACTCACTGGTGGTCGGGGTGACAGTGGTGGGAGTTGTCGTCGTCCCACTGGTTCCGGTGTTTGTGGTTTCCGAGACTGTCGTTGGGGTTGTCAAGCTGGTGGTGCTCTCCGCAGTGGTGCTGGCGCTGGTTGCGCTAGTCGTACTCGCCACTATGGTGGAAAGAGAATACAACGCTGCACCATACGTGCTTATCAAAAGAATCAGCATACAGACTTATAATCCTACTTTGAGCTGCTGAGAATCGATATATTATCGCCGATGTCGCTTATAAAGTGACGTTTAAGAAGTTAGAGTTTGTTTTACGCCCGTTTCCTTCTGGACAATACGTTTCTTTTGAACATAAAATGATAAACTTGTATCACTGGCCTGTTGTGGACTCACTGGTGGTCGGGGTGACAGTGGTGGGAGTTGTCGTCGTCCCACTGGTTCCGGTTCTTGTGGTTTCCGAGACTGTCGTTGGGGTTGTCAGATTCAGATTGAGATTCAGATTCAGTGACGTTTATTCAACCAAAAAGAAAAACAATAATAATGCGATCATACGTTGGTACAGCTTATCGGTTAGGAGACCCAGGCTAAGACATGTTGTCGCTGCCGCCTGGGCCACCCATAAAACTCTAAAATACTTAAGACAAAAACGTGTTTGCGTCAGATAAGAAACAATATGATGATCCGAATTTAGAGTGATACAGCTTTACAAAATTACTACTCTTCAATACAACACACAACTACAACTACCACCCCCCTCCCTTGCAGTATACACAAGCAGCAGTTGGAAGCGCAGGCACACATACATACACATAAAAAGATACAGATAAACGCTTGTACAGACAGTTAATTGAGACAAATATAACAATCTTCGATGGAGCACGTATAATTGTATTTGTCGAGGGTAACAACTTTAACATATTTCGAAAATCCTTCGAGGCTATGACTGTCTAGTTTGGAAAGGATGCAGGCAGGTTCATTGTTTATTGCATAAACAAGACTGTGTCGAATACATTTTTGTGCAAAGATATGGCTGATTCGCGTGGTGTAAACAAAGGATTTATGTCTAGTGTCATGGCCATGTACTTGACTATGTTGATAGAGCGGTAAGTCAGAAAAATAGTTAGGCAGAATGCCCTTCTTTAGCTTATAATAAAATTTTAAAATCTGAATCCTATGGATATCACTCAACTTTAAACAACGACGTTCTTTAAATAGTGGTTCAGTATGTGCGTTATATTTACTTAATGTTATTATACGGAGGGCTTTTTTTTGCAAGAGAAACAGTCTTTGATCTTCATAGCCCCAGACGAGAATCCCATATGTTAATTGAGGTAAGATAAGCCAATCATACAGAATCTGCAATACGTCTTGCGGGACTATTTGTTTTAGTCTTGACATAATGCCAATGGCCTTTGAGATCTTCTTTGAAATTTTATCTACATGACCGTGCCATTTCAAATGTTTATGGATGGTAATGCCAAGAAAATTAAAATCATCCACACATTCAAGTATCACATTATTAATTTTAAGCGTAGGAAGTACAATCTGTCGCTGTGCAGTATAGAAAATAATAAATTTAGACTTTTGCACGTTTAATACAAGCCTATTAGCAGTCAGCCAGTCATATATTTTATCCAATTCAGCATTAATAACAACAGAGGACGTTGAGCCGCTTGTTGCAGAACATAAGGAGAAAAAAAGGGTGGTATCGTCCGCATATATTATAAATTGAAAAAAATCACTGGCACATTCTATGTCGTTAATATAAATAATAAAGAGCAGTGGCCCGAGGATAGATCCCTGTGGGACGCCAGTTGTGATATCACATGGATTGGATGCTATATCATCAAAACTGACAAACTGTTTTCGTTCAGAAAGGTAGTTCTTGAATAGGTTGAGTGCAAACCATTTACTCCATAATAACATAGCTTATTTATGAGAATACGATGGTCTATGGTATCGAACGCTTTTGAGAGGTCCAAGTAAATGTTTACAGGGGATTCATTCCTGTCCATGGACATTATTGTCCTGTCTACCACTTCAAGAATAGCGAGTTCAGTTGAGTGCTTTGTGCGAAAACCGTACTGACTAGCTGTACATAGTTTATTCTCTTCAAAATAATTATACAATTGAGTGGCAACGATCTTTTCAAAGACCTTAGATATTGATGGTAGGACAGATATAGGACGGTAGTTATTGAGATCATTTATGTCGCCCTTTTTATAGACTGGCACCACCTTCGCAACCTTTAATTTATTAGGAAAAATACCCGTGGACAATGTTTGGTTAATCAAAAATGTGAGGGATTCCGCTATCTCAGTTTTCAGTTTCTTAAGGAGGCTAACAGAGATTAAATCAACGCCACAACTATTTTTGGGCTTCAGGTTATCAATAACTTCCGTAACGGTCCTCTCAGACACAAGAGACAAGTTAAACTCCGCATTTGTTTTGGATTTCATATAGTCATAAAACTTCTTGGGTGAGTTTAAGTTTTTAACAAGATTTGGACCAGCTTGTGAAAAGAACGAGTTAAATTTTTCACAGATGACCAAGCTATCCGAGTTATCCTTATTATCGATACGGATATATTTAGGAAGCATTTTTTTATTTTTGGAAACGTTTAAAATTTCTTTTAGGGCACCCCAGGTTTGTTTTAAGTCATTCTTACAATTTACGAATCGTCCATGGAAATATTGTCGTTTAGCATAGTAAATATTTCTCTTAAGGATCCTGTTGTAAGTTTTTAGGTTAGTTTTTATCGTCTCAAATATAGGTAAAGCTGGGTCAGTCATCTTAAGATTCTTATACATTTTATCCCGAAATCTCATAGATTTAATGATACCCTGTGTTATCCAAGGGTTGGATTTATGTTTCGTTTTGGGAAATTTTATCCACTTTGTGGGCAGGTGCTTTGCTTTCGCATCGAGAAGAGCATTTTCAAATATATCGTAATTTTCATTTGGATCAGCCATAGGTGTTTTGTCTAAAAGAGTACATATCTCCAACGATCTTAGTTCATGTAGAAAACAAAGCATCGAGTCTGGGTCACGTGGACTAACTTTAACCATTTTCTTACGTTTGAGGCGAGGATCAATATAATGGACGCTCAGAAAGTAGGGCAGGTGATCAGACAAAGATTTGACAAATATACCTGCTTTGGATTCAGTGAGTTCACTGCACATGTTGCAGTAAAAGTTATCAATTAAGGTGGCTCTATATTTGGACAACCTTGTAGGCAGGGTAATTCTTGGGAAAAAAACCGAAGAAATTATAGCGTCAAAATATTCAGCCACAGATGACTTTTCGTGAACTCTTAAAAGATCTTAAATGTTATAATCCCCAGCAACAATGACAATTTTACTTGTTAAATTTAGTGTCGAGAACGTGTCTGACAGTTCATTCGTAAAACCTGCATAACTCGCCACTAAGTCTTGGGGAAACCTATAAACATTACCAATAATCATATCTTTCTTTCTTAAGTCATTTCTAACTTCAATGAACTGAGCTTCCCATCCGGTTTTTACACCGGGAATGGAGAGTTCTTCATAATGAAACTGATCACTTAAGTAAATAACCAAACCTCCATGAGCACTACATATTTTCCCTTGAGATATAAAATGAAACCCTTCAATATCAAAGCTGGAAGGATCCGCATTGTCATCCAGCCAGCTTTCTGGTATACATATAGCTTGAAATGTGATACTACGATCCCTTAATTCTGCTAAAAAAATCCTTAATTCGTCCAATTTAGCAGACAACGAACAAACGTTTAGGCTTAGTATGTTAAACTTATCCTCAGTATTTAAAACAGCATTTACAGAGTCAACATCGAAATATGGCGAATGCTGTATAAAGTTGAGTTCTAAATATTCATCTTCTTCACTTGACCTTTTACCAAGAATCTCTGTCAAGGAGTTACGAGTTAAGCCCCAAAACTGTTTTAATACATCGTCATTCATCATACGCTCCATAACGAAGTCTGCTGCACAAGACATAACAATTAAAGATAAATTCAGTATACAATGTGCCTACATAGCTTTGCTTGTGGACCCTATCCCATGTTGAGAGGCAGTGTATAATGCAACAAATCTGCAAGTATATTACAGCGTCAATTAAAACAAGGAGCCAACACCCTTTGGCGGGTCCTACACGGTGCTCATTGTTCTCATAACAGAAACCACTAAATACACACCCATGGTCACAATCATACAGCCGATTCGGGCATGTGCTCACAACATCCAGTATCAAATCAAACCGATTACCAGGAAGTAGTGTCAAGCTGGTGGTGCTCTCCGCAGTGGTGCTGGCGCTGGTTACGCTAGTCGTACTCGCCACTATGGTGGAAAGAGAATACAACGCTGCACCATACGTGCTTATCAAAGGAATCAGCATACAGACTTACAATCCTACTTTGAGCTGCTGAGAATCGATATATTATCGCCGATATCGCTTATAAAGTGACGTTTAAGAAGTTAGAGTTTGTTTTACGCCCGTTTCCTTCTAGACAATACGCTTCCTTTAAACATAAAATGATCAAGTTGTATCACTGACCTGTTGTGGACTCACTGGTGGTCGGGGTGACAGTGGTGGGAGTTGTCGTCGTCCCACTGGTTCCGGTGTTTGTGGTTTCCGAGACTGTCGTTGGAGTTGTCAAGCTGGTGGTGCTCTCCGCAGTGGTGCTGGCGCTGGTTGCGCTAGTCGTACTCGCCACTATGGTGGAAATAGAATACAACGTGGCACCATACGTGCTTATCAAAAGAATCAGCATACAGACTTACAATCCTACTTTGAGCTGCTGAGAATCGATATATTATCGCCGATGTCGCTTATAAAGTGACGTTTAAAAGGTTAGAGTTTGTGTTACGCCCGTTTCCTTCTAGACAATACGTTTCCTTTAAACATAAAATGAAAGAGTTGTATCACTGACCTGTTGTGGACACCCTGGTGGTCGGGGTAACAGTGGTGGGAGTTGTCGTCGTCCCACTGGTTCCGGTGCTTGTGGTTTCCGAAGCTGTCGTTGGGGTTGTCAAGCTGGTGGTGCTCTCCGCAGTGGTGCTGGCGCTGGTTGCGCTAGTCGTACTCGCCACTATGGTGGAAAGAGAATACAACGCTGCACCATACGTGCTTAGCGAAAGAATCAGCATACAGACTTACAATCCTACTTTGAGCTACTGCGAATCGATATATTATCGCCGATGTCGCTTATAACGTGACTTTTAAGAAGTTAGAGTTTGTTTCACGCCCGTCTCCTTCTAGACAATACGCTTCCTTTAAACATAAAATGATCAAGTTTTATCACTGACCTGTTGTGGACTCACTGGTGGTCGGGGTGACAGTGGTGGGAGTTGTCGTCGTCCCACTGGTTCCGGTGTTTGTGGTTTCCGAGACTGTCGTTGGGGTTGTCAAGCTGGTGGTGCTCTCCGCAGTGGTGCTGGCGCTGGTTACGCTAGTCGTACTTGCCACTAGGGTGGAAAGAGAATACAACGCTGCACCATACGTGCTTATCAAAAGAATCAGCATACAGACTTACAATCCTACTTTGAGCTGCTGAGAATCGATATATTATCGCCGATGTCGCTTATGAAGTGACGTTTAAGAAGTTATGACAGATATGTCTTGGCGACAGCAACGGCGACAGATATGATTTCAACGACAGATACGACAACACGGACAGATGTGATTACAACGACAGATACGACAACACGGACAGATATAAAAACAACGACGGATGCGACAACAACGACAGATACGACAACAACGACAGATACTTCGACCGTTGTTACGACTGCTGAAGGAATGACACCTTATCACGCCGTTCAGGTCATCATGCTACACCGGCATTAGCGCCAAGAAAATGAGATGCGACAACTCCAACGAATATTCAAACGGCAGATACGACAACAACGACAGATACGAAAACGACGACAGATGTGACAACAACAACAGATACGACAACAACGACAGATACGACAACAACGACAGATACGAAAACACAGGCAGATACGACAGATATGACAACAACGACAGATATGACAACAACGACACATACGACGACAACGACAGATATGACAACAACGACAGATATGACAACAACAACAGATATGACAACTACGACAGAGACGACGACGACGACAGATATGACAACAACGACAGATACGACAACAACGACAGATACGACAACAACGACAGACATGACAACAACGACGGATACGACAACAACGACAGATGCGACAACAACGACAGATACTTCGACCGTTGTTACGACTGTTGAAGGAATGACACCTTATCACGCCGTTCAGGTCATCATGCTACACCGGCATTAGCGCCAAGAAAATGAGATGCGACAACTCCAACGAATATTCAAACGGCAGATACGACAACAACGACAGATACGAAAACGACGACAGATACGACAACAACGACAGATACGACAACAACGACAGATACAACGACAACGAAAGATACGACAAAAAGGACTGATACGACAACAACGACAGACATGACAACAACGACAGATACGACGACAACGACATATACGACAACACAGACAGATACGACAGATACGACAACAACGACAGATACGACAACAAAGACAGATACGACAGATATGACAACAACGACAGATATGACAACAACGACAGATACGACAACAACGACAGATACGACAACGACAGATACGCCAACAACGACAGATACGACAACAACGACTGATACGACAACAACGACAGATACGACAACAACGACAGATACGACGTCAACGACAGGTATGACAACAACGACAGAAACGAGAACAACGAAAGATATGACAACAACGACAGATACGACAACAACGACAGATGTGACAACAACAACAGATACGACAACAACGACAGATACGACAAAAACGACAGATACGAAAACAAAGACAGATACGACAGATATGACAACAACGACAGATATGACAACAACGACACATACGACGACAACGACAGATATGACAACAACGACAGATATGACAACAACAACAGATATGACAACTACGACAGAGACGACAACGACGACAAATATGACAACAACGACAGATACGACGACAACGACAGATATGACAACAACGACAGATATGACAACAACGACAGATACGACAACTACGACAGATACGACAACAACGACAGATACGACAACAAAAACAGATACGACAGATATGACAACAACGACAGATACGACAACAACGGGAGATACAACGACAACGAAAGATACGACAACAAGGACTGATACGACAACAACGACAGACATGACAACAACGACAGATACGACGACAACGACATATACGACAACACAGACAGATACGACAGATACGACAACAACGACAGATACGACAACAAAGACAGATACGACAGATATGACAACAACGACAGATATGACAACAACGACAGATACGACGACAACGACAGATATGACAACAACGACAGATATGACAACAACGACAGATACGGCATCTACGACAGAGACGACAACGACGACAGATATGACAACAACGACAAATACGACAACAACGACAGATACGCCAACAACGACAGATACGACAACAACGACAGATACGACAACAACGACAGATACGACAACAACGACAGATACGACAACAACGACAGATACGACAACAAAAACAGATACGACAGATATGACAACAACGACAGATACGACAGATATGACAACAACGACAGATACGACAGATATGACAACATCGACAAATACGACAACAACGCCAGATACGACGACAATGACAGATATGACAACAACGACATATATGATAACAACAACAGATACGACAACAACGACAGATATGACAACAACGACAGATACAACGATAACGACAGACATGACAACAACGACAGATACGACAACAACGACAGATACGACAACAACGACAGAGACGACGACAACGACAGATATGACAACAGCGACGGATACGACAACAACGACAGATACGACAACGACGACAGATATGACAACAACGACAGATACGACGACAACGACAGATATGACAACAACGACAGATATGACAGCAACGGCAGATACGACAACTACGACAGAGACGACATCAACGACAGATATGACAACAGCGACAAATACGACGAGAACGACAGATACGACACCAACGACGGATACGACAACAACGAAAGATATGACAACAACGACAGATATGACAACAACGACAGGTACGACAACAACGACAGAGACGACGACTACGACAGATATGACAACAACGACGGATATGACAACAACGACAAATACGACAACAACGACAGATGTGACAACAACGACATATACGACAACAACGACAGATATGACAGCAACGACGGATACGACAAGAACGACAGATATGACAACAACGACAGATGTGACAACAACGACGAATACGCCAACAACGACAGATATGACAACAACGACAGATACGAAAGCAACGACAGATACGACATCAACGACAGATACGACAACAACGACAGATACGACAAAAAAGACAGAGACGACATCAACGACAGATATGACAACAACGACAAATACGACAACAACGACAGATACGCCAACAACGACAAATATGACAACGACGACAGATATGACAACAACGACAGATACGACAACAACGCAGATACGACAACAACGACAGATGTGACAACAACGACATGTACGACAACAACGACAGATACGACAACAACGACAGATACGACAACAGCGACAGATATGACAACAACGACCGATACGACGACAACGACAGATATGACAACAACGACAGATATGACAACAACGACAGATGCGACAACTACGACAGAGACGACAACGACGACAGATATGACAACAACGACAAATACGACAACAAGGACAGATACGCCAACAACCACAGATACGACAACAATGACAGATACGACAACAACGACAGATAAGACAACAACGACAGATACGACAACAACGACAGATACGACAACAACGACAGATACGACAGATATGACAACAACGACAGATACGACAGCAACGACAGAGCCGACAACAACCACAGATATGACAACCACGGCAGATACGACAACAACGACAGATACGACAACAACGACAGATACGACAACAACGACATATACGACAACAACGACAGATATGACAACCACGACAGATACGACAACAACGACAGATACGACAACAACGACAGATACGACAACAACGACAGATACGACAACAACGACAGATACGACAACAACGACATATACGACAACAAGCACAGATGCGACACATATGACAACAACAACAGATACGACAACAACGACAGATACGAAAAAAAAGACAGATACGACAGATATGACAACAACGACAAATATGACAACAAC
Organism: Arenicola marina; assembly: GCA_964019135.1. Taxonomy (NCBI): domain Eukaryota; kingdom Metazoa; phylum Annelida; class Polychaeta; family Arenicolidae; genus Arenicola; species Arenicola marina. Next base: position 31,536,707 of record OZ025263.1, read on the forward strand.
GACAGATACGACGACAACGACAGATATAACAACAACGACAGATATGACAACAACGGCAGATACGACAACTACGACAGAGACGACATCAACGACAGATATAACAACAGCGATAAATACGACGAGAACGGCAGATACGACACCAACGACGGATACGACAACAACGACAGATATGACAACAACAACAGATACGACAACAACGACAGAGAAGACGACTACGACAGATATGACAACAACGACGGATATGACAACAACGACAAATACGACAACAACGACAGACGTGACAACAACGAGATATACGACAACAACGACAGATATGACAACAACGACGGATACGACAAGAACGACAGATATGACAACAACGACAGATGTGACAACAACGACAAATACGCCAACAACGACAGATATGACAACAACGACAGATACGAAAGCAACGACAGATACGACATCAACGACAGATACGACAACAACGACAGATACGACAAAAAAGACAGAGACGACATCAACGACAGATATGACAACAACGACAAATACGACAACAACGACAGATACGCCAACAACGACAGATACGACAACAACGACAGATACGACAACAACGACAGATGTGACAAAAACGACATGTACGACAACAACGACAGATACGACAACAACGACAGATACGAAAACAAAGACAGATACGACAGATATGACAACAACGACAGATATGACAACAACGACAGATACGACGACAACGACAGATATGACAACAACGACAGATATGACAACAACGACAGATGCGACAACTACGACAGAGACGACAACGACGACAGATATGACAACAACGACAAATACGACAACAAGGACAGATACGCCAACAACCACAGATACGACAACAATGACAGATACGACAACAACGACAGATAAGACAACAACGACAGATACGACAACAACGACAGATACGACAACAACGACAGCTACGACAGCAAAAACAGATACGACAACAACGACAGATACGACGACAACGACATATACGACAACAACGACAGATATGACAACCACGACAGATACGACAACAACGACAGATACGACAACAACGACAGATACGACAACAACGACAGATACGACAACAACGACAGATACGACAACAACGACAGATACGACAACAACGACATATACGACAACAAGCACAGATGCGACACATATGACAACAACAACAGATACGACAACAACGACAGATACGACAACAACGACAGATACGACAACAACGACATATACGACAACAAGCACAGATGCGACACATATGACAACAACGACAGGTACGACAGCAACGACAGATACGACGACAATGACAGATGTGTCAACAACGACAGATACAACAACAACGACAGAGCCGGCAAGAACGAGGGATATGACAACTACGACAGATACGACAGCAACGACAAATGCGACACATATGACAACAACGACAGATACGACAGCAACGACAGATACGACGACAATGACAGATGTGACAACAACGACAGATACAACAACAACGACAGACCCGACAACAACGACAGATACGACAACAACGACTGATACGACAACAACGACAGATACGACAACAACGACAGATGCGACAACACAGATAGATACGACAGATATGACAACAACAACAGATATGACAACAACGACAGATACGACAACAACGACAGATGCGACTCCGACAGATACGACGACAACTACAGATACGAAAACAACGACAGATGTGACAACCACGACAGATACGACAACAACGACGGATGCGACGACAACGACAGATATGACAACGACGACAGATATGACAACAACAACGACAGAGCCGACAAGAACGACGGATATGACAACAACGACAGATATGACAACAACGACAGATGCGACAACTACGACAGAGACGACAACGACGACAGATAAGACAACAACGACAAATACGACAACAACGACAGATACGCCAACACCCACAGATACGACAACAAGGACAGATACGACAACAACGAGAGATAAGACAACAACGACAGATACGACAACAACGACAGATACGACAACAACGACAGATACGACAGCAAAAACAGATACGACAGACATGACAACAACGACAGATACGACAGCAACGACAGAGCCGACAACAACCTCAGATACGACAACAACGACAGATACGACAACAACGACAGATACGACAACAACGACAGATACGACGACAACGACATATACGACAACAACGACAGATATGACAACCACGACAGATACGACAACAACGACAGATACGAGAACAACGACAGATACGACAACGACGACAGAGACGACAACAACGACAGATACGACAACAACGACAGATACGACAACAACGACAGAGACGACAACAACGACAAATACGACCACAACGACATATACGACAAAAAGCACAGATGCGACACATATGACAACAACGACAGATACGACAGCAACGACAGACTCGACGACAATGACAGATGTGACAACAACGACAGATACAACAACAACGACAGAGCCGACAAGAACGACGGATATGACAACAACGACAGATACGACAGCAACGACAGATGCGACACATATGACAACAACGACAGATACGACAGCAACGACAGATACGACGACAATGACAGATGTGACAACAACGACAGATACAACAACAACGACTGATACGACAACAACGACGGATACGACAACAACGACTGATACGACAACAACGACTGATACGACTCCGACAGATACGACGACAACGACAGATACGACAACAACGACAGATGTGACAACCACGACAGATACGACAACAACGACGGATACGACGACAACGACAGATATGACAACGACGACAGATATGACAACAACAACAGATACAACAACGACCGACATGACAACAACGACAGATGTGACAACAACGACAGATACGACAACAACGACATATACGACAACAACGACAGATACGACGAGAACGCCAGATACGACAAAAACGACAGATACGACGACAACGACAGATACGACAAAAACGACAGATACGACAACAACGACAGATACGACAACAACGACAGATATGACAACAACGACAGATACGACAACAACGACAGATACGACAAAAAAGGCAGAGACGACATCAACGACAGATATGACAACAACGACAAATACGACAACAACGACAGATATGACAACAACGACAGATACGACAACTACGACAGAGACGACATCAACGACAGATATGACAACAACAACAAATGCGACAACAACGACAGATACGCCAACAACGACAGATACGACAATAAGGACAGATACGACAACAACGACAGATACGACAACAACGACAGATACTACAACGACAGATGTGACAACAACGACATGTACGACAACAACGACAGATACGACAACAACGACAGATACGACAACAACGACAGATACGAAAACAAAGACAGATACGACAGATATGACAACAACGACAGATATGACAACAACGACAAATACGACGACAACAGATATGACAACAACGACAGATATGACAACAACGACAGATGCGACGACAAGGACAGATATGACCACAACGACAGATATGACAACAACGACAGATACGACAACAACGACAGATACGACAACAATGACAGATACGACAACGACGACAGCTACGACTACAACGCCAGATACGACAACAACGACAGCTACGACAACAACGACAGATATGACAACAACGACAGATACGACAAAAACGACATTGACGACGAAAACGACAGATATGACAACAACGACAGATACGACTACAACGCCAGATACGACAACAACGACAGCTACGACAACAACGACAGATATGACAACAACGACAGATACGACAAAAACGACATTGACGACGAAAACGACAGATATGACAACAACGACAGAGCCGACGACAACGCCAGATACGACAACAACGACAGATACGACTACAACGCCATTTACGACAACAACGACAGCTACGACAACAACGACAGATATGACAACAACGACAGATACGACAAAAACGACATTGACGACGAAAACGACAGATATGACAACAACGACAGATACGACAACAACGAAAGATATGACATCAACGACAGATACGACAACAACGACGGATATGACAACAACGACAGATACGACAACAACGACAGATACAACACCAACGACAGATTCGACAACAACGACAGATATGACAACAACGACAGATACGACGACAACGACAGATACGACAACAACGACGGATACGACAAAAAAGACAGATACAACAGAAACGACAGATTCGACAACAACGACTGATACGAAAACAACGACAGATACGACAACAACGACGGATACGACAACAACGACAGATACGACAAAAAAGACAGATACGACAGATATGACAACAACGACAGATACGACGACAACGACAGATATGACACCAACGACAGATATGATAACAACGACAGCTACGACAACTACGACAGAGACGACATCAACGACAGATATGACAACAACGACAAATACGACAACAACGACAGATACGCCAACAACGACAGATACGACAACAAGGACAGATACGACAAGAAGGACAGATACAACAACAACGACAGATACGACAACAACGACAGATGTGACAACAACGATATGTACGACAACAACGACAGATACGACAACAACGACAGATACGACAACAACGACAGATACGACAACAACGACAGATACGAAAACAAAGACACATACGACAAATATGACAACAACGACAGATATGACAACAAGGACAGATACGACGACAACGACAGATACGACAACAACGACTGACATGAAAACAGCGACAGATACGACAACAACGACGGATATGACAACAACGACAGATACGAAAGCAACGACAGATACGACAGATATGACAACAACGACAGATACGACGACAATGACAGATGGGACAACAACGACAGATAGGACAACAACGACAGATACGACAACAAAAACAGATACGACAGATATGACAACAACGACAGATACGACAACAACGGGAGATACAACGACAACGAAAGATACGACAACAAGGACTGATACGACAACAACGACAGACATGACAACAACGACAGATACGACGACAACGACATATACGACAACACAGACAGATACGACAGATACGACAACAACGACAGATACGACAACAAAGACAGATACGACAGATATGACAACAACGACAGATATGACAACAACGACAGATACGACGACAACGACAGATATGACAACAACGACAGATATGACAACAACGACAGATACGGCATCTACGACAGAGACGACAACGACGACAGATATGACAACAACGACAAATACGACAACAACGACAGATACGCCAACAACGACAGATACGACAACAACGACAGATACGACAACAACGACAGATACGACAACAACGACAGATACGACAACAACGACAGATACGACAACAAAAACAGATACGACAGATATGACAACAACGACAGATACGACAGATATGACAACAACGACAGATACGACAGATATGACAACATCGACAAATACGACAACAACGCCAGATACGACGACAATGACAGATATGACAACAACGACATATATGATAACAACAACAGATACGACAACAACGACAGATATGACAACAACGACAGATACAACGATAACGACAGACATGACAACAACGACAGATACGACAACAACGACAGATACGACAACAACGACAGAGACGACGACAACGACAGATATGACAACAGCGACGGATACGACAACAACGACAGATACGACAACGACGACAGATATGACAACAACGACAGATACGACGACAACGACAGATATGACAACAACGACAGATATGACAGCAACGGCAGATACGACAACTACGACAGAGACGACATCAACGACAGATATGACAACAGCGACAAATACGACGAGAACGACAGATACGACACCAACGACGGATACGACAACAACGAAAGATATGACAACAACGACAGATATGACAACAACGACAGGTACGACAACAACGACAGAGACGACGACTACGACAGATATGACAACAACGACGGATATGACAACAACGACAAATACGACAACAACGACAGATGTGACAACAACGACATATACGACAACAACGACAGATATGACAGCAACGACGGATACGACAAGAACGACAGATATGACAACAACGACAGATGTGACAACAACGACGAATACGCCAACAACGACAGATATGACAACAACGACAGATACGAAAGCAACGACAGATACGACATCAACGACAGATACGACAACAACGACAGATACGACAAAAAAGACAGAGACGACATCAACGACAGATATGACAACAACGACAAATACGACAACAACGACAGATACGCCAACAACGACAAATATGACAACGACGACAGATATGACAACAACGACAGATACGACAACAACGCAGATACGACAACAACGACAGATGTGACAACAACGACATGTACGACAACAACGACAGATACGACAACAACGACAGATACGACAACAGCGACAGATATGACAACAACGACCGATACGACGACAACGACAGATATGACAACAACGACAGATATGACAACAACGACAGATGCGACAACTACGACAGAGACGACAACGACGACAGATATGACAACAACGACAAATACGACAACAAGGACAGATACGCCAACAACCACAGATACGACAACAATGACAGATACGACAACAACGACAGATAAGACAACAACGACAGATACGACAACAACGACAGATACGAAAACAACGACAGATACGACAGATATGACAACAACGACAGATACGACAGCAACGACAGAGCCGACAACAACCACAGATATGACAACCACGGCAGATACGACAACAACGACAGATACGACAACAACGACAGATACGACAACAACGACATATACGACAACAACGACAGAAATGACAACCACGACAGATACGACAACAACGACAGATACGACAACAACGACAGATACGACAACAACGACAGATACGACAACAACGACAGATACGACAACAACGACATATACGACAACAAGCACAGATGCGACACATATGACAACAACAACAGATACGACAACAACGACAGATACGAAAAAAAAGACAGATACGACAGATATGACAACAACGACAAATATGACAACAACGACAGATACGACGACAACGACAGATATAACAACAACGACAGATATGACAACAACGGCAGATACGACAACTACGACAGAGACGACATCAACGACAGATATAACAACAGCGATAAATACGACGAGAACGGCAGATACGACACCAACGACGGATACGACAACAACGACAGATATGACAACAACAACAGATACGACAACAACGACAGAGAAGACGACTACGACAGATATGACAACAACGACGGATATGACAACAACGACAAATACGACAACAACGACAGACGTGACAACAACGAGATATACGACAACAACGACAGATATGACAACAACGACGGATACGACAAGAACGACAGATATGACAACAACGACAGATGTGACAACAACGACAAATACGCCAACAACGACAGATATGACAACAACGACAGATACGAAAGCAACGACAGATACGACATCAACGACAGATACGACAACAACGACAGATACGACAAAAAAGACAGAGACGACATCAACGACAGATATGACAACAACGACAAATACGACAACAACGACAGATACGCCAACAACGACAGATACGACAACAACGACAGATACGACAACAACGACAGATGTGACAAAAACGACATGTACGACAACAACGACAGATACGACAACAACGACAGATACGAAAACAAAGACAGATACGACAGATATGACAACAACGACAGATATGACAACAACGACAGATACGACGACAACGACAGATATGACAACAACGACAGATATGGCAACAACGACAGATGCGACAACTACGACAGAGACGACAACGACGACAGATATGACAACAACGACAAATACGACAACAAGGACAGATACGCCAACAACCACAGATACGACAACAATGACAGATACGACAACAACGACAGATAAGACAACAACGACAGATACGACAACAACGACAGATACGACAACAACGACAGCTACGACAGCAAAAACAGATACGACAACAACGACAGATACGACGACAACGACATATACGACAACAACGACAGATATGACAACAACGACAGATACGACAACAACGACAGATACGACAACAACGACAGATACGACAACAACGACAGATACGACAACAACGACAGATACGACAACAACGACAGATACGACAACAACGACAGATACGACAACAACGACATATACGACAACAAGCACAGATGCGACACATATGACAACAACAACAGATACGACAACAACGACAGATACGACAACAACGACAGATACGACAACAACGACATATACGACAACAAGCACAGATGCGACACATATGACAACAACGACAGGTACGACAGCAACGACAGATACGACGACAATGACAGATGTGTCAACAACGACAGATACAACAACAACGACAGAGCCGGCAAGAACGAGGGATATGACAACTACGACAGATACGACAGCAACGACAAATGCGACACATATGACAACAACGACAGATACGACAGCAACGACAGATACGACGACAATGACAGATGTGACAACAACGACAGATACAACAACAACGACAGACCCGACAACAACGACAGATACGACAACAACGACTGATACGACAACAACGACAGATACGACAACAACGACAGATGCGACAACAGAGATAGATACGACAGATATGACAACAACAACAGATATGACAACAACGACAGATACGACAACAACGACAGATGCGACTCCGACAGATACGACGACAACTACAGATACGAAAACAACGACAGATGTGACAACCACGACAGATACGACAACAACGACGGATGCGACGACAACGACAGATATGACAACGACGACAGATATGACAACAACAACGACAGAGCCGACAAGAACGACGGATATGACAACAACGACAGATATGACAACAACGACAGATGCGACAACTACGACAGAGACGACAACGACGACAGATAAGACAACAACGACAAATACGACAACAACGACAGATACGCCAACACCCACAGATACGACAACAAGGACAGATACGACAACAACGAGAGATAAGACAACAACGACAGATACGACAACAACGACAGATACGACAACAACGACAGATACGACAGCAAAAACAGATACGACAGACATGACAACAACGACAGATACGACAGCAACGACAGAGCCGACAACAACCTCAGATACGACAACAACGACAGATACGACAACAACGACAGATACGACAACAACGACAGATACGACGACAACGACATATACGACAACAACGACAGATATGACAACCACGACAGATACGACAACAACGACAGATACGAGAACAACGACAGATACGACAACGACGACAGAGACGACAACAACGACAGATACGACAACAACGACAGATACGACAACAACGACAGAGACGACAACAACGACAAATACGACCACAACGACATATACGACAAAAAGCACAGATGCGACACATATGACAACAACGACAGATACGACAGCAACGACAGACTCGACGACAATGACAGATGTGACAACAACGACAGATACAACAACAACGACAGAGCCGACAAGAACGACGGATATGACAACAACGACAGATACGACAGCAACGACAGATGCGACACATATGACAACAACGACAGATACGACAGCAACGACAGATACGACGACAATGACAGATGTGACAACAACGACAGATACAACAACAACGACTGATACGACAACAACGACGGATACGACAACAACGACTGATACGACAACAACGACTGATACGACTCCGACAGATACGACGACAACGACAGATACGACAACAACGACAGATGTGACAACCACGACAGATACGACAACAACGACGGATACGACGACAACGACAGATATGACAACGACGACAGATATGACAACAACAACAGATACAACAACGACCGACATGACAACAACGACAGATGTGACAACAACGACAGATACGACAACAACGACATATACGACAACAACGACAGATACGACGAGAACGCCAGATACGACAAAAACGACAGATACGACGACAACGACAGATACGACAAAAACGACAGATACGACAACAACGACAGATACGACAACAACGACAGATATGACAACAACGACAGATACGACAACAACGACAGATACGACAAAAAAGGCAGAGACGACATCAACGACAGATATGACAACAACGACAAATACGACAACAACGACAGATATGACAACAACGACAGATACGACAACTACGACAGAGACGACATCAACGACAGATATGACAACAACAACAAATGCGACAACAACGACAGATACGCCAACAACGACAGATACGACAATAAGGACAGATACGACAACAACGACAGATACGACAACAACGACAGATACTACAACGACAGATGTGACAACAACGACATGTACGACAACAACGACAGATACGACAACAACGACAGATACGACAACAACGACAGATACGAAAACAAAGACAGATACGACAGATATGACAACAACGACAGATATGACAACAACGACAAATACGACGACAACAGATATGACAACAACGACAGATATGACAACAACGACAGATGCGACGACAAGGACAGATATGACCACAACGACAGATATGACAACAACGACAGATACGACAACAACGACAGATACGACAACAATGACAGATACGACAACGACGACAGCTACGACTACAACGCCAGATACGACAACAACGACAGCTACGACAACAACGACAGATATGACAACAACGACAGATACGACAAAAACGACATTGACGACGAAAACGACAGATATGACAACAACGACAGATACGACTACAACGCCAGATACGACAACAACGACAGCTACGACAACAACGACAGATATGACAACAACGACAGATACGACAAAAACGACATTGACGACGAAAACGACAGATATGACAACAACGACAGAGCCGACGACAACGCCAGATACGACAGCAACGACAGATACGACTACAACGCCATTTACGACAACAACGACAGCTACGACAACAACGACAGATATGACAACAACGACAGATACGACAAAAACGACATTGACGACGAAAACGACAGATATGACAACAACGACAGATACGACAACAACGAAAGATATGACATCAACGACAGATACGACAACAACGACGGATATGACAACAACGACAGATACGACAACAACGACAGATACAACACCAACGACAGATTCGACAACAACGACAGATATGACAACAACGACAGATACGACGACAACGACAGATACGACAACAACGACGGATACGACAAAAAAGACAGATACAACAGAAACGACAGATTCGACAACAACGACTGATACGAAAACAACGACAGATACGACAACAACGACGGATACGACAACAACGACAGATACGACAAAAAAGACAGATACGACAGATATGACAACAACGACAGATACGACGACAACGACAGATATGACACCAACGACAGATATGATAACAACGACAGCTACGACAACTACGACAGAGACGACATCAACGACAGATATGACAACAACGACAAATACGACAACAACGACAGATACGCCAACAACGACAGATACGACAACAAGGACAGATACGACAAGAAGGACAGATACAACAACAACGACAGATACGACAACAACGACAGATGTGACAACAACGATATGTACGACAACAACGACAGATACGACAACAACGACAGATACGACAACAACGACAGATACGACAACAACGACAGATACGAAAACAAAGACACATACGACAAATATGACAACAACGACAGATATGACAACAAGGACAGATACGACGACAACGACAGATACGACAACAACGACTGACATGAAAACAGCGACAGATACGACAACAACGACGGATATGACAACAACGACAGATACGAAAGCAACGACAGATACGACAGATATGACAACAACGACAGATACGACGACAATGACAGATGGGACAACAACGACAGATACAACAACAACGACAGAGCCGACAACAACGACAGATATGACAACAACGACAGATACGACAACAACGACGGATGCGACAACAACGACAGAGATGAAAACAACCACAGATACGACGACAACGACAGATATGACAACAACGACATATACGACAGATATGACAGATATGACAACAACGACAGATACGACAGCAACAACAGATACGATGACAATGACAGATGTGACAACAACGACAGATACAACAACAACGACAGAGCCGACAACAACGACAGATATGACAACAACGACAGATACGACAACAACGACAGAGATGAAAACAACCACAGATACGACGACAACGACAGATATGACAACAACGACATATACGACAGATATGACAGATATGACAACAACGACAGATACGACAGCAACAACAGATACGATGACAATGACAGATGTGACAACAACGACAGATACAACAACAACGACAGAGCCGACAACAACGACAGATATGACAACAACGACAGATACGACAACAACGACAGAGATGAAAACAACGACAGATACGACGACAACGACAGATATGACAAGAACGACAGATACGACAGATACGACAGCAACGACAGGTACGACAGATACGACAAGAACGACGGATACGACAACAACGACAGATACGACAACAACGACAGATACGACAACAAGGACAGATACGACAACAACGACAGATACGACAACAACGACAGATACAACAACAACGACAGATTCGACAACAACGACAGATATGACAACAACGACAGATACGACGACAACGACAGATACGACAACAACGACAGATACGACAAAAAAGACAGATACAACAGAAACGGCAGATTCGACAACAACGACTGATACGAAAACAACGACAGATACGACAACAACGACAGATACGACAACAACGACAGATACGACAGAAAAGACAGATACGACAGATATGACAACAACGACAAATATGACAATAACGACAGATACGACGACAACGACAGATATGACAACAAGGACAGATACGACAACAAGGACAGATACGCCAACAACGACAGATACGACAACAAGGACAGATACGACAAGAAGGACAGATACAACAACAACGACAGATACGACAACAACGACAGATGTGACAACAACGATATGTACGACAACAACGACAGATACGACAACAACGACAGATACGAAAACAAAGACACATACGACAAATATGACAACAACGACAGATATGACAACAAGGACAGATACGACGACAACGACAGATACGACAACAACGACTGACATGAAAACAGCGACAGATACGACAACAACGACGGATGTGACAACAACGACAGATACGACAGCAACGACAGATACGGCAGATATGACAACAACGACAGATACAACAGCCACGACAGATACGACGACAATGATAGATATGACAACAAGGACAGATACGACGACAACGACAGATACGACAACAACGACAGACATGAAAACAGCGACAGATACGACAACAACGACGGATATGACAACAACGACAGATACGACAGCAACGACAGATACGACAGATATGACAACAACGACAGATACGACGACAATGACAGATGGGACAACAACGACAGATACGACAACAACGACAGAGCCGACAACAACGACAGATATGACAACAACGACAGATACGACAACAACGACAGAGATGAAAACAACCACAGATACGACGACAACGACAGATATGACAACAACGACATATACGACAGATATGACAGATATGACAACAACGACAGATACGACAGCAACAACAGATACGATGACAATGACAGATGTGACAACAGCGACAGATACAACAACAACGACAGAGCCGACAACAACGACAGATATGACAACAACGACAAATACGACAACAACGACAGATGCGCCAACAACGACAGATACGACAACAAGGACAGATACGACAACAAGGACAGATACGACAACAACGACAGATACGACAACAACGACAGATACGACAACAACGACAGATACGACAACAACGACAGATACGACAGCAAAAACGGATACGACAGATATGACAACGACGACAGATACGACAGCAACGACAGATACGACGACAATGACAGATGTGACAACAACGACAGATATGACAACGACAACAGATACAACAACAACGACAGAGCCGGCAACAACGACAGATATGACAACAACGACAGATATGACAACAACGACAGATACCACAACAACGACAGATACGACAACAACGACAGATACGACGACAAAGCCAGATACGACAACAACGACAGATATGACAACAACGACAGATACGACAACAACGACAGATACGACGACAACGACAGATGTGACAACAACGACAGATACGACAACAACGAAAGATATGACAACAACGACAGATACGACAACAACGACGGATATGACAACAACGACAAATACGACAACAACGACAGATGTGACAACAACGACAGATACGACAACAACGACAGATATGACAACAACGACAAATACGACAACAACGGCAGATACGCCAACAACGACAGATACGACAACAACGACAGATACGACAGATATGACAACAACGACAAATACGACAACAACGACAGATACAACGACAACGACAGACATGACAACAACGACAGATACGACAACAACGACGGATACGACAACAACGACAGATACGACAACAACGACAGATACGACAAAAACGACAGAGATGAAAACAACGACAGATACGACGACAACGACAGATATGACAAGAACGACAGTTACGACAGATACGACAGCAACGACAGATACGACAGATACGACAAGAACGACGGATACGACAACAACGACAGATACGACAACAACGACAGATACGACAACAAGGACAGATACGACAACAACGACAGATACGACAACAACGACAGATGCGACAACAGAAACAGATATGACAGATATGACAACAACGACAGATATGACAACAACGACAGATACGACAACAACGACAGATGGGACTCCGACAGATACGACGACAACGACAGATACGACAACAACGACAGATACGGCAGCAACGACAGATACGACAACAACGACAGATACGACGACAACGACAGATACGACAACAACGACAGATCTGAAAACAGCGACAGATACGACAACAACGACGGATATGACAACAACGACAGATACGACAGCAACGACAGATACGACAGATATGACAACAACGACAGATACAACAGCAACGACAGATACGACGACAATGACATATGAAACAACAACGACAGATACAACAACAACGACAGAGCCGACAACAACGACAGATATGACAACAACGACAGATACGACAACAACGACGGATACGACAACAACGACAGATACGACAACAACGACAGATACGACAACAACAACAGACATGAAAACAACGACAGATATGGCAACAACGACAGATACGACAACAACGACGGATACGACAACAACGACAGACATGAAAACAACGACAGATACGGCGACAACGACAGATATGACAACAACGACAGATACGACAGATATGACAGATATGACAACAACGACAGGTACGACAGCAACTACAGATACGACAACAACGACAGACATGAAAACAACGACAGATACGACGACAACGACAGATATGGCAACAACGACAGATACGACAGATATGACAACAACGACAGATACAACAACAACGACAGAGCCGAGAACAACGACAGAGGTGAAAACAACGACAGATATGACAACAACGACAGATACGACAACAACGACGGATACGACAACAACGACAGATACGACAACAACGACAGATACGACAACAACGACAGAGATGAAAACAACGACAGATACGACGACAACGACAGATATGACAACAACGACAGATACGACAGATACGACAGCAACGACAGATACGACAGATACGACAACAACGACGGATACGACAACAACGACAGATACGACAACAACGACAGATACGACAATAAGGACAGATACGACAACAACGACAGATACGACAAGAACGACAGATGCGACAACAGAAACAGATATGACAGATATGACAACAACGACAGATATGACAACAACGACAGATACGACAACAACAACAGATACGACAACAACGAAAGATACGACAACAACGACAGATACGACGACAACACCAGATACGAAAACAACGACAGCTACGACAAAAACGACAGATACGACAACGACGACAGATACGACAACAACGACAGAGATGAAAACAACGACAGATACGACGACAACGACAGATATGACAACAACGACAGATAGGACAGATACGACAGCAACGACAGATACGACAGATACGACAAGAACGAAAGATATGACAACAACGACATATACGACAACAAGACTGATAGGACAACAACGACAGATACGACGACAACGCCAGATACGACAACAACGACAGCTACGACAAAAACGACAGATACGACAACGACGACAGATACGACAACAACGACAGAGATGAGAACAACGACAGATACGACGACAACGACAGATATGACAACAACGACAGATACGACAGATACGACAGCAACGACAGATACGACAGATACGACAAGAACGACGGATACGACAACAACGACAGATACGACAACAACGACAGATACGACAACAACGACAGATACGACAACAACGACAGATACGACAACAACGACAGATGCGACAACAGAAAGAGATATGACAGATATGACAACAACGACAGATATGACAACAACGACAGATACGACAACAACGACAGATGCGACTCCGACAGATACGACGACAACGACAGATACGACAACAACGACAGATACGACAGCAACGACAGATGTGACAACCACGACAGATACGACAACGACAGATATGACAACAACGACAGATACGACAACAACGACGGATACGACGACAACGACAGATATGACAACGACGACAGATATGACAACAACAACAGATACGACAACAACGAAAGATATGACAACGACGACAGATACGACAACAAGGACAGATACGACAACAACGACAGATACGACAACAACGACAGATGCGACAACAGAAACAGATATGACAGATATGACAACAACGACAGATATGACAACAACGACAGATACGACAACAACGACAGATGCGACTCCGACAGATACGACGACAACGACAGATACGACAACAACGACAGATACGGCAGCAACGACAGATACGACAACAACGACAGATACGACGACAACGACAGATACGACAACAACGACAGATATGAAAACAGCGACAGATACGCCAACAACGACGGATATGACAACAACGACAGATACGACAGCAACGACAGATACGACAGATATGACAACAACGACAGATACAACAGCAACGACAGATACGACGACAATGACAGATGAAACAACAACGACAGATACAACAACAACGACAGAGCCGACAACAACGACAGATATGACAACAACGACAGATACGACAACAACGACGGATACGACAACAACGACAGATACGACAACAACGACAGATACGACAACAACGACAGACGTGAAAACAACGACAGATATGACAACAACGACAGATACGACAACAACGACGGATACGACAACAACGACAGACATGAAAACAACGACAGATAGGACGACAACGACAGATATGACAACAACGACAGATACGACAGATATGACAGATATGACAACAACGACAGATACGACAGCAACGACAGATACGACAACAACGACAGACATGAAAACAACGACAGATACGACGACAACGACAGATAGGACAACAACGACAGATACGACAGATATGACAGATATGACAACAACGACAGATACAACAACAACGACAGAGCCGACAACAACGACAGAGGTGAAAACAACGACAGATATGACAACAACGACAGATACGACAACAACGACGGATACGACAACAACGACAGATACAACAACGACAGATACGACAACAACGACAGAGATGAAAACAACGACAGATACGACGACAACGACAGATATGACAACAACGACAGATACGACAGATACGACAGCAACGACAGATACGACAGATACGACAACAACGACGGATACGACAACAACGACAGATACGACAACAACGACAGATACGACAACAACGACAGATACGACAACAACGACAGATACGACAACAACGACAGATGCGACAACAGAAACAGATATGACAGATATGACAACAACGACAGATATGACAACAAGACTGATACGACAACAACGACAGATACGACGACAACGCCAGATACGACAACAACGACAGAGATGAAAACAACGACAGATACGACGACAACGACAGCTACGACAAAAACGACAGATACGACGACGACGACAGATACGACAACAACGACAGAGATGAAAACAACGACAGATACGACGACAACGACAGATATGACAACAAGACTGATACGACAACAACGACAGATACGACGACAACGCCAGATACGACAACAACGACAGATATGACAACAACGACAGATGCGACAACAGAAACAGATATGACAGATATGACAACAACGACAGATATGACAACAAGACTGATACGACAACAACGACAGATACGACAACAACGACAGATACGACAACAATGACAGATACGACAACAACGACAGATACGACAACAACGACAGATGCGACAACAGAAACAGATATGACAGATATGACAACAACGACAGATATGACAACAAGACTGATACGACAACAACGACAGATACGACGACAACGCCAGATACGACAACAACGACAGCTACGACAAAAACGACAGATACGACAACAAGACTGATACGACAACAACGACAGGTACGACGACAACGACAGATACGACAACAACGACAGCTACGACAAAAACGACAGATACGACAACAAGACTGATACGACAACAACGACAGATACGACAACAACGACAGATACGACAACAACGACAGATATGACAACAATGACAGATGCGACAACAGAAACAGATATGACTGATATGACAACAACGACAGATACGACAACAACGACAGATACGACAGCAACGACAGATGTGACAACCACGACAGATACGACAACGACAGATATGACAACAACGACAGATACGACAACAACGACGGATACGACGACAACGACAGATATGACAACGACGACAGATATGACAACAACAACAGATACGACAACAACGAAAGATATGACAACGACGACAGATACGACAACAAGGACAGATACGACAACAACGACAGATACGACAACAACGACAGATGCGACAACAGAAACAGATATGACAGATATGACAACAACGACAGATATGACAACAACGACAGATACGACAACAACGACAGATGCGACTCCGACAGATACGACGACAACGACAGATACGACAACAACGACAGATACGGCAGCAACGACAGATACGACAACAACGACAGATACGACGACAACGACAGATACGACAACAACGACAGATATGAAAACAGCGACAGATACGCCAACAACGACGGATATGACAACAACGACAGATACGACAGCAACGACAGATACGACAGATATGACAACAACGACAGATACAACAGCAACGACAGATACGACGACAATGACAGATGAAACAACAACGACAGATACAACAACAACGACAGAGCCGACAACAACGACAGATATGACAACAACGACAGATACGACAACAACGACGGATACGACAACAACGACAGATACGACAACAACGACAGATACGACAACAACGACAGACGTGAAAACAACGACAGATATGACAACAACGACAGATACGACAACAACGACGGATACGACAACAACGACAGACATGAAAACAACGACAGATAGGACGACAACGACAGATATGACAACAACGACAGATACGACAGATATGACAGATATGACAACAACGACAGATACGACAGCAACGACAGATACGACAACAACGACAGACATGAAAACAACGACAGATACGACGACAACGACAGATAGGACAACAACGACAGATACGACAGATATGACAGATATGACAACAACGACAGATACAACAACAACGACAGAGCCGACAACAACGACAGAGGTGAAAACAACGACAGATATGACAACAACGACAGATACGACAACAACGACGGATACGACAACAACGACAGATACAACAACGACAGATACGACAACAACGACAGAGATGAAAACAACGACAGATACGACGACAACGACAGATATGACAACAACGACAGATACGACAGATACGACAGCAACGACAGATACGACAGATACGACAACAACGACGGATACGACAACAACGACAGATACGACAACAACGACAGATACGACAACAACGACAGATACGACAACAACGACAGATACGACAACAACGACAGATGCGACAACAGAAACAGATATGACAGATATGACAACAACGACAGATATGACAACAAGACTGATACGACAACAACGACAGATACGACGACAACGCCAGATACGACAACAACGACAGAGATGAAAACAACGACAGATACGACGACAACGACAGCTACGACAAAAACGACAGATACGACAACGACGACAGATACGACAACAACGACAGAGATGAAAACAACGACAGATACGACGACAACGACAGATATGACAACAAGACTGATACGACAACAACGACAGATACGACGACAACGCCAGATACGACAACAACGACAGATATGACAACAACGACAGATGCGACAACAGAAACAGATATGACAGATATGACAACAACGACAGATATGACAACAAGACTGATACGACAACAACGACAGATACGACAACAACGACAGATACGACAACAATGACAGATACGACAACAACGACAGATACGACAACAACGACAGATGCGACAACAGAAACAGATATGACAGATATGACAACAACGACAGATATGACAACAAGACTGATACGACAACAACGACAGATACGACGACAACGCCAGATACGACAACAACGACAGCTACGACAAAAACGACAGATACGACAACAAGACTGATACGACAACAACGACAGGTACGACGACAACGACAGATACGACAACAACGACAGCTACGACAAAAACGACAGATACGACAACAAGACTGATACGACAACAACGACAGATACGACAACAACGACAGATACGACAACAACGACAGATATGACAACAATGACAGATGCGACAACAGAAACAGATATGACTGATATGACAACAACGACAGATACGACAACAACGACAGATACGACAACAACGACAGATACGACAAAAACGACAGATACGACAACAAGACTGATACGACAACAACGACAGATACGACAACAACGACAGCTACGACAAAAACGACAGATACGACAACGACGACAGATACGACAACAACGACAGAGATGAAAACAACGACAGATACGACGACAACGACAGATACGACAACAACGACAGCTACGACGACAACGACAGATACGACAACAACGACAGCTACGACAAAAACGACAGCTACGACGACAACGACAGATACGACAACAACGACAGCTACGACGACAACGACAGATACGACAACAACGACAGCTACGACAAAAACGACAGATACGACAACGAGACTGATACGACAACAACGACAGCTACGACGACAACGACTGATACGACAACAACGACAGCTACGACAAAAACGACAGATACGACAACAAGACTGATACGACAACAACGACAGATACGACAACAACGACAGCTACGACAAAAACGACAGATACGACAACGACGACAGATACGACAACAACGACAGAGATGAAAACAACGACAGATACGACGACAACGACAGATATGACAACAAGACTGATACGACAACAACGACAGATACGACGACAACGCCAGATACGACAACAACGACAGATATGACAACAACGACAGATGCGACAACAGAAACAGATATGACAGATATGACAACAACGACAGATACGACAACAACGACAGATACGACAACAACGACAGCTACGACAAAAACGACAGATACGACAACAAGACTGATACGACAACAACGACAGATACGACAACAACGACAGCTACGACAAAAACGACAGATACGACAACGACGACAGATACGACAACAACGACAGAGATGAAAACAACGACAGATACGACGACAACGACAGATATGACAACAAGACTGATACGACAACAACGACAGATACGACGACAACGACAGATACGACGACAACGCCAGATACGACAGCAACGACAGCTACGACAAAAACGACAGATACGACAACAAGACTGATACGACAACAACGACAGATACGACGACAACGACAGATACGACAACAACGACAGCTACGACAAAAACGACAGATACGACAACAAGACTGATACGACAACAACGACAGCTACGACAAAAACGACAGATACGACAACGACGACAGATACCACAACAACGACAGAGATGAAAACAACGACTGATACGACGACAACGACAGATATGACAACAACGACAGACATGAAAACAGCGACAGATACGACAACAACGACGGATATGACAACAACGACAGATACGACAGCAACGACAGATACGACAGATATGACAACAACGACAGATACGACGACAATGACAGATGGGACAACAACGACAGATACAACAACAACGACAGAGCCGACAACAACGACAGATATGACAACAACGACAGATACGACAACAACGACAGAGATGAAAACAACCACAGATACGACGAGAACGACAGATATGACAACAACGACATATACGACAGATATGACAGATATGACAACAACGACAGATACGACAGCAACAACAGATACGATGACAATGACAGATGTGACAACAACGACAGATACAACAACAACGACAGAGCCGACAACAACGACAGATATGACAACAACGACAGATACGACCACAACGACGGATACGACAACAACGACAGATACGACAACAACGACAGATACGACAACAACGACAGAGATGAAAACAACGACAGATACGACGACAACGACAGATATGACAAGAACGACAGATACGACAGATACGACAGCAACGACAGATACGACAGATACGACAAGAACGACGGATACGACAACAACGACAGATACGACAACAACGACAGATACGACAACAAGGACAGATACGACAACAACGACAGATACGACAACAACGACAGATGCGACAACAGAAACAGATATGACAGATATGACAACAACGACAGATATGACAACAACGACAGATACGACAACAACGACAGATGGGACTCCGACAGATACGACGACAACGACAGATACGACAACAACGACAGATACGGCAGCAACGACAGATACGACAACAACGACAGATACGACGACAACGACAGATACGACAACAACGACAGATCTGAAAACAGCGACAGATACGACAACAACGACGGATATGACAACAACGACAGATACGACAGCAACGACAGATACGACAGATATGACAACAACGACAGATACAACAGCAACGACAGATACGACGACAATGACAGATGAAACAACAACGACAGATACAACAACAACGACAGAGCCGACAACAACGACAGATATGACAACAACGACAGATACGACAACAACGACGGATACGACAACAACGACAGATACGACAACAACGACAGATACGACAACAACGACAGACATGAAAACAACGACAGATATGGCAACAACGACAGATACGACAACAACGACGGATACGACAACAACGACAGACATGAAAACAACGACAGATACGGCGACAACGACAGATATGACAACAACGACAGATACGACAGATATGACAGATATGACAACAACGACAGGTACGACAGCAACTACAGATACGACAACAACGACAGACATGAAAACAACGACAGATACGACGACAACGACAGATATGGCAACAACGACAGATACGACAGATATGACAACAACGACAGATACAACAACAACGACAGAGCCGAGAACAACAACAGAGGTGAAAACAACGACAGATATGACAACAACGACAGATACGACAACAACGACGGATACGACAACAACGACAGATACGACAACAACGACAGATACGACAACAACGACAGAGATGAAAACAACGACAGATACGACGACAACGACAGATATGACAACAACGACAGATACGACAGATACGACAGCAACGACAGATACGACAGATACGACAACAACGACGGATACGACAACAACGACAGATACGACAACAACGACAGATACGACAATAAGGACAGATACGACAACAACGACAGATACGACAAGAACGACAGATGCGACAACAACGACAGATGTGACAACCACGACAGATACGCCAACGACAGATAGGACAACAACGACAGATACGACAACAACAACAGATACGACAACAACGAAAGATACGACAACAACGACAGATACGACGACAACACCAGATACGAAAACAACGACAGCCACGACAAAAACGACAGATACGACAACGACGACAGATACGACAACAACGACAGAGATGAAAACAACGACGGATACGACGACAACGACAGATATGACAACAACGACAGATACGACAGATACGACAGCAACGACAGATACGACAGATACGACAAGAACGAAAGATATGACAACAACGACATATACGACAACAAGACTGATACGACAACAACGACAGATACGACGACAACGCCAGATACGACAACAACGACAGCTACGACAAAAACGACAGATACGACAACGACGACAGATACGACAACAACGACAGAGATGAGAACAACGACAGATACGACGACAACGACAGATATGACAACAACGACAGATACGACAGATACGACAGCAACGACAGATACGACAGATACGACAAGAACGACGGATACGACAACAACGACAGATACGAGAACAACGACAGATACGACAACAACGACAGATACGACAACAACGACAGATACGACAACAACGACAGATGCGACAACAGAAAGAGATATGACAGATATGACAACAACGACAGATATGACAACAACGACAGATACGACAACAACGACAGATGCGACTCCGACAGATACGACGACAATGACAGATACGACAACAACGACAGATACGACAGCAACGACAGATGCGACAACAACAACAGATACGTCAACAACGACAGATGTGACAACCACGACAGATACGACAACGACAGATATGACAACAACGACAGATACGACAACAACGACGGATACGACGACAACGACAGATATGACAAGGACGACAGATATGACAACAACAACAGATACGACAACAACGAAAGATATGACAACGACGACAGATACGACAACAAGGACAGATACGACAACAACGACAGATACGACAACAAGGACAGATGCGACAACAGAAACAGATATGACAGATATGACAACAACGACAGATATGACAACAACGACAGATACGACAACAACGACAGATGCGACTCCGACAGATACGACGACAACGACAGATACGACAACAACGACAGATACGGCAGCAACGACAGATACGACAACAACGACAGATACGACGACAACGACAGATACGACAACAACGACAGATATGAAAACAGCGACAGATACGCCAACAACGACGGATATGACAACAACGACAGATACGACAGCAACGACAGATACGACAGATATGACAACAACGACAGATACAACAGCAACGACAGATACGACGACAATGACAGATGAAACAACAACGACAGATACAACAACAACGACAGAGCCGACAACAACGACAGATATGACAACAACGACAGATACGACAACAACGACGGATACGACAACAACGACAGATACGACAACAACGACAGATACGACAACAACGACAGACATGAAAACAACGACAGATATGACAACAACGACAGATACGACAACAACGACAGACATGAAAACAACGACAGATATGACAACAACGACAGATACGACAACAACGACGGATACGACAGATATGACAGATATGACAACAACGACAGATACGACAGCAACGACAGATACGACAACAACGACAGACATGAAAACAACGACAGATACGACGACAACGACAGATATGACAACAACGACAGATACGACAGATATGACAGATATGACAACAACGACAGATACAACAACAACGACAGAGCCGACAACAACGACAGAGGTGAAAACAACGACAGATATGACAACAACGACAGATACGACAACAACGACGGATACGACAACAACGACAGATACGACAACAACGACAGATACGACAACAACGACAGAGATGAAAACAACGACAGATACGACGACAACGACAGATATGACAACAACGACAGATACGACAGATACGACAGCAACGACAGATACGACAGATACGACAACAACGACGGATACGACAACAACGACAGATACGACAACAACGACAGATACGACAACAACGACAGATACGACAACAACGACAGATACGACAACAACGACAGATGCGACAACAGAAACAGATATGACAGATATGACAACAACGACAGATATGACAACAAGACTGATACGACAACAACGACAGATACGACGACAACGCCAGATACGACAACAACGACAGAGATGAAAACAACGACAGATACGACGACAACGACAGCTACGACAAAAACGACAGATACGACAACGGCGACAGATACGACAACAACGACAGAGATGAAAACAACGACAGATACGACAACAAGACTGATACGACAACAACGACAGATACGACAACAACGACAGCTACGACAAAAACGACAGATACGACAACGACGACAGATACGACAACAACGACAGAGATGAAAACAACGACAGATACGACGACAACGACAGATATGACAACAAGACTGATACGACAACAAGACTGATACGACAACAACGACAGCTACGACGACAACGACAGATACGACAACAACGACAGCTACGACAAAAACGACAGATACGACAACAAGACTGATACGACAACAACGACAGCTAGGACGACAACGACTGATACGACAACAACGACAGCTACGACAAAAACGACAGATACGACAACAAGACTGATACGACAACAACGACAGATACGACAACAACGACAGCTACGACAAAAACGACAGATACGACAACGACGACAGATACGACAACAACGACAGAGATGAAAACAACGACAGATACGACGACAACGACAGATATGACAACAAGACTGATACGACAACAACGACAGATACGACGACAACGCCAGATACGACAACAACGACAGATATGACAACAACGACAGATGCGACAACAGAAACAGATATGACAGATATGACAACAACGACAGATACGACAACAACGACAGATACGACAACAACGACAGCTACGACAAAAACGACAGATACGACAACAAGACTGATACGACAACAACGACAGATACGACAACAACGACAGCTACGACAAAAACGACAGATACGACAACGACGACAGATACGACAACAACGACAGAGATGAAAACAACGACAGATACGACGACAACGACAGATATGACAACAAGACTGATACGACAACAACGACAGATACGACGACAACGACAGATACGACGACAACGCCAGATACGACAACAACGACAGCTACGACAAAAACGACAGATACGACAACAAGACTGATACGACAACAACGACAGATACGACGACAACGACAGATACGACAACAACGACAGCTACGACAAAAACGACAGATACGACAACAAGACTGATACGACAACAACGACAGCTACGACAAAAACGACAGATACGACAACGACGACAGATACGACAACAACGACAGAGATGAAAACAACGACTGATACGACGACAACGACAGATATGACAACAAGACTGATACGACAACAACGACAGATACGACGACAACGCCAGATACGACAACAACGACAGATATGACAACAACGACAGATGCGACAACAGAAACAGATAGGACAGATATGACAACAACGACAGATATGACAACAAGACTGATACGACAACAACGACACATACGACAACAACGGCAGATACGACAACAACGACAGATACGACAACAACGACAGATACGACAACAACGACAGATGCGACAACAGAAACAGATATGACAGATATGACAACAACGAGAGATATGACAACAGGACTGATACGACAACAACGACAGATACGACGACAACGCCAGATACGACAACAACGACAGATATGACAACAACGACAGATGCGACAACAGATACAGATATGACAGATATGACAACAACGACAGATATGACAACAAGACTGATACGACAACAACGACAGCTACAACAAAAACGACAGATACGACAACAAGACTGATACGACAACAACGACAGATACGACGACAACGCCAGATACGACAACAACGACAGCTACGACAAAAACGACAGATACGACAACGACGACAGATACGACAACAACGACAGAGATGAAAATAACGACAGATACGACGACAACGACAGATATGACAACAAGACTGATACGACAACAACGACAGATACGACGACAACGCCAGATACGACAACAACGACAGCTACGACAAAAACGACAGATACGACAACGACGACAGATACGACAACAACGACAGAGATGAAAACAACGACAGATACGACGACAACGACAGATATGACAACAACGACAGATACGACAACAACGACAGATACGACAAGAACGACGGATACGACAACAACGACAGATACGACAACAACGACAGATACGACAACAACGACAGATACGACAACAACGACAGATGCGACAACAGAAACAGATATGACAGATATGACAACAACGACAGATATGACAACAACGACAGATACGACAACAACGACAGATGCGACTCCGACAGATACGACGACAACGACAGATACAACAACAACGACAGATACGACAGCAACGACAGATACGACGACAACAACAGATACGTCAACAACGACAGATGTGACAACCACGACAGATACGACAACGACAGATATGACAACAACGACAGATACGACGACAACGCCAGATACGACAACAACGAGAGCTACGACAAAAACGACAGATACGACAACAACGACGGATACGACGACAACGACAGATATGACAACGACGACAGATATGACAACAACAACAGATACGACAACAACGAAAGATATGACAACAACGACAGATATGACAACAAGACTGATACGACAACAACGACAGATACGACAACAACGCCAGATACGACAACAACGACAGCTACGACAAAAACGACAGATACGACAACAACGACAGATACGACAACAACGACAGATATGACAACAACGACAGATACGACAAAAACGACATTGACGACGAAAACGACAGATATGACAACAACGACAGATACGACAACAACGACAGAGCCGACAACAACGACAGATATGACAACAACGACAGATACGACAACAACGACGGATACGACAACAACGACAGATACGACAGGTGCGACAGATACGACAACAACGACAGAGATGAAAACAACGACAGATACGACGACAACGACAGATATGACAACAACGACAGATACGACAGATATGACAGATATGACAACAACGACAGATACGACAGCAACAACAGATACGATGACAATGACAGATGTGACAACAACGACAGATACAACAACAACGACAGAGCCGACAACAACGACAGATATGACAACAACGACAGATACGACAACAACGACCGATACGACAACAACGACAGATACGACGACAACGACAGATATGAAAACAACGACAGATACGACGACAACGACAGATATGACAAGAACGACAGATACGACAGATACGACAGCAACGACAGATACGACAGATACGACAAGAACGACGGATACGACAACAACGACAGATACGACAACAACGACAGATACGACAAGGACAGATACGACAACAAAGACAGATACGACAACAACGACAGATGCGACAACAGAAACAGATATGACAGATATGACAACAACGACAGATATGACAACAACGACAGATACGACAACAACGACAGATGCGACTCCGACAGATACGACGACAACGACAGATACGACAACAACGACAGATACGGCAGCAACGACAGATGCGACAACAACGACAGATACGTCAACAACGACAGATATGACAACAACGACTGATACGACAACAACGACATTGACGACGAAAACGACAGATATGACAACAACGACAGATACGACAACAACGAAAGATATGACAACAACGACAGATACGACAACAACGACGGATATGACAACAACGACAGATACGACAACAACGACAGATACAACAACAACGACAGATACAACAACAACGACAGATATGACAACAACGACAGATACGACAAAACAGACAGATACAACAACAACGACAGATTCGACAACAACGACAGATACGAAAACAACGACAGATACGACAACAACGACAGATACGACAACAACGACAGATACGACAAAAAAACAGGTACGACAGATATGATAACTACGACAAATATGACAACAACGACAGATACGACGACAACGACAGATATGACAACAACGACAGATATGATAACAACGACAGCTACGACAACTACGCCAGAGACGACATCAACGACAGATATGACAACAACGACAAATACGACAACAACGACAGATACGCCAACAACGACAGATACGACAACAAGGACAGATACGACAAGAAGGACAGATACGACAACAACGACAGATACGACAACAACTACAGATACGACAACAACGACAGATGTGACAACAACGATATGTACGACAACAACGACAGATATGAAACAACGACAGATACGACAGATACGACAGCAACGACAGATACGACAGATACGACAAGAACGACGGATACGGCAACAACGACAGATACGACAACAACGACAGATACGACAACAACGACAGATACGACAACAACGACAGATACGACAACAACGACAGATACGACAACAACGACAGGTGCGACAACAGAAACAGATATGACAGATATGACAACAACGACAGATATGACAACAACGACAGATACGACAACAACGATAGATACGAGAACAACGACAGATACGACAGCAACGACAGATGCGACAACAACTACAGATACGTCAACAACGACAGATGTGACAACCACGACAGATACGACAACGACAGATATGACAACAACGACAGATACGACAACAACGACGGATACGACGACAACGACAGATATGACAACGACGACAGATATGACAACAACGACAGATACGACAACAACGACGGATACGACGACAACGACAGATATGACAACGACGACAGATATGACAACAACGACAGATACGACAACAAGACTGATACGACAACAACGACAGATACGACGACAACGCCAGATACGACAACAACGACAGCTACGACAAAAACGACAGATACGACAACGACGACAGATACGACAACAACGACAGATATGACAACAACGACAGATACGACAAAAACGACATTGACGACGAAAACGACAGATATGACAACAACGACAGATACGACAACAACGACAGAGCCGACAACAACGACAGATATGACAACAACGACAGATACGACAACAACGACGGATACGACAACAACGACAGATACGACAGATGCGACAGATACGACAACAACGACAGAGATGAAAACAACGACAGATTCGACGACAACGACAGATATGACAACAACGACAGATACGACAGATATGACAGATATGACAACAACGACAGATACGACAGCAACAACAGATACGATGACAATGACAGATGTGACAACAACGACAGATACAACAACAACGACAGAGCCGACAACAACGACAGATATGACAACAACGACAGATACGACAACAACGACCGATACGACAACAACGACAGATACGACGACAACGACAGATATGAAAACAACGACAGATACGACGACAACGACAGATATGACAAGAACGACAGATACGACAGATACGAGAGCAACGACAGATACGACAGATACGACAAGAACGACGGATACGACAACAACGACAGATGCGACAACAACGACAGATACGACAACAAGGACAGATACGACAACAAGGACAGATACGACAACAACGACAGATGCGACAACAGAAACAGATATGACAGATATGACAACAACGACAGATATGACAACAACGACAGATACGACAACAACGACAGATGCGACTCCGACAGATACGACGACAACGACAGATACGACAACAACGACAGATACGGCAGCAACGACAGATGCGACTCCGACAGATACGACGACAACGACAGATACGACAACAACGACAGATACGGCAGCAACGACAGATGCGACAACAACGACAGATACGTCAACAACGACAGATATGACAACAACGACTGATACGACAACAACGACATTGACGACGAAAACGACAGATATGACAACAACGACAGATACGACAACAACGAAAGATATGACAACAACGACAGATACGACAACAACGACGGATATGACAACAACGACAGATACGACAACAACGACAGATACAACAACAACGACAGATACAACAACAACGACAGATATGACAACAACGACAGATACGACAAAACAGACAGATACAACAACAACGACAGATTCGACAACAACGACAGATACGAAAACAACGACAGATACGACAACAACGACAGATACGACAACAACGACAGATACGACAAAAAAACAGGTCCGACAGATATGATAACTACGACAAATATGACAACAACGACAGATACGACGACAACGACAGATATGACAACAACGACAGATATGATAACAACGACAGCTACGACAACTACGCCAGAGACGACATCAACGACAGATATGACAACAACGACAAATACGACAACAACGACAGATACGCCAACAACGACAGATACGACAACAAGGACAGATACGACAAGAAGGACAGATACGACAACAACGACAGATACGACAACAACTACAGATACGACAACAACGACAGATGTGACAACAACGATATGTACGACAACAACGACAGATATGAAACAACGACAGATACGACAGATACGACAGCAACGACAGATACGACAGATACGACAAGAACGACGGATACGGCAACAACGACAGATACGACAACAACGACAGATACGACAACAACGACAGATACGACAACAACGACAGATACGACAACAACGACAGATACGACAACAACGACAGGTGCGACAACAGAAACAGATATGACAGATATGACAACAACGACAGATATGACAACAACGACAGATACGACAACAACGATAGATACGAGAACAACGACAGATACGACAGCAACGACAGATGCGACAACAACTACAGATACGTCAACAACGACAGATGTGACAACCACGACAGATACGACAACGACAGATATGACAACAACGACAGATACGACAACAACGACGGATACGACAACAACGACAGATATGACAACGACGACAGATATGACAACAACGACAGATACGACAACAACGACGGATACGACGACAACGACAGATATGACAACGACGACAGATATGACAACAACGACAGATACGACAACAAGACTGATACGACAACAACGACAGATACGACGACAACGCCAGATACGACAACAACGACAGCTACGACAAAAACGACAGATACGACAACGACGACAGATACGACAACAACGACAGATATGACAACAACGACAGATACGACAAAAACGACATTGACGACGAAAACGACAGATATGACAACAACGACAGATACGACAACAACGACAGAGCCGACAACAACGACAGATATGACAACAACGACAGATACGACAACAACGACGGATACGACAACAACGACAGATACGACAGATGCGACAGATACGACAACAACGACAGAGATGAAAACAACGACAGATTCGACGACAACGACAGATATGACAACAACGACAGATACGACAGATATGACAGATATGACAACAACGACAGATACGACAGCAACAACAGATACGATGACAATGACAGATGTGACAACAACGACAGATACAACAACAACGACAGAGCCGACAACAACGACAGATATGACAACAACGACAGATACGACAACAACGACCGATACGACAACAACGACAGATACGACGACAACGACAGATATGAAAACAACGACAGATACGACGACAACGACAGATATGACAAGAACGACAGATACGACAGATACGAGAGCAACGACAGATACGACAGATACGACAAGAACGACGGATACGACAACAACGACAGATGCGACAACAACGACAGATACGACAACAAGGACAGATACGACAACAAGGACAGATACGACAACAACGACAGATGCGACAACAGAAACAGATATGACAGATATGACAACAACGACAGATATGACAACAACGACAGATACGACAACAACGACAGATGCGACTCCGACAGATACGACGACAACGACAGATACGACAACAACGACAGATACGGCAGCAACGACAGATGCGACAACAACGACAGATACGTCAACAACGACAGATGTGACAACCACGACAGACACGACAACGACAGATATGACAACAACGACAGATACGACAACAACGACTGATGCGACGTCAACGACAGATATGACAACGATGACAGATATGACAACAACAACAGATACGACAACAACGACCGATATGACGACAACGACAGATACGACAACAACGACAGATACGACAACAACGACGGATATGACAACAACGACAGATACGACAACAACGACAGATACAACAACAACGACAGATTCGACAACAACGACAGATATGACAACAACGACAGATACGACAACAACGACAGATACGACAACAACGACAGATACGACAAAACAGACAGATACAACAAGAACGACAGATTCGACAACAACGACAGATACGAAAACAACGACAGATACGACAACAACGACAGATACGACAAAAAAACAGGTACGACAGATATGACAACTACGACAAATATGACAACAACGACAGATACGACGACAACGACAGATATGACAACAACGACAGATATGATAACAACGACAGCTACGACAACTACGACAGAGACGACATCAACGACAGATATGACAACAACGACAAATACGACAACAACGACAGATACGCCAACAACGACAGATACGACAACAAGGACAGATACGACAAGAAGGACAGATACGACAACAACGACAGATACGACAACAACTACATATACGACAACAACGACAGATGTGACAACAACGATATGTACGACAACAACGACAGATACGACAACAACGACAGATACGAAAGCAAAGACAGATACGACAAATATGACAACAACGACACATATGACAACAGGGACAGATACGACGACAACGACAGATATGACAACAACGACAGATATGATAACAACGACAGCTACGACAATTACGACAGAGACATCAACGACAAATATGACAACAACGACAAATACGACAACAACGACAGCTACGACAAAAACGACAGATACGACAACAACGACAGATACGACAACAACGACAGATATGACAACAACGACAGATACGACAAAAACGACATTGACGACGAAAACGACAGATATGACAACAACGACAGATACGACAACAACGACAGAGCCGACAACAACGACAGATATGACAACAACGACAGATACGACAACAACGACGGATACGACAACAACGACAGATACGACAGGTGCGACAGATACGACAACAACGACAGAGATGAAAACAACGACAGATACGACGACAACGACAGATATGACAACAACGACAGATACGACAGATATGACAGATATGACAACAACGACAGATACGACAGCAACAACAGATACGATGACAATGACAGATGTGACAACAACGACAGATACAACAACAACGACAGAGCCGACAACAACGACAGATATGACAACAACGACAGATACGACAACAACGACCGATACGACAACAACGACAGATACGACGACAACGACAGATATGAAAACAACGACAGATACGACGACAACGACAGATATGACAAGAACGACAGATACGACAGATACGACAGCAACGACAGATACGACAGATACGACAAGAACGACGGATACGACAACAACGACAGATACGACAACAACGACAGATACGACAAGGACAGATACGACAACAAGGACAGATACGACAACAACGACAGATGCGACAACAGAAACATATATGACAGATATGACAACAACGACAGATATGACAACAACGACAGATACGACAACAACGACAGATGCGACTCCGACAGATACGACGACAACGACAGATACGACAACAACGACAGATACGGCAGCAACGACAGATGCGACAACAACGACAGATACGTCAACAACGACAGATATGACAACAACGACTGATACGACAACAACGACATTGACGACGAAAACGACAGATACGACAACAACGACAGATACGACAGATGCGACAGATACGACAACAACGACAGAGATGAAAACAACGACAGATTCGACGACAACGACAGATATGACAACAACGACAGATACGACAGATATGACAGATATGACAACAACGACAGATACGACAGCAACAACAGATACGATGACAATGACAGATGTGACAACAACGACAGATACAACAACAACGACAGAGCCGACAACAACGACAGATATGACAACAACGACAGATACGACAACAACGACCGATACGACAACAACGACAGATACGACGACAACGACAGATATGAAAACAACGACAGATACGACGACAACGACAGATATGACAAGAACGACAGATACGACAGATACGAGAGCAACGACAGATACGACAGATACGACAAGAACGACGGATACGACAACAACGACAGATGCGACAACAACGACAGATACGACAACAAGGACAGATACGACAACAAGGACAGATACGACAACAACGACAGATGCGACAACAGAAACAGATATGACAGATATGACAACAACGACAGATATGACAACAACGACAGATACGACAACAACGACAGATGCGACTCCGACAGATACGACGACAACGACAGATACGACAACAACGACAGATACGGCAGCAACGACAGATGCGACAACAACGACAGATACGTCAACAACGACAGATGTGACAACCACGACAGACACGACAACGACAGATATGACAACAACGACAGATACGACAACAACGACTGATGCGACGTCAACGACAGATATGACAACGATGACAGATATGACAACAACAACAGATACGACAACAACGACCGATATGACGACAACGACAGATACGACAACAACGACAGATACGACAACAACGACGGATATGACAACAACGACAGATACGACAACAACGACAGATACAACAACAACGACAGATTCGACAACAACGACAGATATGACAACAACGACAGATACGACAACAACGACAGATACGACAACAACGACAGATACGACAAAACAGACAGATACAACAAGAACGACAGATTCGACAACAACGACAGATACGAAAACAACGACAGATACGACAACAACGACAGATACGACAAAAAAACAGGTACGACAGATATGACAACTACGACAAATATGACAACAACGACAGATACGACGACAACGACAGATATGACAACAACGACAGATATGATAACAACGACAGCTACGACAACTACGACAGAGACGACATCAACGACAGATATGACAACAACGACAAATACGACAACAACGACAGATACGCCAACAACGACAGATACGACAACAAGGACAGATACGACAAGAAGGACAGATACGACAACAACGACAGATACGACAACAACTACATATACGACAACAACGACAGATGTGACAACAACGATATGTACGACAACAACGACAGATACGACAACAACGACAGATACGAAAGCAAAGACAGATACGACAAATATGACAACAACGACACATATGACAACAGGGACAGATACGACGACAACGACAGATATGACAACAACGACAGATATGATAACAACGACAGCTACGACAATTACGACAGAGACATCAACGACAAATATGACAACAACGACAAATACGACAACAACGACAGCTACGACAAAAACGACAGATACGACAACAACGACAGATACGACAACAACGACAGATATGACAACAACGACAGATACGACAAAAACGACATTGACGACGAAAACGACA
Organism: Arenicola marina; assembly: GCA_964019135.1. Classification (NCBI taxonomy): domain Eukaryota; kingdom Metazoa; phylum Annelida; class Polychaeta; family Arenicolidae; genus Arenicola; species Arenicola marina. The sequence goes on from OZ025263.1 coordinate 31,574,738, forward strand.
GATATGACAACAACGACAGATACGACAACAACGACAGAGCCGACAACAACGACAGATATGACAACAACGACAGATACGACAACAACGACGGATACGACAACAACGACAGATACGACAGGTGCGACAGATACGACAACAACGACAGAGATGAAAACAACGACAGATACGACGACAACGACAGATATGACAACAACGACAGATACGACAGATATGACAGATATGACAACAACGACAGATACGACAGCAACAACAGATACGATGACAATGACAGATGTGACAACAACGACAGATACAACAACAACGACAGAGCCGACAACAACGACAGATATGACAACAACGACAGATACGACAACAACGACCGATACGACAACAACGACAGATACGACGACAACGACAGATATGAAAACAACGACAGATACGACGACAACGACAGATATGACAAGAACGACAGATACGACAGATACGACAGATACGACAGATACGACAAGAACGACGGATACGACAACAACGACAGATACGACAACAACGACAGATACGACAAGGACAGATACGACAACAAGGACAGATACGACAACAACGACAGATGCGACAACAGAAACATATATGACAGATATGACAACAACGACAGATATGACAACAACGACAGATACGACAACAACGACAGATGCGACTCCGACAGATACGACGACAACGACAGATACGACAACAACGACAGATACGGCAGCAACGACAGATGCGACAACAACGACAGATACGTCAACAACGACAGATATGACAACAACGACTGATACGACAACAACGACATTGACGACGAAAACGACAGATATGACAACAACGACAGATACGACAACAACGAAAGATATGACAACAACGACAGATACGACAACAACGACGGATATGACAACAACGACAGATACGACAACAACGACAGATACAACAACAACGACAGATTCGACAACAACGACAGATATGACAACAACGACAGATACGACAAAACAGACAGATACAACAACAACGACAGATTCGACAACAACGACAGATACGAAAACAACGACAGATACGACAACAACGACAGATACGACAACAACGACAGATACGACAAAAAAACAGGTACGACAGATATGATAACTACGACAAATATGACAACAACGACAGATACGACGACAACGACAGATATGACAGCAACGACAGATATGATAACAACGACAGCTACGACAACTACGACAGAGACGACATCAACGACAGATATGACAACAACGACAAATACGACAACAACGACAGATACGCCAACAACGACAGATACGACAACAAGGACAGATACGACAAGAAGGACAGATACGACAACAACGACAGATACGACAACAACTACAGATACGACAACAACGACAGATGTGACAACAACGATATGTACGACAACAACGACAGATATGACAACAACGACAGATACGACAGATACGACAGCAACGACAGATACGACAGATACGACAAGAACGACGGATACGGCAACAACGACAGATACGACAACAACGACAGATACGACAACAACGACAGATACGACAACAACGACAGATACGACAACAACGACAGATACGACAACAACGACAGGTGCGACAACAGAAACAGATATGACAGATATGACAACAACGACAGATATGACAACAACGACAGATACGACAACAACGACAGATACGACAACAACGACAGATACGACAGCAACGACAGATGCGACAACAACTACAGATACGTCAACAACGACAGATGTGACAACCACGACAGATACGACAACGACAGATATGACAACAACGACAGATACGACAACAACGACGGATACGACGACAACGACAGATATGACAACGACGACAGATATGACAACAACGACAGATACGACAACAACGACGGATACGACGACAACGACAGATATGACAACGACGACAGATATGACAACAACGACAGATACGACAACAAGACTGATACGACAACAACGACAGATACGACGACAACGCCAGATACGACAACAACGACAGCTACGACAAAAACGACAGATACGACAACGACGACAGATACGACAACAACGACAGATATGACAACAACGACAGATACGACAGGTGCGACAGATACGACAACAACGACAGAGATGAAAACAACGACAGGTACGACGACAACGACAGATATGAAAACAACGACAGATACGACGACAACGACAGATATGACAAGAACGACAGATACGACAGATACGACAGCAACGACAGATACGACAGATACGACAAGAACGACGGATACGACAACAACGACAGATACGACAACAACGACAGATACGACAAGGACAGATACGACAACAAGGACAGATACGACAACAACGACAGATGCGACAACAGAAACATATATGACAGATATGACAACAACGACAGATATGACAACAACGACAGATACGACAACAACGACAGATGCGACTCCGACAGATACGACGACAACGACAGATACGACAACAACGACAGATACGGCAGCAACGACAGATGCGACAACAACGACAGATACGTCAACAACGACAGATATGACAACAACGACTGATACGACAACAACGACATTGACGACGAAAACGACAGATATGACAACAACGACAGATACGACAACAACGAAAGATATGACAACAACGACAGATACGACAACAACGACGGATATGACAACAACGACAGATACGACAACAACGACAGATACAACAACAACGACAGATTCGACAACAACGACAGATATGACAACAACGACAGATACGACAAAACAGACAGATACAACAACAACGACAGATTCGACAACAACGACAGATACGAAAACAACGACAGATACGACAACAACGACAGATACGACAACAACGACAGATACGACAAAAAAACAGGTACGACAGATATGATAACTACGACAAATATGACAACAACGACAGATACGACGACAACGACAGATATGACAGCAACGACAGATATGATAACAACGACAGCTACGACAACTACGACAGAGACGACATCAACGACAGATATGACAACAACGACAAATACGACAACAACGACAGATACGCCAACAACGACAGATACGACAACAAGGACAGATACGACAAGAAGGACAGATACGACAACAACGACAGATACGACAACAACTACAGATACGACAACAACGACAGATGTGACAACAACGATATGTACGACAACAACGACAGATATGACAACAACGACAGATACGACAGATACGACAGCAACGACAGATACGACAGATACGACAAGAACGACGGATACGGCAACAACGACAGATACGACAACAACGACAGATACGACAACAACGACAGATACGACAACAACGACAGATACGACAACAACGACAGATACGACAACAACGACAGGTGCGACAACAGAAACAGATATGACAGATATGACAACAACGACAGATATGACAACAACGACAGATACGACAACAACGACAGATACGACAACAACGACAGATACGACAGCAACGACAGATGCGACAACAACTACAGATACGTCAACAACGACAGATGTGACAACCACGACAGATACGACAACGACAGATATGACAACAACGACAGATACGACAACAACGACGGATACGACGACAACGACAGATATGACAACGACGACAGATATGACAACAACGACAGATACGACAACAACGACGGATACGACGACAACGACAGATATGACAACGACGACAGATATGACAACAACGACAGATACGACAACAAGACTGATACGACAACAACGACAGATACGACGACAACGCCAGATACGACAACAACGACAGCTACGACAAAAACGACAGATACGACAACGACGACAGATACGACAACAACGACAGATATGACAACAACGACAGATACGACAAAAACGACATTGACGACGAAAACGACAGATATGACAACAACGACAGATACGACAACAACGACAGAGCCGACAACAACGACAGATATGACAACAACGACAGATACGACAACAACGACGGATACGACAACAACGACAGATACGACAGATGCGACAGATACGACAACAACGACAGAGATGAAAACAACGACAGATTCGACGACAACGACAGATATGACAACAACGACAGATACGACAGATATGACAGATATGACAACAACGACAGATACGACAGCAACAACAGATACGATGACAATGACAGATGTGACAACAACGACAGATACAACAACAACGACAGAGCCGACAACAACGACAGATATGACAACAACGACAGATACGACAACAACGACCGATACGACAACAACGACAGATACGACGACAACGACAGATATGAAAACAACGACAGATACGACGACAACGACAGATATGACAAGAACGACAGATACGACAGATACGAGAGCAACGACAGATACGACAGATACGACAAGAACGACGGATACGACAACAACGACAGATGCGACAACAACGACAGATACGACAACAAGGACAGATACGACAACAAGGACAGATACGACAACAACGACAGATGCGACAACAGAAACAGATATGACAGATATGACAACAACGACAGATATGACAACAACGACAGATACGACAACAACGACAGATGCGACTCCGACAGATACGACGACAACGACAGATACGACAACAACGACAGATACGGCAGCAACGACAGATGCGACAACAACGACAGATACGTCAACAACGACAGATGTGACAACCACGACAGACACGACAACGACAGATATGACAACAACGACAGATACGACAACAACGACTGATGCGACGTCAACGACAGATATGACAACAACGACAGATACAACAACAACGACAGATTCGACAACAACGACAGATATGACAACAACGACAGATACGACAACAACGACAGATACGACAACAACGACAGATACGACAAAACAGACAGATACAACAAGAACGACAGATTCGACAACAACGACAGATACGAAAACAACGACAGATACGACAACAACGACAGATACGACAAAAAAACAGGTACGACAGATATGACAACTACGACAAATATGACAACAACGACAGATACGACGACAACGACAGATATAACAACAACGACAGATATGATAACAACGACAGCTACGACAACTACGACAGAGACGACATCAACGACAGATATGACAACAACGACAAATACGACAACAACGACAGATACGCCAACAACGACAGATACGACAACAAGGACAGATACGACAAGAAGGACAGATACGACAACAACGACAGATACGACAACAACTACATATACGACAACAACGACAGATGTGACAACAACGATATGTACGACAACAACGACAGATACGACAACAACGACAGATACGAAAGCAAAGACAGATACGACAAATATGACAACAACGACACATATGACAACAGCGACAGATACGACGACAACGACAGATATGACAACAACGACAGATATGATAACAACGACAGCTACGACAATTACGACAGAGACATCAACGACAAATATGACAACAACGACAAATACGACAACAACGACAGATACGCCAACAACGACAGATACGACAACAAGGATAGATACGTCAAGAAGGACAGATACGACAACAACGACAGATACGACAACAACGACAGATACGACAACAACGACATATGTGACAACAACGATATGTACGACAACAACGACAGATACGACAACAACGACAGATACGACAACAACGACAGATACGACAACAACGACAGATACGAAAACAAAGACAGATACGACAAATATGACAACAACGACAGATATGACAACAAGGACAGATACGACGACAACGACAGATATGACAACAACGACAGATACGACAACTACGACAGAGACGACACCGACGACAGATATGACAACAACGACAAATACGACAACAACGACAGATGCGCCAACAACGACAGATACGACAACAAGGACAGATACGACAACAAGGACAGATACGACAACAACGACAGATACGACAACAACGACAGATACGACAACAACGACAGATACGACAGCAAAAACGGATACGACAGATATGACAACGACGACAGATACGACAGCAACGACAGATACGACGACAATGACAGATGTGACAACAACGACAGATATGACAACGACAACAGATACAACAACAACGACAGAGCCGGCAACAACGACAGATATGACAACAACGACAGATATGACAACAACGACAGATACCACAACAACGACAGATACGACAACAACGACAGATACGACGACAAAGCCAGATACGACAACAACGACAGATATGACAACAACGACAGATACGACAACAACGACAGATACGACGACAACGACAGATATGACAACAACGACAGATACGACAACAACGAAAGATATGACAACAACGACAGATACGACAACAACGACGGATATGACAACAACGACAAATACGACAACAACGACAGATGTGACAACAACGACAGATACGACAACAACGACAGATATGACAACAACGACAAATACGACAACAACGGCAGATACGCCAACAACGACAGATACGACAACAACGACAGATACGACAGATATGACAACAACGACAAATACGACAACAACGACAGATACAACGACAACGACAGACATGACAACAACGACAGATACGACAACAACGACAGATATGACAACAAGGAAAGATACGACAACAAAAACAGATACGACAGATATGACAACAACGACAGATATGACAACAACAACAGATACGACAACAACGACAGATGCGACTACGACAGATACGACGACAACGACAGATACGACAACAACGACAGATACGACGACAATGACAGATATGAGAACAGCGACAGATACGACAACAACGACAGATGCGACTACGACAGATACGACGACAACGACAGATGCGACAACAACGGCAGATACGACAACAACGACAGATACGTCACCAACGACAGATGTGACAACCACGACAGATACGACAACGACAGATATGACAACAACGACAGATACGACAACGACAGATACGTCAACAACGACAGATACGTCAACAACGACATATACGACAACTCTAACAATGGCAACAGCGACAACTCTAACAACGGCAACAACGACAACTCTAAGATTGATAGCAACAACACAAAAATGACTACGACTCAAAACTGAAATATTTATGGCCACAGACACTCCTCGAAATACACCTATAACGGAATCAAACGACAACTCATACAGCGGCAAAAAATATTGATTGATTGTTTGATTAATTGATTGATTGATTGGTTGTATATTCAGGATGCTGTAACCACTTTTTGTCATATCGTGTGAATAGGAGAAGGTAAGAAAGAGAAAGTAGAGCCATGTCACCGGGGTAACCCCCTAACCCACTGAGCTACCGGGCCAGTCCCGCGGCCTAAACTCCTACAGCGACATAAACTGTTTCTTCTACTGCAACACCGACTCAAACTCAAACTTGCACTACCACAGACACTCCGAAAACTACGCCTGTAACGGAATCAATTGTAATTTCGTGGCGTTCTTTCATAACAAACGAAGTACTGATCTTACAGCACAACACGATATCGCATTAAAGCATGGTTGACAAAACTAGGCCTACTAGCCATTGCCTTTTGCCTTGAAGAGTAACTGTATTTGTTTTCTGGCTCACGTCCATTGTGCAACCACATTGGGCGGGCGGGTAAAGGGCACTAGTCTTCACCCATTGATAGCCAAGGGCCTCTACCACCGATTGCCGTTGCATGGTCTGTAATAATGGGATGCTTCAGCAGACCGCTGACGGCTGACGGCTAGACGTGGTTGATCGTGTATGCACCTTCATCCAACCTTATCCTATCTTTGCCTCGGTTGGTTTCTTCCTAGCATTTTCCTTTCCAAACCGGTTTTGCGACAACTGATTACAAATACCATTAGGGCCACGTGTTGTTTCGAGCAATATGCTTGGGGATGATTAGGATGTGTGGCAATGATGGATCACGGTTGGGGGGGGAAGGGGGGCACGGGCGGATCCAGGGAGGGGGGCGACCCGGCCGCGGCCCCGGCTGGGGCAAAATGTATACCATATAACATCTGAAGACCGAAAAGCTAAGCCATTGCTCGAGACCGGCCCCCCCTTTTCCGGCATATGTGGATCCCACCCTGAAGGGGGGGGGGGGCATGATGGGCTGCTGAACCTATCACCAATTTGAAGCCTTCATGTACACGAGATTTTTGGCTGATCCTAGAAGACCGCGCCCACCCCCTTCCGCCAATGATGCGCCTACTCCTGTGCAGCCCCCCCCCCCCAACTGTCCACCGCACCTGCCTTTCCTCTCCCTCCATGGATGTTAACAAAGTCTTAGTGGCACGGCACGATGCATGATGCATTTTACCTGGTGTAGTACTTGTCGTGGATGTGGAGGTGGAGGTGGTCGTTTCCGCTTCCCCTGTGGACGTCTCGATCGTTGTTGGAGTTGTCGTCTCTGTCGTTGTAGGAGTTGTCGTTCGAGTCGTAGGAGTTGTCGTTTGCGTCGTTGTATCTGTCGTTGTAGGACTTGTCGTTTTAGTCGTTGTAGCAGTTGTCGTTTGCGTCGTTGTCTCTGTCGTTGTAGGAGTTGTCGTTTGCGTCGTTGTCTCTGTCGTTGTAGAAGTTGTCGTTTGAGTCGTTGTCTCTGTCGTTGTAGGAGTTGTCGTTTGCGTCGGTGTCTCTGTCGTTGTAGGAGTTGTCGTGTGCGTCGTTGTGTCTGTCGTTGTAGGAGTTGTCGTTCGAGTCGTTGTCTCTGTCGTTATAAGAGTTGTCGTTTTAGTCGTTGTAGGAGTTGTCGTTTGAGTCATTGTAGACGCTGTTGATTCTATTAAGGCTGCTGAAGCCGTGATCGCCATGGCGACAATGCAGACCCGTAGAAGGGACCTGGTGCCCACTGATGCTGCCATTCTGAATAGCCACGTTAAATAATTAGCACTAAGAATCATCATCAAAGTATAATTTAAAATAATATTTCACTTTAAGCATTAACAGAATCCGCCTTCTGCCATGATACATATGAGATGGATCTCTGCATGGCTTAAGGTAGTACGGTAATGTATCTCCGCATAACCGACGCGTGATCACAATACTTATCCAGTATAAATAATGACAGTAACTAATAGTCAATATTTAATCAGGACCTTTGGGCAAATTTTTTATTTGATTTGATTTAGTTTTTAAATGCCCAACATTTTTTAAATTCCACAGTTGATTCGGGTGGTACGGTTTAATGTCATATTCCAAAACAATGACCTTTCCGGTTATGCAGGGTCGCATACTACCTTAAGTTAGCGAGTTCAGTGGCAGAAGGACACCAAGGAGACAATGTCCTCAAGTTAATCCACCCATGGTATGTATACAGTTACACAGCTGCCAACACTATGCAGTGATGGTTAATATCGTTTAGATTCTTTGTAAGGTAGATTGACATGAGCGAAGCGGTATTTTTAAGTTGCCATCTTTGACAAAAGCGATTTCACATCTCCATGTATCAGACAATATCCGAATTATTCGGAACATCGACCATTTAATAATGAAGTCAATGTAATCTTGACTGCTAATATACAGCCAAATAATGCAAAATTGCAATATGCAAACACCTTTTTGACATTAGCTTCCATGTCAATTATTGTATAGTTTAAAGGCCATCTGTTGGGCGAATTAATTGCTAAAATTAATACAACTTATCCACAGAAGGATAAATATTGAAGCGATATGGCTATGTAAAACATATGGCTTATAGTTGGGAAATTTGCGTTTTCTAGTTCGGAAATCTCGGCTATCATGTGAACGACCAACTTTCGGTTCCAGTTTAATTGTTGATCATGCTAATTATACTTAGGTGAAGGGAGTATCTATATATTATGATTGTATTATGAATTTGTATTTTGTGGTCAATTTGCCTATTTGGCATATGCCGATTAACAACTTTGATCATGGACATTCAGGGTTTTATATGTCGTATATACATATAACTATATAACTACAATATACAGACCTAAATCCCTAAGTAAGAAGACAATATCATCATATATTTTGGACTTAAGCCATCATGTATGAAAATAACAGAGTGCATTTCATTTCGGTTGTTAACACGTCTTTATCCAATTAATGGTTACCTTTTTAAATGCTGTAAGGTGCCCACAGAGGACGTCTGTTCGATGTCAAGAGAAAACGCTGCAGTACATGTCCTCACACGGGTTTCTTAGCATCCGGCCGGCAGAGAGTGGCCACAGTGGGAACGTATGCACTGATATAACTCCAATGCTTTACTATGGAGCCACTGGGTGTCCGATGGTCGCAGTGTGGGCACAGTGTGATCCGGTATAAGCTGGATCAGTGGCCTAAATCCAGATCATCGATGTGAATCCAGCTTGCTGGTATTAGGCCAGATTGTTCGTTTTAATTCAGCATACTGGTATAAAGCGACCTCACCAGGGCTATGTTCCCATAGAACTTCGTCACAATGAGTATGATTCAAGTCGAGTATCGGAGTGAGTCTTGAGCCATTCGAAGTCTCGGCGGGTCTCACGGGATCTCTGTCGCAACAATGGAACTTCCTGGTTTAGTTTTCATACCGGCACTTACCAGAGCAGCGGTTCCACTACCGTGATTATAGAGCCGACGGCGGGGAGGTTAGCCAGGCGAGAGACGATAGGATAGGGGGCTATAAAATAGGGGTGGGGTGACGTGGGTGTTGGCGAGAGGGGGCGGGGGTAGTCAGAGTCGTTGGTTGGGGTAAGTCTCGTAGGTATCATGGCGGGTAAGTAAGTGGGTGTGGGTGTGACTGTGAGAGACTCAAACACCAGGGACGGGGATAAATAGAAGATAGGGTGAGGGGAGTCGGCGGCGGCCACAAACACTCAAACTGAAAACAAAATGGATGGTCTATGTGTTTAGGTAGAGGGGCAACAGAGGGTTGGATGGGGGGGGGGGGGGCGGGGGCCAAATTATCATGCATTCCCGGTTGGTCCTTTCATTGCGGTGCATGCAAACAATATTAGATACAATATTCGATTAAATCGCCCATCATTATCAGGGGCGTGGCCAGGGACTTGAGCAAATGTACGCACCAACTGCATATGAAGTGAAAAAAAGAAAATACTCCCGAACAACAGGATTGCACGTACCGGCGCAGCCCAATGCGTGGGCACGTGCGTACGTGCGTACGGCTGGCTACGCTCCTGATTTACATGATAACTTTAGCCGACTAAGCCCCGCAGTCAGCTAAACAGCGTTCGTGACATCCGCCACAGTACTAAGGTGTACACATTCCAAAATGTGGGTTGACTTACATGGAGTAATCTCAGGTACGACAATCTACTTCACTGATGTCATACACACTAAGCTTTGTGCGTTCCTATTGGGAGCACCATCTCAACTTGTTTCCCAATTAGTACAAGAATATATCTTACGGTTTGTTTCGGAACACTTCGGTCCCTTACTCAGAATTATTAGGCAAATGGCATATCATCAGTAATTTAATTACAATTTCAATACTTTTATATATATATGTCCTCGTTTGTTCGCTTCAGCTGATGCTTTTGGGTTGTAAATGGACTTGAGTGACCTCTTTGTCTACTCCTCACTGTGATGGAAAATAAAGATCAAATCAAAGTCAATTAAACATTATAGGGTTAACGCATCATAGATTCAACGTATCATAGGTTTAACGTATCGTAGGTTTAGCGTATCGTAGCTTTAAAGTATCATAGATTTAACGTATCATAGGTTTAACGTATCATAGGGTTAACGTATCATAGGTTTAACGTATCGTAGGTTTTACGTAACATAGTTTTAACGTATCATAGGTTTAACGTATTATAGGATTAACCTATCATAGGTTTAACGTATCATAGGTTTAACGTATCATGGTTTTAACGTATCATAGGTTTAACGTATCATAGGTTTAACGTATCATAGGTTCAACGTATCATAGGTTCAACGTGTCATAGATCTAACATATCGTGAATTTAGCTTAGTAAGACTCGAACATACGCATTTAGCGTATAGGTTCCACCTTTAAGATTTAGTATGTGAGAGGTTTAACCTATATAATATGTCTAACGAATCATATCGCTTCAAAATGAGTTCGTCATCCCCCCCCCCACCCCCCCCCCCCCCTCTTCGCCCCCTTCCTCCCCCACCGCCCCACCACCACACCATATAAAACTGATGGCGCCTTTGGGAGCGACAGGGCGGGCGAAGTGTAGGGTAGTGGTTGTATTTGTTTGCTTTGGTGTTTACTATGCATACCATACATAAATTTAATTATCGGTCACGTCATGCCTTACAAACATTCTACGTTGCTTAGTACATGGAAAACTTGTAGCTCTGATACTTGGCTCTCATTGTCGCTGGTACCCGACCACTCGATAGGGCCATGAAGTACAACCCAAGGGAGATCAGGAGTTGGTGGGGTGTCCGTACGTCGTGTAATGGCGTGTGAAAAGTAACTCCACAATTAGTGTTGAACTTTTTTTCGTTGCCTTATATTAGCTGTTCGCCTTTTTGAAAAAAATGGTCATCTGCAATAAAGAAAACCAATTTGTCTCGTCACTGGCTCCGCCACTTCAGTTTATCTTCCGTCACGGGAGTCTCAAAATGGCGGAGCGAGTTTGGGTAAATTTCATGTTATTTATTGCATTTAGTAGATTTTGCCAAGATGATTTTCTCTTCAATGCAATTTTAGCATTGAAGTCACTTCCGCACATGGCGACCGCGTGTTAATTGTGGACCCAAACGGCATGGATACTTGTCTCCATAACACCATTTGAGCGCTTATATATCTGAGACGCAAATGAAGATCATTATTTTACTCGTTTTCGGATAGCTATAATTATTCTGTACACTGTGCATAAGAAGGGTAAATTGGTAAATCGGACTTATTCGCTCCCCACTCTCTTTACTTGTAAAAGGTACAAGGGTGGATCCAAGGGAAGAACGCTATCTGAGGCGGCTTACAGATGTACTTATACTTCTAGCGGGGCCCGAATCTGGGCCTGGAGTCATTTTATAAGCACCAGAACTCACGCAACCTTCTTCACTATTCTTCATGTGTCATGTTCATACAGATAAGAAAAATGACAGTATAATGCCTGTATGCATGTCCATGGCTGCTGAAAGATTCCGTCTTCACCCCAGCCCCCCCCCTTGTCCTCACCCACCATCCACCATCAATACCACCCAGCACCCAGCACCCCACCCCCCACCCCTCCCCTTGCCCTCACCCTTTTCTTCACTCCTCCCCTTGCTCTCATCCCTTCCCCTTGCCCCCACCCGGGCCGGCGCGACAGCTCAGTGGGCTAGAGCGGTCGCATTGAGTGCAATGAGTCACCTAAGCCTAACGGCACGTGGGTCGGTGGTTCGAGCCCTGCTGTGGCCATGTCTGTGTGGTCGCAGGATAATACCTGAAATACCTTTTCTTTCCATACAGGGCGCGAGTAACAGCTTTGTTCGTTCATTGTGGTGGCGACTGCCGGGTGGCCAGGCATGCGGCACTCGTCGAGACGGTACGGCGTACAGGTAAAAAACAAGGCCACATGTCCGACAAATTGAGTTCCAGACTTATTCATGCGAATTAAACATCCCTGTCTGCGGGTATGTTCATGTGACGTACAAGTCGGTCAGCTATTGGCTGATAGTCGATGAGTCACCCCTTTTTTCAAATTTCTGGATCCACCCCTGCACATTTGACGGTGCGTAAGTCTATGTACATTTATGATTATTCTGATCGATGCATTAGTCTTGTCGCATGGGCGTATCCAGGAGGGGGGGGGGGCGGAGGTCCGTATCCCTCCCATTTTGAGCAAGAATGCCGTTTTTTAATGCAAAATTTGGGCCATATCAGGCGTGAACGCCTCCCCCCTCCTCTCTTTTTGAGAACGCACTCTTTTTGAGAAAGCACCCCCCCCGCTGGTCGTTTTCAGTGCCTTGCCCCCGCCCCTCGGTCGTCAAACAATTGTCGGATCCCGAGGTCGAAATTTTGTTCAGAGCCCCCCCCCCCCCCGAAGTCTTCACTGCACCCCCTCTTTTGGAGGAGGAACACTATTTGAGGGGTGGACCTCCCCCCCACCCCGGTCGAAACTTTCAATGGACCCCCCTTTTTTCAAATTCCTGGATCCGCCCCAGACCTGTTGTCTTGAAATTGAGTCAGATAACAAAGGATAGGATTTCTCACCACGGGGCTCAGTAATTCAATGGGTTAGAGCGCTCGCCTTGAGTGATCTGGCCACATGAGAACCTAACCTATGTGGTTAAAGCGTACTGAATATACAACCAATCACCATAGGTTCCGAAAACTTCATAAGGGACTCGCCATCCTTCTGTGTACATGCTTAACGGTGTATATATCTTTGATATCTTTGGGACGTCTGGGGTGTGAAGGAACTCACACAGTAATCAAATAGGACCTTGTTGGCATTGCATCCTGGTCATTCTAACAGAAGGTACGGGCATCAACACAACAAACTTTTCCACTGGATGGCAGGAGTGGAACGTAGTGGATGCGAACTAGAGACAGAAGCTCAACGTTACGTCAAGTTCAAGTTCAAATATTTTTTACTATAGTGACATGCCAACATATATACATGATATACAAACAACAGGAAATATCAGGTTGGCCCAGCCCTACGGAGTTGCAAGTCACTCTAGTTTAAGAAAATCTATTAGCTTTGACGAATTTAGATACTTTGATATTGTGCGAAACTTCCTCTCATCTAAACAGTGTCTGGTGTATTTTGCTAATTGACGCGAACAATGGTTACAACCTGTAAATTAGTTGTTGACCTCTAGTGAAACTACTGAAGGTGAAGTGTCGACTATGTAATTATACAACCAGTCATTTGGCATGTGAAATTCGTTATAAAAGTTACTATTTCAACAAAAAAGTTCTTTTGTTTTATATATTTTTATTATTTTCTCTTGAAACAAAAACACACTCATGCATACATCACATCTGCATAAGGTGTACATGGCAAGACAAGGACAAGGATGATGGTCGCTCAGCGCTGGGGGATTGTGATACTCAGGCCGGCGTGGATGATGGTCGCTCAGCGCTGGGGGATTGTGATACTCGGGCCGGCGTGGATGATGGTCGCTCAGCGCTGGGGGATTGTGATACTCGGGCCGGCTGGATGATGGTCGCTCAGCGCTGGGGGATTGTGATACTAAGGCCGGCGTGGATGATGGTCGCTCAGCGCTGGGGGATTGTGATACTCGGGCCGGCGTGGATGATGGTCGCTCAGCGCTGGGGGATTGTGATACTCGGGCCGGCGTGGATGATGGTCGCTCAGCGCTGGGGGATTGTGATACTCAGGCCGGCGTGGATGATGGTCGCTCAGCGCTGGGGGATTGTGATACTCGGGCCGGCGTGGATGATGGTCGCTCAGCGCTGGGGGATTGTGATACTCGGGCCGGCGTGGATGAAGGTCGCTCAGCGCTGGGGGATTGTGATACTCAGGCCGGCGTGGATGATGGTCGCTCAGCGCTAGGGGATTGTGACACTCGGGCCGGCGTGGATGATGGTCGCTCAGCGCTGGGGGATTGTGATACTCAGGCCGGCGTGGATGATGGTCGCTCAGCGCTGGGGGATTGTGATGCTCAGGCCGGCTGGATGAAGGTCACTCAGCGCTAGGGGATTGTGACACTCGGGCCGGCGTGGATAAAAGTCGCTCAGGGCTGGGGATTGTGATACTCGGGCCGGCGTGGATGAAGGTCGCTCAGCGCTGGGGGGTTGTGATACTCGGGCCGGCGTGGATGATGGTCGCTCAGCGCTGGGGGATTGTGATACTCGGGCCGGCGTGGATGAAGGTCGCTCAGCGCTGGGGATTGTGATACTCAGGCCGGCGTGGATGATGGTCGCTCAGCGCTGGGGGATTGTGATACTAAGGCCGGCGTGGATGATGGTCGCTCAGCGCTGGGGGATTGTGATGCTCAGGCCGGCTGGATGAAGGTCACTCAGCGCTAGGGGATTGTGACACTCGGGCCGGCGTGGATAAAAGTCGCTCAGGGCTGGGGATTGTGATACTCAGGCCGGCGTGGATAATGGTCGCTCAGCGCTGGGGGGTTGTGATACTCGGGCCGGCGTGGATGATGGTCGCTCAGCGCTGGGGGATTGTGATACTCGGGCCGGCGTGGATGAAGGTCGCTCAGCGCTGGGGATTGTGATACTCAGGCCGGCGTGGATGATGGTCGCTCAGCGCTGGGGGATTGTGATACTAAGGCCGGCGTGGATGATGGTCGCTCAGCGCTGGGGGATTGTGATACTCAGGCCGGCGTGGATGATGGTCGCTCAGCGCTGGGGGATTGTGATACTCGGGCCGGCGTGGATGATGGTCGCTCAGCGCTGGGGGATTGTGATACTCAGGCCGGCGTGGATGATGGTCGCTCAGCGCTGGGGGATTGTGATACTCGGGCCGGCGTGGATGATGGTCGCTCAGCGCTGGGGGATTGTGATACTAAGGCCGGCGTGGATGATGGTCGCTCAGCGCTGGGGGATTGTGATGCTCAGGCCGGCTGGATGAAGGTCACTCAGCGCTAGGGGATTGTGACACTCAGGCCGGCGTGGATGATGGTCGCTCAGCGCTGGGGGATTGTGATACTAAGGCCGGCGTGGATGATGGTCGCTCAGCGCTGGGGGATTGTGATACTCAGGCCGGCGTGGATGATGGTCGCTCAGCGCTGGGGGATTGTGATACTCGGGCCGGCGTGGATGATGGTCGCTCAGCGCTGGGGGATTGTGATACTCAGGCCGGCGTGGATGATGGTCGCTCAGCGCTGGGGGATTGTGATACTCGGGCCGGCGTGGATGATGGTCGCTCAGCGCTGGGGGATTGTGATACTCGGGCCGGCGTGGATGAAGGTCGCTCAGCGCTGGGGGATTGTGATACTCAGGCCGGCGTGGATGATGGTCGCTCAGCGCTGGGGGATTGTGATGCTCAGGCCGGCTGGATGAAGGTCACTCAGCGCTAGGGGATTGTGACACTCGGGCCGGCGTGGATAAAAGTCGCTCAGGGCTGGGGATTGTGATACTCAGGCCGGCGTGGATGAAGGTCGCTCAGCGCTGGGGGGTTGTGATACTCGGGCCGGCGTGGATGATGGTCGCTCAGCGCTGGGGGATTGTGATGCTCAGGCCGGCTGGATGAAGGTCACTCAGCGCTAGGGGATTGTGACACTCAGGCCGGCGTGGATGATGGTCGCTCAGCGCTGGGGGATTGTGATACTAAGGCCGGCGTGGATGATGGTCGCTCAGCGCTGGGGGATTGTGATACTCAGGCCGGCGTGGATGATGGTCGCTCAGCGCTGGGGGATTGTGATACTCGGGCCGGCGTGGATGATGGTCGCTCAGCGCTGGGGGATTGTGATACTCAGGCCGGCGTGGATGATGGTCGCTCAGCGCTGGGGGATTGTGATACTCGGGCCGGCGTGGATGATGGTCGCTCAGCGCTGGGGGATTGTGATACTCGGGCCGGCGTGGATGAAGGTCGCTCAGCGCTGGGGGATTGTGATACTCAGGCCGGCGTGGATGATGGTCGCTCAGCGCTGGGGGATTGTGATGCTCAGGCCGGCTGGATGAAGGTCACTCAGCGCTAGGGGATTGTGACACTCGGGCCGGCGTGGATAAAAGTCGCTCAGGGCTGGGGATTGTGATACTCAGGCCGGCGTGGATGAAGGTCGCTCAGCGCTGGGGGGTTGTGATACTCGGGCCGGCGTGGATGATGGTCGCTCAGCGCTGGGGGATTGTGATACTCGGGCCGGCGTGGATGAAGGTCGCTCAGCGCTGGGGATTGTGATACTCAGGCCGGCGTGGATGATGGTCGCTCAGGGCTGGGGGATTGTGATACTAAGGCCGGCGTGGATGATGGTCGCTCAGCGCTGGGGGATTGTGATACTCGGGCCGGCGTGGATGATGGTCGCTCAGCGCTGGGGGATTGTGATACTCGGGCCGGCGTGGATGATGGTCGCTCAGCGCTGGGGGATTGTGATACTCAGGCCGGCGTGGATGATGGTCGCTCAGCGCTGGGGGATTGTGATACTCGGGCCGGCGTGGATGATGGTCGCTCAGCGCTGGGGGATTGTGATACTCGGGCCGGCGTGGATGAAGGTCGCTCAGCGCTGGGGGATTGTGATACTCAGGCCGGCGTGGATGATGGTCGCTCAGCGCTGGGGGATTGTGATGCTCAGGCCGGCTGGATGAAGGTCACTCAGCGCTAGGGGATTGTGACACTCGGGCCGGCGTGGATAAAAGTCGCTCAGGGCTGGGGATTGTGATACTCGGGCCGGCGTGGATGAAGGTCACTCAGCGCTAGGGGATTGTGATACTCGGGCCGGCGTGGATGAAGGTCGCTCAGGGCTGGGGATTGTGATACTCGGGCCGGCGTGGATGAAGGTCGCTCAGCGCTGGGGGATTGTGATGCTCAGGCCGGCTGGATGAAGGTCACTCAGCGCTAGGGGATTGTGACACTCGGGCCGGCGTGGATAAAAGTCGCTCAGGGCTGGGGATTGTGATACTCAGGCCGGCGTGGATAATGGTCGCTCAGCGCTGGGGGGTTGTGATACTCGGGCCGGCGTGGATGATGGTCGCTCAGCGCTGGGGGATTGTGATACTCGGGCCGGCGTGGATGAAGGTCGCTCAGCGCTGGGGATTGTGATACTCAGGCCGGCGTGGATGATGGTCGCTCAGCGCTGGGGGATTGTGATACTAAGGCCGGCGTGGATGATGGTCGCTCAGCGCTGGGGGATTGTGATACTCAGGCCGGCGTGGATGATGGTCGCTCAGCGCTGGGGGATTGTGATACTCGGGCCGGCGTGGATGATGGTCGCTCAGCGCTGGGGGATTGTGATACTCAGGCCGGCGTGGATGATGGTCGCTCAGCGCTGGGGGATTGTGATACTCGGGCCGGCGTGGATGATGGTCGCTCAGCGCTGGGGGATTGTGATACTAAGGCCGGCGTGGATGATGGTCGCTCAGCGCTGGGGGATTGTGATGCTCAGGCCGGCTGGATGAAGGTCACTCAGCGCTAGGGGATTGTGACACTCAGGCCGGCGTGGATGATGGTCGCTCAGCGCTGGGGGATTGTGATACTAAGGCCGGCGTGGATGATGGTCGCTCAGCGCTGGGGGATTGTGATACTCAGGCCGGCGTGGATGATGGTCGCTCAGCGCTGGGGGATTGTGATACTCGGGCCGGCGTGGATGATGGTCGCTCAGCGCTGGGGGATTGTGATACTCAGGCCGGCGTGGATGATGGTCGCTCAGCGCTGGGGGATTGTGATACTCGGGCCGGCGTGGATGATGGTCGCTCAGCGCTGGGGGATTGTGATACTCGGGCCGGCGTGGATGAAGGTCGCTCAGCGCTGGGGGATTGTGATACTCAGGCCGGCGTGGATGATGGTCGCTCAGCGCTGGGGGATTGTGATGCTCAGGCCGGCTGGATGAAGGTCACTCAGCGCTAGGGGATTGTGACACTCGGGCCGGCGTGGATAAAAGTCGCTCAGGGCTGGGGATTGTGATACTCAGGCCGGCGTGGATGAAGGTCGCTCAGCGCTGGGGGGTTGTGATACTCGGGCCGGCGTGGATGATGGTCGCTCAGCGCTGGGGGATTGTGATGCTCAGGCCGGCTGGATGAAGGTCACTCAGCGCTAGGGGATTGTGACACTCAGGCCGGCGTGGATGATGGTCGCTCAGCGCTGGGGGATTGTGATACTAAGGCCGGCGTGGATGATGGTCGCTCAGCGCTGGGGGATTGTGATACTCAGGCCGGCGTGGATGATGGTCGCTCAGCGCTGGGGGATTGTGATACTCGGGCCGGCGTGGATGATGGTCGCTCAGCGCTGGGGGATTGTGATACTCAGGCCGGCGTGGATGATGGTCGCTCAGCGCTGGGGGATTGTGATACTCGGGCCGGCGTGGATGATGGTCGCTCAGCGCTGGGGGATTGTGATACTCGGGCCGGCGTGGATGAAGGTCGCTCAGCGCTGGGGGATTGTGATACTCAGGCCGGCGTGGATGATGGTCGCTCAGCGCTGGGGGATTGTGATGCTCAGGCCGGCTGGATGAAGGTCACTCAGCGCTAGGGGATTGTGACACTCGGGCCGGCGTGGATAAAAGTCGCTCAGGGCTGGGGATTGTGATACTCAGGCCGGCGTGGATGAAGGTCGCTCAGCGCTGGGGGGTTGTGATACTCGGGCCGGCGTGGATGATGGTCGCTCAGCGCTGGGGGATTGTGATACTCGGGCCGGCGTGGATGAAGGTCGCTCAGCGCTGGGGATTGTGATACTCAGGCCGGCGTGGATGATGGTCGCTCAGGGCTGGGGGATTGTGATACTAAGGCCGGCGTGGATGATGGTCGCTCAGCGCTGGGGGATTGTGATACTCGGGCCGGCGTGGATGATGGTCGCTCAGCGCTGGGGGATTGTGATACTCGGGCCGGCGTGGATGATGGTCGCTCAGCGCTGGGGGATTGTGATACTCAGGCCGGCGTGGATGATGGTCGCTCAGCGCTGGGGGATTGTGATACTCGGGCCGGCGTGGATGATGGTCGCTCAGCGCTGGGGGATTGTGATACTCGGGCCGGCGTGGATGAAGGTCGCTCAGCGCTGGGGGATTGTGATACTCAGGCCGGCGTGGATGATGGTCGCTCAGCGCTGGGGGATTGTGATGCTCAGGCCGGCTGGATGAAGGTCACTCAGCGCTAGGGGATTGTGACACTCGGGCCGGCGTGGATAAAAGTCGCTCAGGGCTGGGGATTGTGATACTCGGGCCGGCGTGGATGAAGGTCACTCAGCGCTAGGGGATTGTGATACTCGGGCCGGCGTGGATGAAGGTCGCTCAGGGCTGGGGATTGTGATACTCGGGCCGGCGTGGATGAAGGTCGCTCAGCGCTGGGGGATTGTGATACTCGGGCCGGCGTGGATGAAGGTCGCTCAGCGCTGGGGGATTGTGATACTCGGGCCGGCTGGATGAAGGTCGCTCAGCGCTTGGGGATTGTGATACTCGGGCCGGCGTGGATGATGGTCGCTCAGCGCTGGGGGATTGTGATACTCGGGCCGGCGTGGATGATGGTCGCTCAGCGCTGGGGGATTGTGATACTCGGGCCGGCGTGGATGATGGTCGCTCAGCGCTGGGGGATTGTGATACTCGGGCCGGCGTGGATGAAGGTCGCTCAGCGCTGAGGGATTGTGATATTCAGGCCGGTGAGGATGAAGGTCGCTCAGCGCTGGGGGATTGTGATACTCAGCGCTGCCGGATTGTGATATTGCTCAGCGCCTGCCTAATTCGAAAACTACTGTTGCCGTGTCTGGTAACAATATCGTGAACGATATGGAAATGGAGGTCAGACAAAAGCCATGCTTCTGTGATGGGTTTGGGGGCTTATTATTAACAAACAGCGAGTATCAGGTTCATGAACAGCTGACGTTGGTTTCGCATGCCTGAACACCACCAACACGACGGTTTTTCTTTTTCACCCGTTTTGGTGTTCAATATCACTTTGCGAGACACGCAAAAATTGGCCGACCCAACGCCCTGTAGAACTAATATACGTACGTACCTAATGTCAGACACATATTATAGGCGAAACCTACATACTGTGGCAGAAAAACAAGAAAGGCAAACATTGAGGAAGTAAAATGCATATTATATTACCCACGCACAACGAAGTGCAGACATGGACTAGTGTTGTTATTTGCTGAGTTCTTTCAGCAATGTTTTTTTTCTCTCACTAGTGCACTCTGTCAGATCCGTCAGATATGCGATAACAAGGAACTTCTATGCACTGCAGGTTATAATAAGGCGATTCTGAAGGAGAGCAGAATGTTTTATTTCAGTTCAGTCGAGATCTTACCCTGGAGGGGGGCCGGTGGAGGGGGAGGGGGGGGGGGGGGTAAGGCACTACATATAGTTAGGTATATGGCAGAAATCTACAATTTCTCTCGATGTGCCCGTGTGAAACTTTCTTTTTTCCAAATTGCAGTTCTTGACTGAATGGGTTTCAACTAATTGACCTCTTAACACTCCGTCGTGTTTATTTTAGATGCCCTTTTTAACTACAAATTTCTGCCATATTTTAGATGCCTTTATTAACCCCAAAAAATGTCTGTCATGTTTATTTTAGATGCCTTTTTAACTACAAAGTTCCGTCAGTGTCTTTTTTAAATGCTTTTTTCAACTACACATTTCGGTCAGTGTCTATTTAAGATGCATTTTTAACGAAAACATTCTTTCAGTGTCCATTTTAGATGCTTTTATTAACCCAAAAATTCTCTCTCAATTACCACAAAATCGTGCACTTTTCTCTCGCTCTCCAAATATTCTCTATGGCATGAGCGGCCCACCCCCACTACTGTAGCAATGTAGTGCCCCCCCCCCTCCCCCCGGGGAATGTTGTACGTTGTAGGCCTATTCGATGCATGTCTCACAATACTTGTCATCACTTGAAATGACGTGAAGTGTACTGGTTTTAGGCCGCTTATGTATATATGACGGCTAAATATTAATTTAACTTAATTATAAAGAAAGTCTTTCAGCAAACATAAAATATCCTTAGGAGTCTGGAAGGGAGGGTCTAGGGTCCAGTGTCAAATCTTCAAAATTATCAGTGTCGAATGTCGATGTTTTACGATGTTCCGTGTCGCTTTTTGGCTACATTCAGTGTCGTTTTTATTTTCAAAAAATGAAACAGACTACATAGGTTACTGCGTTTTATCCTACATCCCTATTGCAGCTTGATTCCGGAAAATTCAACACAGCAAATAGATCAGTCTGGTTGTCGTGTGAAAAACAGGCTAGTTCCCTGGGGTTTTCGTGTTATGAGCTGTCGTGTTATGAGCTGTCTCAATGGGGTTATGCCACTACAAACGGGATTGTCGATGCCCTAACTTTCCACAGTCAGGAATGGAAGGCAAGGGGGGTTTCGCCCCAAGCGTGCGCAACTCGTAAATTCTTCTCAAAATAGGTAGGGTTTCTCCTGTCATGGGTGATTTTTCTCTGAAAGCGGTATTGTCTGATATGTTAAGCGTTGACGTAATTCGGTCAACGTAGGTATGCGAGTTGACGGCGGGTGCAAGTACCAGAGGTCCACGGTACTCTGGTGGGACTGGTTAAAGGTGCTGTTTTAAACTAGTTCACATCGGGCAAGACCCAGTAGGTAAGATTTTTTAGCCATGACCACCACCAGAACGCGCTGGTGAGGCTAACATGAATATGCACCTTGCGTGCGTAACTTATGAGGGGATTATGAATACGGCCCCAGGACATTGACTCCGTCATGTCTAGTCTATGGTTATTATGAAGGAGAGGCCCCGGGGTATTTATTTTCTACTCGACCTCTGAAGTGTAGCCATTAACGTATGCTACACACATAAGTTTCCGGCGAAAGCAGTTATTCGGAGCAACAGCGTTAAAAATGATTGCCAAGTACTTCCGTGATGATATGTTGAGTGCTGGGAAGAAGAGGCGGATGTTTAATCATCAGCGTTACTAAGTCCATGACCCTTGCACGTTGGTCATAAATAGTGCGTAGTACATCCTGTGGCTGCCTGAAGCGGGTAAAGTTAAACATCATTGAAGATCTCTCACACGGTTTATGTAAGTGACCTCGCGGCTTGTTATTTAGCAGCTTAAAGGTAAAATAATGTTTTGCGTATTATCAAGGTCCATTTAAGATGACAACCGGGGAGGTCGTACCGCCACTTTACGTCAAGGTATTTGCCCGCCATGACACACTTCAAGCGATATGCATGAGTGAGTAGCAAGCCGCTAAAAATATAGATTTCTGCCCCCACCGGTAGACAAAAAAAAATCCCTTTACTTCGCACGGTGTTGTGTCGTAGTCTACCATCAACCCGCCCCCCCCCCCACCCCACTCCGGCTTCCCGCCGGGGGGTTGGGGGTTGGTATGGAGTTGAGGGGGGGGGGGTGAATGGGGATCACTTCTCAGTAGGGTACGTGGTCGATCTGATTTGACTCCACGTCTTGGTGAACATTCAGAAACAAACATGTCGGCGGCATATATTATCGCGAGATTACCGCCTTTTAACGTTCATTTTGGTTTATACGGTACACATCACTTTTATTCAATTTATTCTGTGACCCCCTACTCTCTAGGAGAAGAAGGATATGCGACCTTAATCCTGCGCTTACACAGACACGGCCACAACGGGGCGCAAACCATCGATCCACGTTAGGCTCTCAGGTGGCAATGCATTCAAGGCGAGCGCTCTAACCCACTGAGCTTTTAGGGCGGCCCCCTCCACTGGGAGATTAAAGTTAAGGGCTAACTTCTCCTCATTATGAAATGACGAAGAAGCCAGAGACATGTACATTTGGAAGAACAACAAGAAATGATAGTGGAGACAGCTAGTCAAATAGCTTTAACAACTAAACCCTTTTGGAGTGGGTCATGCACGTCGACAGATCATTCCACGTGGTACGTTGTGCTCCAGTTGCCCACCGATTGTTCCTATGGATGGGAAGTAGGACGTCATAGGGTTTTACAACGATGACATAACGATGTAATGTACTGGATTTACAGCTAGATGTACCCCCTTCACACTTGTTATATGTTGTTACGTATATTTTATGTTGACTTTCTGACTGAACCTATAGAAAATAAAAAAAATTCATAAAAATAATCGCCTATTTCTCTTGTCGAGCAAGGACAACGTATGTAACGCAGTAGATGTACAAGTTTTGTAGTTCAGAAACTTCCAACATCGGGAAAGCATGAACTTAAATTGTCAGTCTCACTAAATATTAATTTCTCGGAACACGGATGGAAGCAAATGTATTTGCTAGCAATAACGACTACAGTCGACGAACGTTTGAGAAGTTTTCAATATAAAGTTTTTTGCAGATGTATAACCACCAACGTGTTTTTAAAACGATGTAAAATAAAAAGTGAGGACACTTATACCTTTTATAAAGCCGCGTCTGAGTCAATCCAGCATGTTTTACTATTGCCCCATTGTTAGTTAATTCTGAAATTCTTTTGTGATTTGGGTCGAACGTAGCTCTAGTATAGAAATCAACCCAGGTTTTTCACTCTCAGTTGTATTGTTCGGCATAAAAAACTCAGAACACGACCGGTTATTGAACCATCTTATAATATTGGCTAAGAAATATGTTCTTTCGTGCAAGTGTAGAGAGGTTTCTCCTTGTATACGTGATATCCCTATATGTCTATGCCATGTTGGATACCTCAGAAAATAAAGCAGCCCGCCCCCGCCCGCAGTCCGTTTCGCGCCCGCGTACGCTGCATAAAAGAGGATCAAGGAAAGTGCCCTGCTTTGTATGTAGCCGTGAAAGCCTTTACTGTCACTCTTCCCTCTAATAGTTCTCAATCTTTGGAAAGATAAAGAAAGAGAGGCAGAGGAGTAAGAGTGTGCGGGGGGTTGTTACGTTGCAAAATGTCCGCCCAAAAAATCAATTTATCGTTGCAATATGTCCGCCCGTTACAATATGTCCGCCCGAAAAGCAATTTATCGTTGCGAAATGTCGGCCCGTTGCAAAATGTACGCCCAAAAATCATTTCATCGTTGCAAGGTATCTGCCCAAAAATCATTTCATCGTTGCAAGGTGTCCGCCTGTTGCAATATGTCCGCCCAAAAAACAATTCGTCGTTGCGAAATGTCCGCCCGTTGTAAAAGTGTCCGCCCGCAAATCTAGTTGCCCATTTACGGGCGGACAATTTTACAACGGGCGGACATTTTGCAGTGATGAATTGTTTTTTGGGCGGACCAATTGCAACTGGCGGACAATTTGTAACGATGAAATGATTTTGGGACGGACATTTTGCAACGTGCGGATATTTTGCAATGATAAATTGATTTTGGGCGGACAGTTTGCAACGTAACACAGGTCGCATACCCCTAGTGAAGTCGGTAACACTGGAAACGATCGTAAGCCTACCTACTGGCTATAAATAAATAATAATCTCCCCCATCTCCCCAGCCACCCTCCCCCCCCCCCCTGCCGCTTCATTATCTCTCAGCCATGTATCCCCAAGAGCTCAAACTATTTAAAGGATAGGGCATTACGTTTTTCACAGGCACACACCTGTGTACCCCACTCACCCTCTCCCCTGTTGCTTCTCTCTGTGTGTCGCTGAGCCCGTACGAGATATTATCATGTTTGTTTAACGCAATTACAGAGGTATCTGCCCCGCAGCCACTATCATTATGCCTTGGTGTCGCACATACAAATGTACATGACAGTACATTAGCCTAGATAGTACCTATACTAATGTACTGTCACGATGTAGGTCAAGTCGGTCGGCGACCCTCTCCATCGCACGAAGTGGGTCTCCACGGTCTGATGTTCGCGTCTGGGCTGCGACACGGTATACGAGTACCAAGAGGTACAACCCATTCCTGCAGCTCGCGTCGGACGTAAATATACGATCAGTAAAATCCGTGCTTTCATTCGGAAACGTCGTATGTATACCACCTATTCCTACCGCTAAGCATGGAGACCAAGAGCTACCTTCACCGGGTTCTGACACAGCCACTGCTGTATGCTACCCTCCCCCAGTTAATGGAGAGGCGCGCGGCGGACATGCCGGATAAAGCAGCCTACGTCATCAGACATCCGGGGGCAGGACGTGACGTCATCACCTTTCGGGATCTGCGCGACCGGAGCAGGCGGGTGGCGGCGCGGTTGGGTGCGCTGGGAGTCGGTCCGGGAGACTGCGTCGTGATGATCGGACCGGGATGTCCGGAATGGTTCTACGCGGAGTTCGGAATACTGACGCTGCAAGCCGTGACCATGATCCTGCCCGGAGAGGCCGCCACCGGGGACACCCTCCGGAAGATCCTGAACGACTTCAAATGTAAAGCCGTGATTTATCATCCGGGTCCCGAGGACGCCGTGTTCCGGAGGCTCGCCGAGAGCTTTCCGGACCACGTGGCCCCGAAAGACGGGATCCAGCCCTCGGAGCGCGACGGTCTGAAGAGTACCCGGATTTTCATGCCGTTGATTGCCCCGAAAGGTCGTAACGTCACCTCCGTTGCATCCCTGGTGGAAATGGAAAACACGCCCGAGGAAAGCAGTCAGCTGGATGATTTAACCGCGACGCTTAGCGCTGATGCCCTGGCCATTACATACCTGACTTCCGGATCGACCGGAATTCCGAAAAGCGTGTCGATGAGTCATCTGAATATCACACAAATCTACCAAGGCATTGTCGAATTTCTCGATATTTCGGAGGATGACCGATACTTCAACGACCGCTCCTTGGCTTGGAGTGCCGGATTGTTCGGGCTAGCGGTCGTATCCAAGGCAACCTACGTCCTCGTGGACCCGGCGTTCGTCCACCACGCGACCCAGAGAGAGTACCTCTACAAGGTCATGGAGGAGGAGAAGGTCACGGTAGCCATCTTGCTGCCCTACTGGTTTTACGACGTCGTGGCGGACACGGCCGCGGGGCGAGCGTGTCTGCCCAGCGGGCTACAGCGCGCCGTGACTGGCGGCGAGCAACCGAACATCGAGCTGGCCGCCAAGATGAGCAACCTATTCCCCAACATCACCAACGTCTATGGATGTACGGAGGGTGGCTGGATGCTCCTCGAGAACCTCGCCGTCCAGGTTGTCCCCGGCAACGAGTCGATATTCTCCCGGGTGGTCCCTGGAGTGGAGATTAAAGTCTCGGACGATGAAGAACGTTGCGTGCCCAGGAACACCGTCGGGGAGCTCTGGATGAGAGCGCCGACGCTGTTCCGGGGTTACCTGAATCCCGACAGCGGGCGTCCGGATAGCGGTAAGACGGAAGCCGGATGGTTCAAGACCGGCGACATGGCCCGGATGTTTCCCGACGATAGGGTCCAGCTGCTGGGGAGGAAAGTGGAAGTTATATCCAGAGGCGCCAAGAAGGTTTTCCCGAGCGTCTTGGAGAGGCTAATCACCTCGTGGGATAAAGTCCGAGAGTGCGTCATCGTCGGGGTCCCGGATGCTCGGTTGTTTGAAGAGGTGTGCGCATGCGTCGTGCCTGTGGTGGGAGAGTCCGTTTCCCTTGACGACCTGGTGGAGTTCATGGAGCAGAAGATTCTTGTTTCCACGGAGTTCGGATTTATCCCTCGCTACCTGTGGGTTCTGGATAACATGCCGCGGACCAGGACGGGCAAGGTGGATCGCGGTGGAATCCGGACACAGGCCGGGGAGAGGTTCGGATCGGATCTCAGCACCCCCTAGAACTACGGGGAGAGGTTCAGACCCGATAGCAGCGCCCCCTAGGGACGGCAGTGTCTCGTACAAGCTATTACTGTTAAGCTTTGCAATATGGACGCACGGCGCACGAGGCACGATGCTTGATGCATGACGCACGACGCTTGACGAATGACGCACGGTCAGGCTTGTTTACCAATTATTTACTGTCTTGGTCACTGAGTTGGTCCTGTACACGTATGCACTCTAATTACTGGGCTGAGTGAGTCAGCTTATTGAATTGGTCCTCTTACTGGGTTGGTCGTCTTACTGAGTTTGCAAGCTTACTGACCTGTTAAGCTCACTGAGTTGTTCAGCTTACTGAGTTGTTCAGCTTGCTGAATTTGTCGGCTTGCGGAGTTTGTCAGCTTATTGAGTTGATCATCTGTGTGAGTGAGTCAGCTTACTGAGTTGGTAAGCTTACTGAGTTGGTAAGCTTACTGAGTTGGTAAGCTTACTGACCTGGTAAGCTTAATAGGTTGGTCGTCTTACTGAGTTGTTCAGCTTGCTGAGTTTGTCGGCTTATTAGGTTGGTCGTCTTACTGAGTGTGTCAGCGTACTGAGTTAGCCGTCTTACTAAGTTGGCCCTCTTACTGAGTTAGTCGTCTTACTTACGTCCAAGGGTGCAGATAGACAGACCGCCTCTTAAGCTGAGACTTGTTTTGTTAATAATTGTGTACCTTATCAGTTGCTTACCGGTGGTGGTTTTGGGGTCAATGGACATCGTATCTCATTATGAGATAAGTGTCATGTCTTCGGTCTCCACTGTTACTAATAAAAGTCGTAATTTGACCTTTCACGCGTAATTTCGCACACCACACTTCGTGAGATTTCGCCTAATCCTCCCAGGAATCCGAATCGAAAACTTTGCCAACATACTTAAACCCAAGCTTTGGCCAGCACCACCCTCGCCACAGGGTGCGTCCTATGGTCTATGCGTTTACCCTGCATACGAAGGCAAATTATTCAATGAATGGACGCTGAATAATGTGAATTTAGAGGTGGTAAGCTAAAGTTTCATCTCGTTCGAACAACTTGTCTTTTTTAAATGACGTAAGACTCAATCCGAACTTATTGACCTGCAGTTTAACGGGTTAACTGTTAGATGCACTTCACCAAGGAAGTCCCCACTCACCCTTGTCAGAATGGATCTTCGTATCACGTGACATATTGCCCAATGAGGGAATCCGCGTACTCTGCTGAGCTATCATGAGCAGAGCGCAAGTTTATGACGTAGAGCGCCCACATGGCATGGCACAAAAACAATGAGCAAGCCATTCGGTTTCGTAGTCAATGTGTTAAATCGAATAATCCGTTCTATGCGCGATATTTCCTTATTTGGTATTCCAAAAAGTTTTTATTTACAAATGAAGATTCTTGTAAATGGCGTATGGCGCAGAAACATATATACGCGCAGATATGATGCAATGACAATACAATATACATACAATGAAATGGAAGCAAAAAAATACGAAATTAAAGATACGTATGTGACTCCTGACTACTAAACAGTTATTCACATGTGAGAGCGGAATGAAAACCTATTGGGTGCCACAATATAATCTTGCACATAACAAAATAACGTTTCGTTCTCAGAGAATGACAGATCAGGTGACCCATAAAGTAAGGCATGTTCGAAAAATAATTGTAGATAATAAAACAAAATAAAGTTTGTATGGATAGCCGCGACACATTCTAAAGGGAGGTAACTGTCGATGTTGTAGCTTGGACAGTGAAATGAAAAGGGAGCTGTATTTTCATTCTAAAATAAACATAGGGGGCATGACGAATCTTGGATAAACTTACCGATAAACTTACTGTTTCCGATGGGAATTTAAGCGCGTATGACGCATAGCATATGGCATCTACAGCTCGTAATAGCGACTCACAAAGGCAAGTTTCTAATAATAAGACAATAACTTAATAGCCACCTAGAGCCCGGATATATTCCCTTTTGGCCAATGCAATCTTTTTCACTAATATAACATCGTATAGCGACCTGATATTTAAGAATTTTAAACACCGCGTTGCAAAAGCGATTACCCCGACATACTTATTTACCCACATATGTATACATCTGACTATCATTGCGAACGAGAGACTAATATGTAGTAAGCACCACCAGCAATAATATATATTCTTTAGCCATGATCATGTGGAGAATTATTTATATTAATTCTATTTGTTTAGGAGTAACGGCAAGTTAGCCCGTGATAATTAACTATACCGGAGAGTACTGGTGGGCTGGCGCGGCTACAAGCGTACTCCGCTAACAGTCTCCCTGGCTACTGATTGGCTAATACTGGACGCACTCTCGCGACGCCATTTCCCGAGCAAGATCGTTCGGAAGCAAAAACGGTATTCCTGAGAATACCGCTATGAGGGATACATTGAGTGGACATCATATATTTACACCGCTATGAGGGATACATTGAGTGGACATCATATATTTATACCGCTATGAGGGATACATTGAGTAGATAGCATATATTTATACCGCTATGAGGGATACATTGAGTAGATAGCATATATTTATACCGCTATGAGGGATACATTGAGGCGACATCCCTTCGAGATTTACGTGCTTTCCATTTTTCGAATTCCTCCCGTTCTCGTATGCTGACTTCACTCTCCATGAAGTTGGTTTCACGCTCCGTGTTTGCGTATATATTCTCGCCACTGACGGCGTCTTCGGGGATAGTAGCGCCCCCTATCGCCCCTTTAGTGCCCATGACCTTCTCGATAAGTATCCGTAGAGATGCGCGAGCGTTATTCCAGCGTGTTGTGCCGTGGCTCACCGCCCTATCCGACGGCTCAGCGTGTTGCAGACTCGGTACCGGGTCCATAATCACGATTTCATTGTCATCCATCTGATCCAAACGTGGTCGCCTCGCTTCGTATCTCCTCTGCCTGTTACGGCGCTTCACAATGCAAACGGCGGTAACTATGGCAATTGTTACTAAGACGACCGCTGCTACCGTTACGCCGATCACCAGCGCCAAGTCTAACGAGACGTATCGCACGTACCCCATTTCCTCTAGGACTATGTTTATCCCCAGGTGAACCTGAAAGATAAGAGGAAAACGTAGGTAGGTGGATCTAGTTAATGAATATAACGGCTGATAATATCCTAATTACATTAGTTCGTTTATATTAGAACTAGATTTCTCGCTAAACCTGGGGACACTGTCTAATTAGCCCATTCAATAACTGTGTTCTCCCTTCTCGTGTGGAGTGTGAGGAACCAAATAATGCCGGCCGGGCATCAGGTGACACAATGTGGCGACAGGTGGCGACATAACGTGGGGACAGGTGTTGGCACAATGTGGCGACAGGTGGCGACATAACGTGTCGACAGGTTTCGACACAATGTGGTGGCACAATGTGGCGGCAGGTGGCGACACAATGTGGCGACAGGTGGCGACACAATGTGGCGACAGGTGTTGGCACAATGTGGCGACAGGTGGCGACACAATGTGGCGACAGATGACGACACAATGTGGCGACAGGTGGCGAGACAATGAGGCGGCACAATGTGGCGGCAAGTGGCGACACAATGTGGCGACCGGTGGTGGAAGGCACTTGCAGTTCTCTAATAAAAGAGGAACTGAGGCCATGACCATGTTTCCTGCGGATCCATCATTGCCCTAGATGGTAGGCTAAATGAACTGTTTCTTTAGGCGGTTTATTCATGAAATGAGCTTAGTTAGCCATTTATAAGCACCGAAGAACTATAATCAACTGTGATCACATGTCCTACAAAATAAGTCGCGAAGACTGCTCCCATACCCATATTTCCCGCTCCGCGCTGGGTAGGTCGCTGTGCTCTCTTCTCGCGGGAGTTGGAGGGGGCAGCTGGCACGTGACCGAGGTATCCGTCAGGTCAGTGATGGTGCAGTTCCCGCGACCAACTTCAATGCGGTAATCCGACTGTTCAATGCCCGTCATGCGCGATCCCTGCGACATAAAAGTAGTAGAAAATGAAATGAAATGTGTGTGTTTCAGGCAGTCGTTGTGCAAATGAATCCTTCTAAATGTAGGTCAAAACCTCCAGGAACAATGAAATGGGGCTGGATGAACCTTACCGACGATTTGTTGATCTGTAGCTCAGCCTGCCGATCAACTGAGCGAAGGAGGCTTCAAAGCAAACTGAATAATAATTCCAATAGCCACACTAGAAACCTAGAAAAGGGAGGAACCAACATGTACCAGTGGCCAGGTCCATAGGATCATATGCCAGGGGTCAGTGGCACCAGATCCATTACTTCACAGGTGCGACGTTACTGTTCCAGTTAATGCATTTGTGACGAATAAACTTTATCCGAGATTTTTTTTTTATTAAATTACATTATCAGAGAAATTTGGCTTCTTTTTTGTTATAAAAATACCGACCCCATTTAGAAAAGTGCGGAAGCAATTAAATATATGGGGTTAGATTAATTCGGCCGTTAGTTGATCGGCTAATTGGTGTAATATGTTCACATTATGTGCACTACGAGCGTGAATAAGCGGATAATAAAATGCATTGATGGCAGAAATACATAAATATGTTTGCATTTGATCCCATATCGCGCACGGCACACTTACACGAAGGATATAAAGGACACCAGGCTGATACTCAATGACTTTCGGGTTGGGTGTTATTTCCGGTGTATTGACGATGATCAGCTGACCCTTGGACGCCAGAGCGGGGTTAGGATTGTCGCTGATGTTCTTGAAGTCGGGGAGGCCGTCCATCTTGAAGCCTATGAAGAAGTTGACCGTCGCGTTGTCTGTGCTGTAGTCTACGGTGTCGTTGGACGTGCCCTCTGCCGCCAGCCTGATGTACTCGGGGATGCCTGACGTCATGTTGGGGGTGAGGCACAGGATTGTGGAGCTGGCGTTATTACTGGCCCGACATAGCTGGAAGAAGACATATTGGAGCAATGGAATAATAGACCGATCCACACTCCGACACTAAGCCCCGCCCACGCCTGAGTTCTTTTTCCTTACTGGTGAGGATGAAATTGACAGGCTGATGGTAGGTACAAGTGAGAAGCACTCATATCTGAAACTGACAAGAAAGTGACATGCTGTTTTGTTTGTCCGACCTTGTTACTTGAAAAGGCAATGCAAACTATGAGTTTAATGCTGTAATTGAAGTGGATATATATAAAATTCATGCCAAAGCAAATGGAAATGTAGGTATGCACGTAAATGTGATTCAGATAACAACACGGATTTAAGTGATGAAATACTAAGTATATATACGTTACTATGATCATTATAATAAAGCAAAACCGGCATGCTGCACTTGATATGTTAATTATGTTAATGGCATTAATAACTGTCTTTGCAATGAACAGTTACATTATCCTTATGCCCTATAATTGACCCTAATAATATACAACCTAAACCAAATTAGACTAAATGGATTAGTTTTGCGGTAAAATCGCCGCCAGGGCATACCATATCAAGTGAACCCTCCTCCTCCCCTACCTCTACACGTTTGCTTTTCAAATGTACCGCAAAATGGACCACCCCCGCCCCTTTCTTGGTTAGGCTAAAAATTGTGGTCATGCAGTGGTCAACTTACGCCCCCAGGGCGGCCCCACCACGGTGGAACCGGCCTGGAGTTGATTCTGACAGGCAGGCCTATTCCAAGCCTGCTTATTCGTGGTGGCGCCGCCTTGGAGGCATAAATTGACGACGAGACACCATGGCCAATTGTTCGTTCGGCAGTGAAAATGTTGATTTATGCAGTCATCTTGCCTGAGCGCGAATCTTGTCTCCCCACGCTTCGCATTTATATCAAAGAACAAATGTTTTATTTCGAAATAAGGCTGACAAGTGAGTGTTTTAGACAAGATGAGAAAATAGGTTTCTTGAACAGCGACCAACACGTGCGTGTTGTCAGTTGTCAGTCTATCACATTGTCAGTTGTCAGTTTGTCGCCTTGTCAATTTTTTTTTGTCTGTTAATTTTCTTTGCAAAAAGGGGATTTCAAGCAGTTTAAGTGAGCTAGAAGACGACCAGCCATTTTGCTAAGCAGATACGCTCATAGTTCACGCCGCCGGTACTTTTACACAAGTAGGTTTACGGGAAAGCCATTGTGGACGCGAACCAGTCAATGAAAACGGAAACAGTCAGTTGTTGGTCGGGCACCAGGAGTATTTAGCGCGGCGCTGATCGATAAAGCCAAGCCGTAATTGAAAGTGTAAATGAAGTGTTAGCGTTTGAGAAATTTATTCGTTACCTCTTTAGGATATATAATTCAATTATTGGACTTGACATAAGACTTTCGACGAGTGTTTTGGGGGTAATTTTTTGGTGCCGCTGACATTTGGTCCGGCATCGGTGTTATCCTAACCTGCCTCTTAACCTGTTGATGGAAATCGACTTGGATTTTTAGTACATGTGTATGCGTGGTACCTTAAGGACGCCCTTGCGCTCGCTATTATAAGTCATTATCAGGATCTATAGCCTAGATACACAAGCACGAGTTACTAACTTAATTATACGCTTACGTCGTAAAACACGGTTCGATGCACGGAGATATTCGTTCTGTACTTGTTGATGAAGATTTTTTCTAAAATCTCGACGGTGATTTCTATCAAGGTTGTCTCCACCGCGTCCAAGGATTCCCCCATAACACTGATAGTAGTTCCGCCACTGAATTGTACAAGGAATATATTTTATACAATATTATTATTAATATGGTACATAGTATTTTATCGATTTATGATTATTTATTGCTTCTCATATAAATATAGCGCGAGCATAAACAAAACTGTTTTCCTTTAAATCGACAGCATTAAATTTAAATGACGCCTTCAGTGCAGCTAGAGATTTTTGGTGTGCACCAGTAACAAATCGGCAGGAATAA
Source organism: Arenicola marina (assembly GCA_964019135.1). NCBI lineage: Eukaryota > Metazoa > Annelida > Polychaeta > Arenicolidae > Arenicola > Arenicola marina. The sequence goes on from OZ025263.1 coordinate 31,609,774, forward strand.
CATCTAAGCTGTATCACATAGAACTGGAAGAGGTAAATTTAAAGTTTAAATAACGTCTATTCCTTGTTGGCATCTCAACATCGTGACGATTTGTTTTTACATATAGTTTCATCTTTTCACCTTGGGGCACGCCCCTAAACCCCCCCCCCCCACCCCCTCTCCCCGCCTCCCTCCCCCACTCTCTGCCGGAATATAGGCAGTGGATAGACTGTACGATGAACTCACTCTATCAGGGTTTTCTGAGGATAGAAGTCCGTGATGTTCGGATTCCCCTTGTACTGGAAGGTGAATGTGTCCGGCGCTGGGATCCGGAGTCCCCCCTGGAATATGACGTCAATACTGAGAGGAACGTCCTCGTCCGAAGCGTTGCCGGCAGGTGTCAGTGCTGTCAGAAAAGTGGGATTCCTGCAAGAGCAATGATCACGATGTCACGTAAATGGTTTTCATATTTGGACGCTGATCGGATATCGCCATAGGGGCAACGCTTAGGTATTTAATAATTCTAAGTTCCCTTCTTACATGTATTCAGAAGTCATTGTGTCCCCTCAGGGCGGATCCAGAACATCTGGAACGGGGGGGGGCGGTTTCAGAGTCGGATCCAGATATGCTGGATAGGGGGGGGCGGGGGGGTCGGCCCCCTTCTGGATCCGTCCCTGTGCATGCATGCTCTCATGAAATGGAAACTTATAAGACTTTTCAAACTAAAGATATATGTTGATGGTGAACCCATCGTGCATGGGTGCGCTTCTTCTTATTAAGTTCTTTAACTGTAACTCGGTTGAAGAAATAGTGTAATAATGTATTGGTGCAGTCGACGTCAGCCCTATAGCCATCAAATCTGTGACAACAAATAACAAAGGGCATGCACGTGATCACTATTTTGTTGATGCGTATCACCCTCTGACTCACTCCGGGTCGCTAATGACGTCACATCGGTATCTGCGGTCAAGCTCCACTCTGATTGGAGGAAATTCGTCGAAGTTGAAGCCTGTGACGTTGATTTGTGTGCCGCCGGCTTGTGGCCCGTACAAGCCTACCACACGATCGACCAAGGGTCTGACATTGACCACTGCAAACCAATCACAACGGGATATAGAGGACAAAACATACAGTTTAAATGCACTGGTCGATTTATCAATATGAAGGATTCGTTATTTTTAGTATGTCATCAAGAAGTGAATTAGTGCCCACAAATGGATTATTATAATAATTAGTAGACGTGATTGATAAGGGGATATAATTTTGTTGACACAGTTGTTCACCCTAACGTTGAAGAACGACTATCCACCGTTCGGACTGCCTATAACTATAAAAAGGTTCCATTTCCGCATGAGTTAACAATAAAATCACAAAAATAAGATGATTATTTGGCAAATTTAACAACCAGCAACTTTAATGCTATGTGAGTGTTCTAAAGCTTCGTGTCAGTATAAAACAATCCTAATAACCATGCACACAGTTATGATAAACATCCTATATAAGCACTTTTAAATATATCGTCGCGAATACTGTATTTTATAGTTTTGTCCAATCCGTATTCATTAACAATCATCGCGAAACTTACTTACCCATGTGAAACGCCTGTTGTTAAGTGTTGTTAAGGCCACTCGATGCGTAATTATATACCGTGCTTTTTCTAATTCGAAATAATCGTTCGCTGACGGGACCTTTTTCTGTTTTCAGTCGGAGATATGGAGTGCGCTGCTCGGTATTAAGAAGGTTTGCCTGGGGATACTTAAGGATAATGAATTGGCTGATAGTAAGGATATCTGTGTGATCTACGGTTACACATGGCATATCGAGTCTCGTGGTGGTGTACGTACCTTGCCCACAGTGCACCCCAGCATACGTGATCCCCTTCACGTCGACGCACAGACACTCATAGCCACCGAGGAAGTTGACGCAAGATCCGTTATTTTGGCAGGGTGACGACCGGCATTCATCGATATCTGTGCGTAAGGAGAATAAATACATTGCTGTTTTAGGCAGATCGTTGTGCCAAAAACGGTTAAACTGAGCCAATGAATCCCCCGAGAGGATGCAGGAAGGATGGAGGAGGCATGCCGCAGATGAGGTGCCCGAGCCCATACTAGGAGTCCAGAAGGGGTAAATGGTGACACCGGACGCAGGCATATTTGAAAAATCGACATTCGACATTGGACCCCAAATTCCGACACTGAGGATCTGAAAAAGCGACATCGACACAGATTTTTTTAAAAGATTTTTGAAAAAAACGACCAAAATATGACACGGAACGTCATGACACATTTACATGCGACACTGAGAATTTTGAAAAACCGACACTGGACGCCTGTTGCATGGGTCATCAGGGGCGGATCCAGAAATTTTAAAAGCGGGGGGCTCAAAATGGCCTCAGATAGCGTTCTTCCTCAAAGCAAAGCGTGGTGGGGGAAGGGGAGGGGTTCACGCCGTAGATGGCATACATTTTGCATTCAAAAGCGGCACTTTTTCCAAAAAAAGGTGGGGAGGGGGGGGGGGGGAGCCGGAACCAACGGACTCCCCTCTGGATCCGCCCTTAGTCATAACGATAGTTTCCAAGAGAGTTTCGTTCCCCATAATTTTGTGATTTATTAGCGTACTCACCAATTTCACATCTATTGCCAAAGAGTCCGGGAAGACAGTCACATTCATAAACCATCATGTTCGCGTTCAGGATGCAGGTACCCGAGTTCACACAGGCAATAAGGTTGATCTCACATATGGCTGCAACAAGAACCATATCAGTGAAGTCATGACATTCTAGGCTATGTTCAATATGTGAGCATAATATCACTTCAGTTGAATTGAAACGTATTCCCTTATGTTAACAATGATACAATAGGCTCATGAGTACAGAAGCCCTTTGATGCCCAGTGATGACATTACTTTATTCATAGATTATCTGGCAGCCAACTGAGATAATTTTATGGCGGCTGCCAGATAATCTATAAATAAAGTAATGTCATCCCTTGGCACCAACGGGCTTCCGTACAGGAGTGGCTACGCCGCTCGTTTAAATATTTTTTATTACTTTTCCCTTTTGAAATAATGTTCGTTCGACATAAATTTCATTTTACTGGTCGGGGTAGCGCTTACACCTAAGTACACCATTTCCATTAAAAAAAAATGACAAGCTTTTGATGGAAATATTACTGCATGACTCGCAATAAGTAGGCTCACGGCTGTGTTTGCTATCTACTTACTTCTACATTGCTCGGAACTGGTAGAGTTGAGATGCGTTGTGTTAAAACCCTCGGCGCACAAGTCGCATTCTGCCTGGCCAATGTAGCCTTGGTACTGGCCGTGGGGGCAGGGGTCGCAGGGTTGCATACCGCTGGCCGGCTTGAAGAACCCGCGCGGGCATGGCTCGCAGGGCTGGCCCGGGATTGGTTGAAACAGGCCGGCCGAGCACGGGGATTCTGTGTCAAAGCAGGCATAGTATACAAGGCTACCATTCGCTAGGTGGAGCTCCGTTCGCCCGCTCTCTGGCCGCTGCTGTTGGCCGAGGGCAAATTTCAAAATTCCTTGTACGGATATGTAAATTATATTTCTAACAAAATAATGATTCGCAACATTTTAAAACATAAAACATAAAGTCGTATATGGAGTCTAGTCAATGCAATTATTCGATTTGCAATGACGCATTATGCAATATGAATATGCCATTTGACAACATGACGAAATGCAACATTCTGTCCTGCATGAATATATGTCATTTTACGACATCCACATCCAATTCCGCATTATGGATGTTGCAATATGCGTTCGTCCTTTCTGCGATCCGCATTGGGTACATCAAATTATGCCGCAAGCGGACGCCACGGGTTCGAGATCTGGGGTGCGAGAGGGGGAGGGGCAGTTCGGGGCTTGTTTAGTGAGTCCCCCCCCCCCCCTCGAGCTCCCTCGGCCAGCCATCACCTCATGCACATAACATGCATGAATTGTAAATTAAAACGAACGATAATGCATGGGGAGAGTCAATACTCAGCGGCGGATCCAGAAATTTGAAAAGGGGAGGGGTCCATTTATTTGATCTTGGGAGCGGGAGCTCTGAAAAATTGCGACTGGGCGAGGGATTCACCCATGCTTTGAGCTTTCTGCCTCAAAAGAGGGTGGGGCGATACATGACTCAGATGGCCTAGATTTGGCGCTGAACAACGGTGGACTGGGAAAGGGATAACAGCCGACAGTGGCGATCAAGCATTTTCATCAATCGTGAACTGAGCATTTTAATATGAAATAACCGTGATTTAGGAAATCACGTGGGTATTCAATGCGAATGCATTAAGGAAGTAGCATGCACCAGAGATATAAAACGCCGGGGGTGGCCGAGATTTGGTACGGATCGGGACAGAACCGTCCAAAAGGGAAGGGTTCTGGGAATCTAATTACGGACTCGTCGTTGTTGCTGCCTCGGTTGTTGTGACAAGGATGTTAGTCGTGCTCTCCGTAGGGTTAGACGTGCTCCACAAAGGATTAGACGTGCTCCACAAAGGGTTAGACGTGCTCCCCGCAGTGGTGCTGGCACTGGTTGCGCCAGTCATTCGCGCCTCTATAGTTGAAAGAAAAGACAAAGCTACCCACAACCGTTCAAAAAAGGGAAGTTACATAGCGAGGCGAAGACCAATAATAACAATGCACGGTGAACGCAAAATTATACGAAGGAGCGGCAGAGTCACTTGTGCCGCTACCTTTGGGCTTTTAACGAGAAAATGCGTGTGTGTGTGAGAGAGAGAGCGGTGTGTTTTGTCTCGGGAATACCCAAACATTTACCACCGATGAAAACATTGCTGCATTTACCTCCAAGATTACTTGGCCTTGACTAAGTAGTGGGTTACGTTCGGACTTCTTTTTGCCCTCCTGAAAAATTAAAAATGTCCTACCTCCCTCCAGGTCTACAGCGATTCTTTCTACCGAAGCTGCACAACTTTTTTTCAAAGACGAATAAATCCCCTATTTAATTTGATGTCACTAAAGGTTACTTGAAATGTTGTCAATTACCCTTATTTGCAAAATCAAGGCCATCTGAGGTGTAGACCCCACCCCCAACCCCTCCGGTCGTAAAGTATTTGGTGGACACACGCGTCCAGTTTCCCCCCCCACCCCAAATTTTCAGACAGCAGTCGAGCACCCCCCCCCCCGGTCGCCCCACCCCATTTTTCTAATTCCTAGATCCGCCCTTGATGTTGAAACTGTGTATGCTAATTGCGTCCGAACTGTGGATGTAAAGCGGGTCAATATATCAAAAAAACAAATTACACTGTTATTCTAGTTATAGCTGCTTGTCGAGCTTTTCCCGCCAAATCTAAGCCCAGGATACATGTATATCGCAATTTGCAGAAACTACGATGGTTTCACTTTATAAATTCAGAAACTTACTACTAAACATCGCCGTTTCGGCTGTGATATGTCAAACGTGTCTATCACGGGACACCGCGGAATTCTGTCGCGGCACTGCTACATGGCGATGCGTAACAACTGATGACGTTTACCACTCAGTTGAAAACCTGTGGTTAATTGATATTACGGGCAGGGCTAAGAGACTCTATGTGGCAGTCGTGGAATATAGAAAAAAGAAATTTTGGATGGTTCAGAGACTGATTCTCGTTTGTATTTGGACCTCTTTAGTTTGAGCGGGAAACAGCTTGATATGCAACGTTAATGCTATCTGAGGCAGTTACGGACCAGTTGTTGCTGGCTCTTTTGTTGTGACCTGGATGTTAGTCGTGCTCTCAGCCGTGTTAGAGGTGCTTTCCGCAGTGGTGCTGACCCTGGTTGGGCTAGTCGTCACTATGGTGGAAAGAGAATACAACCCTGCACCATCAGTATTTATAAGAATGAAAGTACGATGCAAATATTTTATGTATTAAATAACGTACAAGAACGTGACTGTTTCATTCAGGCCAATCGTTCTCCTTACAGCTTACAGCTTCCTTATTTGCATTACTGACCTGTTGTGGACTCACTGGTGGTCAGGGTGACAGTGGTGGGAGTGCGCAGGGAGGTTGTGGTCTCGGTGACAGTGGTGGGACTGCTCACGGAGGTTGTGGTCCAGGTTGTGCTCCATGTTGTGCTATCGTAACCTGCGCCTAAAGCGAAATCCATAGGACTATACTATAATATCTGAATGTGACCATCTGGAAGTCGAACAATACTATCCGCTTTTAAAGTTACTGACATCACTAGAATTCATTGCCGGGGGCCTGCTGAGTTTTCCTAAAGGATTGCTATAAACCGATGAAGTACACACAGATCAACTTACGGTTAGATGTCAAGCAAAAAAGGCGCCTTTTCGGCAAGGTTGATCACTACATGTTTGAATCAATGTTATGTTGAATGCCAATGTCTCATTTCGGTATACTATACAGCTTCTTCAAAATTTGACGTTCAGATTATCAAAACCAATGTTGTAACTGCAAAGTCACATTTTACAGTTTTGCGGTTCATGGTGTGAAGTTAAGCTATATTGTAAGCCAAATTACAACGTTATAGGTAAACAAATCTGGGTGAAGCCGTGTTATTTCAACGTACAAAGCAACATGACAGACAATTTACCATACTGCCAAGAAGGTGTTAAAGATATATACTGCAATTAGGCCTCTATGTCAATGTCTCAAAGACATTTAAAATGAACATCAACGAGTTGATAAGATGGATTAATAAGGGAATGATGACCCCTCCTGCCGGATTAACGAATAGCCGACCCCCTAGAGGCGAAAACAAATGTTCGCGAAATATGCCTATTCCACCAACCCTAAGGGACTGATCATTTAATATTGACAAGGGGGGGGGGGGGGGATAATAATTGTCTGTGCTTTCTTCGCAAAAATAAATTTGTGTTACTTATGGGCCCGGCAAAAAAAGACTGGCATATGTGTATAAAAGAAGATAAAATGCTTCCATAAGAACGACAAAAAAATATCTTTTTCGATGATCCCAAAAGTAACCTTGCTCCCATCAAATTGCCCCGAAAAATATTAGCCAATATTGGCCGAGGGGGGGGGGGGGAGGGTAACACCACCCAAAATCGCGAATACCCCTTGGATATTATACATAGCTGAGGCGGATCCCATGTTATTTGATAGGATAAGAGCTTCACTGACATATCACAACAGCGCAGGAAATAACCAGGGTAATCCAAGGGAGGACCTTCGTGACTGACATGCTTCTCGTATAAATCCAGTGATGGCTGAGCAGCAACATTCGTCTCATTCAGCTGTGAAGAAATGTGACGACATATTGCTACAGTAAGCGCCAAGTCAACCAGTACTTAGAACATCGATGACGCAATTAAAACGAAGTTTTAGAGTTTCATGAATTATGGTCTAGTTTCGTTTATGTATAAGGAGCACCCGGCCAAAGAGCATTTATGCACCAATATCAATAATAATCGAGGTCATCTGCCCCGGGAGGGTTCGAAAAGCGAAGTTGACCAATCAGAGGTGATCAAGTTTTTACGCCAGATTAACCAAGCGCAGGCCGACGATTGATTAGAGGTAGCGAAACTCACCAATCAACAGCTGTCAATTCATTACGCGTTACGAAGTTGACCAATCAGAGACTGTCATTGGATTATACGCTACGGAATTGACCAATCAACAGCTGCCAATGTGTTACTCTTAACTGATGGATAAAATGAAAATGTCGGCCTCCATCGAGATTTTCAATATCTTTTGGAGAATTATCTGACACATTAACTGACTGTGTGATCGTGAACTCCAAGCAGAATATACCCGTTATCATGGTTAAGAAAAAAAAACGGCAGAACACACAATTTGGCCAGCAAATGTTACTTGATGAAATGCTCTGTTATTTACGGCTTAAACACGAAGACCCTTAATTTGCTGTAAAAGTAAGGTAGCCAATGCCAATGCTATGTTAACAAGGCACACTCGCTAGCAAGGCACAAACACAGTATAGAACCCTGAATGCTGTAACAAAATACAAGTATCCAAACATACCTCTGCGTGGAGTAATCGTCAGTGGGTGACAACTTAGAAGGCCGTATGAGGACTAATTGAAGCGCACGTCGCAGTCACTCACTCGCCAAGTCCACTCACGCACGTAAAACTGGCTTGCAGCCAAGGAAGTGAAGTCCGCGATAGGTGGTGCGCGGTTTGAAAATACACTTACCAATCGTTTCAATGTTTAACTGCCATGGCCGCAGTAGCACTGGCCGAAAACTGGAATGGTACACCGAACGCCCACTACTATCCTGCCCGTCGGCTTTAGCTAAATAGATATCTGTGTGTCGCAATGAAGACTCTTCAAAACACTTCCTGGTCGGTACGCAGTGGATTTTTGCATTTGAGACGAGCGCCCAATACAGTGTCTGTATGGCAGGTGCGGGTTTTCATTGAGACCCCAGGCCCGGGGGGCGGGGAGGGGTGGGGTAAGGGCGCGGGTGGGGGGTCGACCTGGGGGTGTCTATGCGCAGCGGCAGACAGGCCCGACAGAGTGCTTTTATGTTTCTGGACCAAGTGACACGTAATTATGTGTGATGATTTGGCAAGAGAAACAATTATTCAAGCTTTTCAAACAATCGTCTCCTGCCCACATTACATCAGGGTCTAAAATTGTAACAGTTTATGGCCTGATGATGCACGATGGATCTGTTATTGTCACTAATTTTCATTTCCGAGCCGGGGGCCTCCCTGGTGTAGTGGTTAGCGCACTAGACCGCAGATCAATAGGTCCTGGGTTCGAATCCGGGCTCGGGCACCTAATCTGGGGCATGTTTCATTCCTTCATCCTTCATCGTCTCGGGAGGTTCCTTGGCCCAATTTAGCCTGTATGTGCACAAAAGTGGCCTAAAACACCAACATTCCATTCATTTCCGAGCCTGGAAGGAAGCCCTCAAATTGTGCAGTAAACAGTGGACTAGACACCAATATGTGACGCAGTACACATATAGCCTCAAACTAACGATCAGCTGTCTAACAACCAACACGCTTTTCGGCCATATTTAGAATTTCACATATAGCAACGATAACATACAGATGCCATCGTTAATCTTCCATTCCAGCATATGACGCCGTTTCGTTTAATTTAGTGGAATTAACCGTCAATATTTGTGTAACTAACGGGTAAATTCCTACATTTCAGTGTTCTCATCCAATGCCGGCTGTTAAGGCTGTTGAGCTGGACATTCCTCAGTCACCCGGTGAGGGGGCTAGGGAAGAGGGGGGGGCGGGGTCTGTAAATAGAGAGAGCATGCTATGGAAACTTTGGAAACTTAGGTATTTGGGCGCACAAAGGAGTGGGGGGGGGGGGGAGGTGCTTGCATTGCACATTGGGGTTCATTGAAAACATAACGGCCCTTTGGTGTTCACTGAGAATACACCCTGGCCCTTTGGGGTTCATTGTGAAGTAACATTGTAACTAGTATAACAACGTAAAACAAGCAAGTAAGTAAGAGGGTCGGCCTAGTACCTTCCCAGTGCAGCCCCCCCCCCCTATCTAGCTTCTAAAACTCTTCTCCTCTAGACCGTGAAATAGCTACGACGGGTCCCCTTTCACCATAGTACTTCAAAAGTCGTCGCGATCGAGGTTTTTTTATTATGCCTATATGTTCGCTTCAGGCATGTTCTATGCTCCATATGCAGTATGCCGTCCCGCTTCACTGTCTACAGCGAGATCGAGGGTTCTCTTTATGCGGTGACTTCACTGTCTGAGCTCAGCGAATGTGGCTCCCCTATATACATGTCACGGCATGTTGTCACGGCACACGGGAATTTCCCTTGAGCTGAAACGAGGCGTGGCATAAAAATCTATACTCACACAAAAAAGAAATGCACCACTTGTAAAATATGTTGACACAATGATAACATAGCAATGATGACTAAAGACTCAAGATCATCTAGGCGTATCCAAAAGACATTTCTTGCAATATTCCCCAATATTACTGTTTCGCGAGAGTTGTTGAATTCGTAGATATTGCTTGAATAACGTAAATATATATATATATATATATATATATATATATATATATTTATATATATATATATATATATGTATAATATATATATTATATATTATATAATATAATACTTACAGAAAAGTTTATAGTGACATCTTATGTGTTTGTTCTGTGAATAACAATGTCATAGAACCAACCTACCCCGGACAAAAGAAACGCTGAAGCCGGGCACTTGAACCAATTTCATACGTCGCATGTATGGTAAACACATGCGGGAATCGGTTTTCTAACCCGAAACACGCAGTGTCTATTTTTGACGACAGATGTCGCCAGGGGTATCTGGAACGGTCTATAGGGTAGGTGGTATGGCTCACTGTGCGTTAGGGACAAAGGCCAGAAGGATATATTTCGGTGACGATGCGTCAATCAAGAAATTACTCGATTACAGTTCAATCAACCAGATTGAGTGCCCGGTTGAACTTTTGTCAGTTATTTTCCTGCTGCTCAAAATCCGCTCGGTAGGGGCGTATACCACCAAAATTCGCTCGAAAGGGTTATTTCTCGCCGCAACCGGCTCTATGACCGCACACTTTAGAGCCCCCCCCCCCCTCCCGTATATAAAATATCCGCTATATAGGGGTATTTTTTCATCATGAATGTCCGCTCTATAAGGGTATCTTTGTCATCTCAAATGTGCGCTCTCATGCATCAAGGGGCAACACCCCCCCCCCCCGACATCAGATTTGTATAAGAGTGCCCCCCCCCCCCCGGGCTGCCTGTCTATCTATCTGGTTTCAAAGTTCACGAAGGACGCTGGGTACGTTATACTCTCCACATGACAAAAAAACAATCGACGTCCTTCTAGAATTGCTATACCCTCGATATGTTCTTTCTTCGTGCACTCGTGAATCCCCCCACGCACCAGGATACGACAGGAAGATTGCCGGATGAGCTACAGCTTTAATGATCTAAGGCATACCACGGATCATGAATGACATGCGTAGGCCGATCGGTTTTTTAGTCGTTTTTTTTTACAAGGAAGCAATTTGATAGTTGACAAATGCTAATCTCCAGCACTTGAGCATGTCCTTTGAGTGGGTACCTCGGTAGGCTGGTGGTGAGGGTTATAAATAAGACATTTTTTTGTCAAGTAGCACCCGCAGTTCGGCGCGACTAGTGGGGCAATAATACCTGATGCGGAGGTATTTAGGTATATTGCAGAGGCAGGTTTTACGTACCTAAACACATGGGATTCACCGGTATATTCCAGTTGAAGCATGCAAGGTCTGCGGCTACATGTAAGCCCTTACTAGATTCAGAGAAAGACATGTGTATAGTGTATGCTATATATAACGTTATAACAGATGTCAGTCATGACTTGAGTCCCAGACACAGGCAAAATCACATGACGTGAGCGCCAGACACAGGCAAAATGACATGACGTGAGCGCCAGACACAGGCAAAATGACATGACGTGAGCGCCAGGAGCAAGAACAATGAAATGGCGCGAGCATTAGACACGTCCAAATTTACATGACGCCAGCGCCAGCCGCATGAACAATGATATGACGTTCACACCTGAATCGGGAACAATGATACGACGTGAACACCTGAATCGGGGACAATGATATGACGTGAACACCTGAATCGGGAACAATGATATGACGGGAACACCTGCATCGGGAACAATGATATGACGTGAACACCTGAATCGGGAACAATGATATGACGTGAACACCTGAATCGGGGAAAATGATATGACGTGAACACCTGAATCGGGAACAATGATAAGACGTGAACACCTGAATCGGGAACAATGATATGACGTGAACACCTGAATCGGGAATAATTATATGACGTGAACACCTGAATCGGGGACAATGATATGACGTGAACTCCTGAATCGGGAACAATGATATGACGGGAACACCTGCATCGGGAACAATGATATGACGTGAACACCTGAATCGGGAACAATGATAAGACGTGAACACCTGAATCAGGAACAATGATATGACGTGAACACCTGAATCGGGGACAATGATATGACGTGAACACCTGAATCGGGAACAATGATAAGACGTGAACACCTGAATCGGGAACAATGATATGACGGGAACACCTGAATCGGGAACAATGATATGACGTGAACACCTGAATCGGGAACAATGATATGACGTGAACACCTGAATCGGGAACAATGATATGACGTGAGCACCTGAGTCGGGAACAATAATATGACGTGAACACCTGAATCGGGGAAAATGATATGACGTGAACACCTGAATCGGGAACAATGATATGACGGGAACACCTGAATCGGGAACAATGATATGACGTGAACACCTGAATCGGAAACAATGATATGACGTGAGCACCTGAGTCGGGAACAATAATATGACGTGAACACCTGAATCGGGGAAAATGATAAGACGTGAACACCTGAATCGGGAACAATGATATGACGGGAACACCTGAATCGGGAACAATGATATGACGTGAACACCTGAATCGGGAACAATGATATGACGTGAACACCTGAATCGGGAACAATGATATGACGTTAACACCTGAGTCGGGAACAATAATATGACGTGAACACCTGAATCGGGGAAAATGATATGACGTGAACACCTGAATCGGGAACAATGATAAGACGTGAAAACCTGAATCGGGAACAATGATATGACGGGAACACCTGAATCGGGAACAATGATATGACGTGAACACCTGAATCGGGAACAATGATACGACGTGAACACCTGAATCGGGGACAATGATATGACGTGAACACCTGAATCGGGAACAATGATATGACGGGAACACCTGCATCGGGAACAATGATATGACGTGAACACCTGAATCGGGAACAATGATAAGACGTGAACACCTGAATCGGGAATAATTATATGACGTGAACACCTGAATCGGGAACAATGATACGACGTGAACACCTGAATCGGGGACAATGATATGACGTGAACACCTGAATCGGGAACAATGATATGACGGGAACACCTGCATCGGGAACAATGATATGACGTGAACACCTGAATCGGGAACAATGATAAGACGTGAACACCTGAATCGGGAACAATGATATGACGTGAACACCTGAATCGGGAATAATTATATGACGTGAACACCTGAATCGGGGACAATGATATGACGTGAACACCTGAATCGGGAACAATGATATGACGGGAACACCTGCATCGGGAACAATGATATGACGTGAACACCTGAATCGGGAACAATGATAAGACGTGAACACCTGAATCAGGAACAATGATATGACGTGAACACCTAAATCGGGGACAATGATATGACGTGAACACCTGAATCGGGAACAATGATAAGACGTGAACACCTGAATCGGGAACAATGATATGACGGGAACACCTGAATCGGGAACAATGATATGACGTGAACACCTGAATCGGGAACAATGATATGACGTGAACACCTGAATCGGGAACAATGATATGACGTGAGCACCTGAGTCGGGAACAATAATATGACGTGAACACCTGAATCGGGAACAATGACATGACGTTACCACCTGAATCGGGAACAATGATATGACGTGAACACCTGAATCGGGAACAATGATATGACGTGAACACCTGAGTCGGGAACAATAACATGACGTGAACACCTGAATCGGGAACAATGATATGACGTGAACACCTGAATCGGGAACAATGATATGACGTGAACACCTGAATCGGGAACAATGGTATGACGTGAACACCTGAATCGGGAACAAAGATATGAAGTGAACACCTGAATCGGGAACAATGAAATGACGGGAATACCTGAATTGGGAACAATGATATGACGTGAACAACTGAATCGGGAACAATGATATGACGTGAACACCTGAATCGGGAACAATGAATTGACGTGAACACCTGAATCGAGAACCAATGAGTTGACACCAAGTGTTGTGTGTTCTCTTTGTTTTCCCCGTGAGTCGATCAGACAAAACAGCTATCATTTCCGGCCTGGTATTGACCCTTGTCGGACCGAAGTTAAAGTCACTACTTCAACTAATTTGGCGGTGGACGGTGCCGTTAAATCAGAGGGAGGCGTACACGCTATGACATTCTCTCGCTAGGAGGCAGTCAGCGAATGTACGCCAAGTAAAAAGTTGTGGCGCTCTCTGTCGAAAACTTGTATTCATGCGGGTTACGTATATGCTGATGGCACTAAGCATGTCATACAGTACTATGTACATTCACCACTCGCCCAATGTTTTCTTGTTGTTGAATTAGTAAAAATATAATGTTTATAGTAAAAATATAATGTTTATAGTAAAAATATAATGTTTATAGTAAAATAAAATCCTTAAATGTCCAACCGAACACCGAATATGACTAGCCACTCGGCCGTTCTCTTTAACATAGCACGACCATTGTTTCTGTACAGCTTATATGTGTCATGTCCAGCAGGTAAAGACCGATCCAGGCTGTCAATCATTGGTTGACGTCACTGTTGCTTTTGTCTAATGATGTAGCGATGTAGCGATGTAGCTATGATTGTCCATTATAATACTCACGATTAACGAAAACGGGCTAGAAAAAAAACGTATGCGGGGCTTAGTGTCGGAGTATGGATTCGTCTGTTACCACGTTCATTGTCGCTAACTGTACACAGAATGCGGGCTTTAAAAGCAGTCTTTCACACGCAAAATTTTACAGTGAAGCTTTGCTTCACTTCAAAAGCATAATCCCCTCTGAATCGGGAAATCACAAAGAAAACCTTTTCTTCGAGAATATAAACTAGAATATAAGAAAGATAGTTGGGGAACTTTATCCTACACATAACCATTTCACATGTGGGATTCGAACCCGGACCGTCTTCATGGGTTTGTCTTAAGCAGCGCATGCACTCGGTAATGGCCGTAAACGGTACCCACTAGACCACTGGGTTACTGACACTCAATAAGCCCAAGACTGGTAGAAAATAACGATCCGCAAATATTGCCAACTGATGAATGGGACGAGAAGGTGTTGAGTTTTCGTTTTCATAGTTATCAGTGTCCAGTCTACTTTAACGTTTTAAAAGCAGCTTTTTCAAAATTCTAGTAAATGTTCATAAAATAACAGTGTCGATTTTTCACATGCTCGGAATTTGGATATCAATGTCAGAAACGGCAATGTAATTTCAGATTACAGAAAGAGTTGTAACTGATCCCCGAGCGCTGACCATTATGTAGGTTATCTTGTGACACAACAATGCGTACAATAACAGTCGTGTCAACACCAACAGGCGAAGTTTATTCACATACATATACATAACATCATAATCGAACGAGAAGACACAACAATTTGCTTGACCATTACAGTTCGCAACGCAATTCGCCGAGGCAGCGTCTTGTCGGGCCGGCATCAGATCAGTTGCTTTGTACACAAATTGAGCCCAGATCACTGTTTTGCATACAACCAACGTTTTAACACTAGTATCCCCAATGAGACATTAAGATAAGTACATTCAGCGAGCTTGACAATGACATCCCATTGGATGCGGAGGTAAAAAACATGTAACATATACACCATCCAGTGCGGCGCGTGATAACTACATTCGGAAAAGGTGCCGACATGGCCCGGTTGGTTGGTTGCCGAGCATCATGGGAAGGGTCGCACCTAGGGTCGGCTGGACTCATTGAGTGGTTGGTTAGTATTATATTCAGAACGGTTTAACCACTTTTGGTCATACCGCGTCAATGGGAGAAGAAAGGGAGAGTGGAGCCCATGTCACCGGGGGTAACCCACTACTCATTGCGAAAAAGGACATGGGATCTTTATCCTGCGACCACACAGGCATGGCCACAGCGGGGCTCAAACCATCGCAGGCTTCAGTTTAAGTACAGCAAAATGTGTCAACAACTGCTTCGCTTTTTTAGACGCGTCCTCGAAAGGTTTAAGGGCCATTTTGAGTGGAGCGAACCGTCCTAAAAAGGGACAAGTCAGGGGTTGAGAGGAACATTAACTTTACGATATCACTTGTGGTTGATACGCCAAAAGCGTAGGGGGGGGGGGCAGCGATATCGCCCCCCCCCCGCCACCACTGGAATCCCACAGTGATATTGCTCACCCCCCCCCCACCACCCCTCGCCAACTCCACCCACCTAAGTCCGCGATACCGAGATTATGGTTCGTTCATTTTAAGTCTATTTTCCTTTTGTAAAAGGTTTGCGTTGTCTCCATGACATGTGAGCAGAAAATATCTGTAATATGCCACAGAATTTAGTTGAACGCAGTCAGTGGCTTCTTCCTAACCGTGTTGCCCACCCCCCTGATGATGTAAGACACACAGTATTAATCAGTAATTATCAGTTGTAAATGCGACTGTTACCGACACATGTTTTGGCAGATTTGAGACACAGAAAAAGTCCTGGTACCTTTCACTGAACATTAAAAAATAATTAAATAAAACATTTAAATAAGACAAGTTGCCTCCACAGCGGCATGCCATAGTTGTGTAGGACTCCCGGTTACCGTCTACTACTATAGTCCATGTCGTGTGCCTTACAATGGATGATAGACCATTTTCGACATTTAATACAACACCGGAGCGAGCAAATCAAATTCTACAGCGATACAAAACACGATATGCGCATATCAATTGCGTAAGATCTATCACCGCTCACGGGCAGGCAGTTGTTATGGGTATTTAGTTGTCATTAACAGGTGATCGTTATAGGCATATAGTTGTCATTAACAGGTCGTCGTTATGGACATGTGGTTGTCATTAACAACGGGTCGTTGTGAGCACGTAGTTATCAATAACAGGTGGTCGTTGTTGACAACCCGTTGATATATAAAGGTAACAAATGCATGACGGAATATAGAGAATCAGACTGACTGACGCTGGTTCCTATAAAGGCATTTCGTACTTCGACACTTCCGGTCGCACTACAGCGTGACGATACGTGACGTGACGTAACGATACGTGACGATACGTGACGTAACGTGACGTAACGTGACGATACGTGACGTAACGCGACGATACGTGACGTAACGTGCCGGCGGTTCCGTCGCAGAGGTCTTAACGCGAGACACAGCCGCAATAGACCTGATATAGTCAAGCTTTGCAGGCACTAATCACCAGTAAAGGCGACTTTGAGATCATTCTTCAAGGTGTGTCGTCTCGCCTTCAGCCTGGTCTAGGCCAGCGACGCCGTCCCCTGAGTCACCAACGGGGTCACTGAGTGCAGACTTCTCTTCCGACTGATCTGTAGAAGACAAAACACCTAATAGAGAAATATGCAGCAGTGTTCGTACCACACTATGGGACAATTCATTCTTGATTTTTTTAAATAAATCTTATTTAACTATTTGTTTTATTTTGCGAGGTTTTCAACGAGTATTCATGTGAATGATCACCTCGTTCTTGGCTACACCGTTGCGCTTCTCCAGCAGAAGAAGTAGGAAACGTAATTAACTTTTCATTTTTAATGCATGCTACAGTGATCATATGTTTGGGGCGCATATTAAATATCATTGAACCTCACTTCGGGGCGATAACGGTTGTGCTAACAACATGTTTATTTGAGTGCGAGGGTGTCACATGATTTCATAGCCCACCTCGATGAATGATTACCGTCACGCACACATGGGCTATAACGGACCAAGCCTGGGACAATACATTATACAAAGCAACGAGCGATATAGAACTAGTCGCAAAAAGGCAGATGCCGAGGTTCACACCAGAGTGCGTCGGTCTGACGCTTATTCTGCTGCCAACTGCCCCCCATAATGGGTGCATGGTAGGCCGGATATATCCCGAAGGTTAGCCGAATACGCTGATTACACATCGGTATACCTCCAGACACATCGGTATACCTCCAGACACATCGGTATGCCTCCAGACACATCGGTATACCGCTCGACACGGTCGGGAGCGCGCGCATTCATTCGGCATGCCAATTGCGCCCCATGTTGGTTCTAGCTCTGTTGCTTCAAAATGCGACGGACTTGACCGCTATGAACTGTTCAGGTCCAGAAGAGGTTAAGTGCAACGGGCGGCATTACCCGGCCACTCCCAAAGAAATGCACCCAGTGTCAAAACCCCAAGGTTTTAACCCATTGATAGGCTTGCTTGGTTGGAAGACAGAGTGGAGCCATGTTCCAGGGGGCGGGGCGCGAACCATCGACCCACGTGCCGTTAGGCTCTCAGGTGACCAGAGCACTCAAGGCGAGCGCTCTAACCCACTGAGCTATCGAGGCGGCTCCCTTTCACGTGGAAGAATTAAGTGCTTAAGGAAGGGCAAGACAGTATGCATGCCCTGCATACAGTGGTCCCTGCGTTATACGACTGCGACCAATCAGCAACCGTCTCCGGGTTAACTTCAGTTGATTATCCACTCAGCACTGATGTTTTTATATTGTGGCGTCGCTGAAAACTATAGAGCCGTGTATTCATTGAAAGCGGACAAATCAGCTAAGCCTAGGTCCAATGAGAAGAGCAATGTAATAGCTTTCCCATCAAAGGAATGTTTTTGTACCGTGCTGTGCTAAAGCAGTCAAACGTCAGTCTGAACCTCATCGTACAATATTTTCCTAAGATCCAGAGTCTTTGATGCAGCTCTGGCTCCTCTTTCCCTCTTTTCCCTGATAGCATCAGCATTCAATTTAACTAAGTTGCTAAGCTTATATGCTGATTATGGTTCCCAGAATTCTCATACCGTACATCTATGCTATAATCATACCAGCCACGTTAATATGTACCTTTTCCGTCCAATGCCACAGGTTCCGCTATCGACGGTTCAGCCTCGTGGCTCTCGCGTTCATTGTCGTCCGCTTTCGAATTTTCCTCTTCCAACTTTCTCGCCTCCTCCTCAAGTTTTTTCTCTTCCTCCTCCCGTTTCCGTTTCTCTTCTGCTATCTGATGTTCCTTGAATTCTTCTGCGAGGATGATAACATAAATGGCAATATAAGTTGGCTGAGTGTGTATATTGAAATATATATTTTTACCCCAGTAAATGACAATTTTACAATCTTCGACTGTGCGTTTCCTGCAAAATCTACACAGGTGGTTAGATTTCAATACATTCTGTGTATTTAAACATTTGGTTAAACACCCGTAGGAGTAAAGAATAAGATAACTTTGATAAATCATACGCTCACAAATTCAGGATTTCTTCTTACCTGCTAACTCTTTACAGAATTTCTTATGAGTGGTCCAGTGCAATTTCTGACATTTTGCATTACAATATCGAACCTGAAAAAAATAATTGCAGAACATTAGGCACAATATAGGCACACATATACAAGGAAGACCGCCCCAAATGATTACAACGATATACTTAATGCGGATAAAATTTCGTTGCCGGTTTTAATAGTATAGCAAATATATACTTCATGGCACCAATACATTCTCGTTGCATTAAAACTCCTCTTTTGGCCTATCATGGCATATCACATTATCACATTTATCCTGGTATATCATGGCATATCACATTTATCCCGGAATATCATGGCATATCACTATGTCACATTTATCCTGGGATAAAATTGCCCAATATTTCATTGTTTTTTTCCTGGCATATCATGGCATATCATACATGTTTTTTATACAAAAATCCGTATTTGTGAAATAACTCACCATTTTGCAGGCGGAGCATTTGCTTTCTGCCTTGAGGTCGGCGCACGTGTTACACACGTGGTCCTCCTCGGAGTGGAACCTCTGTCCATTGACCCCCTGAGAGAGGACGTTCAGGGCTGTGGGGTCGCCACCCTAGACAGGGAAACCAATGATACACGTGGAAAAAGAACTCGCAAACCTACACAATGTGAGCGCCTGTAAAATAAAGCCTCAAATCCACACAATGTGAGCGCCTGTGAAATAAACCCTCTGATGATGTGAGACTTACGACAGTGACAGGCGCTAGAGTCCTGATGAGTTGCAGTATCAGCTGGTTCTCCATGTACGGGAACTCCTTCAGCATGGCTCGTAGCAGTCGCTCCTGCTTCTCTGCGAAACCGTCCGATTCTCGTCCCCTCACCAAGCTGAGCAACAGATAAATGGTCTGTCATGTTCGGTACAGGTTGGTGATAGAATTATACCAAGGCAATATTTTATGGCTAACATGTGCATTTTTATTTTTCTTCTAGCCTTCTCCTGTCTACACTTAACCCATTCTACCCTTACCCATCCCCGGTTTACTTAACTTTTGATCCAGAAGTCCAGGTTAGCAGCCTTGTCCTGTCTACACTTAACCCATACCCACCTCCGGACTCCCTACCTTTTGATCCAGAAGTCCAGATTATCAGCCTTGTCCTGTCTACACTTCTCCGCGGCGCGCAACAGATATGCCATGTAGTGGAACTTGACGCCCATGACTTCGTTGGTCTCTGATTGCTTCATGGCCTTCTCGCACAGAATGTCCAACACCTTGGCGACCTTGTACGACTCGTCCAGCAGATCGCTGTGCTCTTGGAGGTACAGCGACAGCTGGAAGAAAGCATACAAAGCCCAAAATTGAACAGGGGCCGCCCCGATAGCTCGGTGGGTTAGAGAGCGTCTGGCCACCTGAGAGCCTAACGGCACGTGGATCGGTGGTTCGCGCCCCGCTGTGGCCATGTCTAATGAAAGACATGAAACATAATTTCCTTTTCCTTCGCATTTATATTGTGCTTTTATATTGTGCCTCAACCCTCATTTTTTTTCACTTGGATTTATAAAAATAAAGCATGGTGGTGTCTGGGTCATTGCAAAGTCATGGATACGTATTGCAGCACCTAGCATGGGGGGATTCATTGTCTAAGTACTTAAGAGGAATAAGCGAAGACACAAGTGTAACTACAGTAATGGTAGCTTGGTGCTGGACGACCATAAAGTCATGTTCACGTTGCCCACCTTGACAGGACTGAGGTTACTCAAGAGGATCATGCTGTAGAGAGAGGGAGCCAGTCTGGGTGGTAACTTCGCTTCCGTCTCCAAACCTGAATAACGACAATACAAACTTTGCATTGTTGATAGCACTCATCATAATTAAAATTCAATAAAAAATAAAAATTCAATAAAGAATTAAAATTCAATAAATAATGAAATTAAATTCATAAGTAAATTTTCTATAAATAATTAACATTCAATAAATAAATCATATCTCAGGATTGTATTTCATTATACATGTTATCTGTCAAATTGTTCTCCTGTGATTACATGCAATTGTTGCAGTGAAATTGTACAAGGGGCCTGGAGTCTTCAAGTACGAAATAATATAAAATGTTCGTACCTCGGGGCTTGCAATAATAATCCAAGTCTTCTCGAGATACGAAGTTGTTGATCAAAGAAACACACTGATGTTGGCCTGTGAAGTGAAATTATACATACAGGTAGCTCATGAATAAAGCAATATACATTTATATGTCATGGTTTCTGTTGTCAGTCTTCGCTATTCGTCTTGCAATAAATATGATGGCTGTTTGCAATTACATACAGTATGTGCCAACTTTTATTAAGTTAGAACGCCGTCAGAACAGTAGCGCGTCCTCAAAGTGCATTACTAATTGTAGCAGTTCGAAATTGTTTTATCGTCAGCATTAAATTAATCATCCATATAGATATGTCTACATTGAAGGGTAAACTAGTGACCTACCAACAAAGCCGGCCATTTGAGCCGCCGTGCGTCCAACGGAGTTTTGGTGATAAACTTTGGCTCCTGCTTGCAGAATTATTTGAGTGACCTCCACGTTACCTGAGACACAAGTAAAACGAGATAAGACACAATAGACAAACGATGGACTACCATACTGCTCTGTTTTACTTTTTTTAGCCGGTTCTAGGATGTAAATCTATATAAATCCTTGGATATGTTACTTTTACGACACACACAGCTCTGTATTAAGCCTAATAAGTGTCATTTACATGCTTTTTCGCTCACCCAACTCTTTATTACTTCCACGGGGCGGTAAAAACATGCTTAACGGAACGAACTACTTAAATAACCGAATATTTAGAGATCAGTCAATATGTATGTGGTGACCAGGTACCACGTTTCTTCATGATAAATTTGACATTTAGCGCCCGAGAAACGCTATTATAATTAGTGTACAACGGTATTTAAATCCCTTCGAAGTACGTGA
Organism: Arenicola marina; assembly: GCA_964019135.1. Lineage (NCBI taxonomy): Eukaryota > Metazoa > Annelida > Polychaeta > Arenicolidae > Arenicola > Arenicola marina. The sequence goes on from OZ025263.1 coordinate 31,631,788, forward strand.
ATGATCCAGAGATCTGTGTCTGGAGAGACATTCATATACTTATCATTTCACTATCTATGGAAAGAGGATTTCATTTAGTTGACTGATCCTGGGTTCGAATACGGACCCCGGCACCTGATCTGAGGCATGTTTCATCCTTCATTCATCGTCCCAGGCGATCAAGAATGTTTATTATATTGGGTGCACAAAAATGGCCTAAAACACCATTTCACCATTAACTTACGAAAGTAATCAGTACACTGATACTTACCAGATATAGCTGCAAACATGAGCGCTGTGTATCCGTGCTCATGTTTATTCGCATTGACATCGGCTCCGTGGGTGAGCAATATCTCACACAGCTCGGTGTTCGCCTTGTAGGCTGCGTGTTGCAACGGAGTCATGCCATGCTGGAAACAGGAAAAAACACATGTTTCAGCAACATTTGCATGCAAGGAGGAACTCGTCATAAATATTTCAAATAGTAATACATATTAAGTTCTCGCACAAACTCCTGCTTTAGCATTACTGCACCTAGTTTTTACCTAGGTCCATCAAAAGTTGCGATGTTGCACAAGACTGCTAAAAACAAATGTCAAAGAAATTATGTTGGGTATACTGCATTCTTTTAATCAAAAATGAGAGCTGCGTTTCCAATGCAAGTTTGAGCATTACCCAAAAGCGAAATTTGTTGTTACAGTAAATGTATTACCACTTCTAAAATCTTACTTTTTAAGGTAATTACTGTTGTTCCTAATATCAATGTCATTGTTTGATAAAACTTATGATTGTTAATGTTTACATACATAGAAATACATAAAAGGGTTTTGAAAGACATGGCTTCATAAATGATCACATCATTTATACAGAAATCATGTCCACTTACATCATCATAGCAGTCCACATGGACGTCTGGCTCGTTAAGCAAGAGCTTCACTTCTTCCACATTTCCTGCAAAAATAGAATATCCAATGACTGTTTGAGCCAGTACTGGTATTTCTAAAAACTAATCCAACAGGAATATTTGAAAAGTGAAATGTCTTGGAAGCAAAACTGTGTTAATGGTGTATCATACAGATGTGCAAGGGATGTGCAGTACTTAAGAGAATGAGCAGTGGACCAGATGCCAAGGCATATTGCAAGGAGTAAAACAAAGTAAAGGTATTGAACCCTTTATTATCCTTCCCATTACATTTATCATGTTTATGGTCAGCATTATAAAATATAGTCTCATCAGTCTCTTGTTTGATCTACTAGCTCTGGAGTATGGTAGCATAAGTCGGAATGGGTTTGTAGGGTGAATAATTATTTTTAATCTTTATCTGTGTTTGCAGACGTTGGTGCTCTGCAAGATGTCTTGCAAATACAGATATGAGTGAAAAATCGTTTTGACTGTTTGGAAGAATTTGATAGCTAAAAGATTAATCTATTCAAAAATGTGACATTGTACATCCAGATAAGGGAGAATTTTCAAGTACAACTACATACATTCTTTTTACCTCCATGTAAGATATATACTGACTGCTTCCAAGAGCCAAATGGAGTGAATCTCTAGTGATACCTCTGTGGACCCCTCCAAGGACCTACCCCTATATATAGTAATCAAGGATCACTAACTGACAGACCTCTAACATTCCAAAAGATTAAAAAACTAGATGGCTGCAGGGATGGTGACCACAAAAACATTGACAGTAAAGACATTGGCCATAGAGACATTGACAGTACAGTGGTCCCTGCATTATACAACTCCCTCCGTTATCCGTTCTTTTCGCTGTGCACAGAACACTTTTATATGTTAAAGCCCCTTTATTATGCGACTCCCTCACTAATGCGACTTATAACTGATATATTTTGGCTCATTATACGACTGGCACCCACTTTAATCTCTTTGTTAGCTCACTACATGGCAGCTCGGCTTGGCGTGGCAGTCGACCCGATTGACTCTGGACAAATACCACATTGCCCTAATCAGGCTGGTTGTTTAGAAGCAGATGTTTAAAAGCGCATCACTGTTATTCACACCCTTTGTGTACACATACACAATGGCTGGAAGATGGTTCAGCACAGTCCAAAAAAATTCCACTGATGGGAAAGCTCTTATATATTGCTCCTCTCACTGGAACTAGACTTAAATGATTTTTCCACTTCCAAGGGGTGGCTGTACACCTTACAGCCAATATAAAATCATCATGGCTGAGTGTTAACTCGAGGATGATTGCTGATTGGTGTTAGTGATAATTGAGCCCAAATTACCCATCTTGGGGTACCCCTCTATTTATAAGCCTCCCTCCGTTATTACAGTCTTTTGGGGCTGGCGCATCAGAAGTCGTATTTATAATGTAGGAACCACTGTACAGACGTTGGTTAAAAGCCAGATCAAAATTTTAAATGGGGAGCATGGTGTCCCAAGCTATAAAATTTCACAGTTCTGCCAGCTGTTGTATACAGCGGGGGCTGATTTCATGTAGTGGCCATATGGCAGTCATAGCACAGTTTATGACCAGCGCACAGAGCCATAGTCTAGTGCACAAATCAAGGCATAGTCCAGCGCACAGAGCTATAGTATAGTGTACAAATAAAGCCATAACCCAGCGCCCAGAGCCATATCCAGGGGCCGGCACTATAGCTCAGTGGGCTAGAGGACATGGCTCCACTCTCCCTCCCTTCTCCCATTTATTCAAGACGCTTTAACCACTTTTGGTTAAAGCGTCTTGAATAACCAACCAACCAGAGCCATATCCCAGTGTATGGAGCTATAGTCCAGCACACTGAGCCAAAATCCCGTGCACAGCACCATAGTGCATGCACAGGGGCTTTTATCCCGTGCCCCGAGTCATCATCAAGTAGAGTCATAGTCTAGCACAGAGCCGAAACGTGTTGGCAAGAGAGAACCCTAGGACAAGACCATGAGACTGCTAGGGCAAAAATGAAAAGAGTGCTAGAGCATTCTTGTACAAAAGCACAAGACGTGTACTCAAGGCAATGCTTTTTTACTGGTCTAAAGAGCACCGGGGGCCAAAATGTAGCATGGCCAAGATGTGTGTACACCAACAGCATTAGAAGTTAGCCCTACATCTTCACCTTATCCCTTTGCAAGCTAGTTCAACAAATCACAGGAGCCTGAGGCAATCATGGATGGGTGGGGCAGGTCTGCAGCTACTTTTTATATGATATACGAGTATAGCTTAAGGCTCCTGTGAATAAATTAAACATGGTCTGCTCCCACATCCCATATGTTGGTCAGTCAGGATGGTGTACATCTGAACCAGCCTCAGACGAAGCCGGCCGCCATCCAAAAACAGATGGTGGGGGGGTGGGAGATCTTTGTCTCGGCGGTGTCTGGCTGCCGGATTAATGTTTTATGGTTCCGTGCCCCAGGACCACCACTATCGACCACTACCTATCGACATATAGACATGTATATTAACACCATCAAGGGATGAAATAGGCTTTTAGGTGATGTTTTCGTGCCGCCGGCAGTAGGCTGATTTGCCCCAGACCAGAAGTACAACCCGCCCAGGAACAGTAGTCCCCTACAGTGCTTATTGCCATTCATAAAGACGTTAATATATATATCTCTTTATGTATTGATGTCACGACCCAAAAGCTTATTTCAGCACTTGATCATGTTAATATCATTGTTCATTCAGCAACTGGTAGTAGAGGTATGGTCCCGGTGACTAAAGTCAAAGTCATAAATGCTGTAGACTCACGTTTCGGCCCATATTTTCCGAGAACTTGGCGCGATCGCTCTAAAAATCCCGGACGTGACAAAGCAACCCTGTGCAATTTTAACATATTTAATGATACCAAACTTACGTGCATACTGCTCGAGATTATCCTTTTTTAAGACACAAACAATATTTCTCCATGCTGATACTCCATTGGCACGAAACGCAGTTTCGCAAACATATTAAAGCATACGTTATAAGATGACGTAGTTGCCATGGCGCCGAATGTACTCTGAGTTATATTTGCACCAGCCACACTCGCCATGGCAACTATAGAGCCTTTCATTGTCTGTGATTTAGTCCATTCGCGACAAAGTGTCTGCTGCCAATGGAGTGTCAGCATGGAGAAAGTCTGATTCTACAGCATTTATGACTTTGACTTTAGTTGTTACTGTCTGTGAACTCAGGCGACCCCCCCCTACCCATCTTACACTAAGCCAGATAGCGCCGAGACGGACCCCCCACCTCCATCTGTTTTCGGACGGCGGCCGGCTTCGTCTGCGGCCGGTTTGCCTGGTATTGGTCAGCACGGGCACTCGGTTTGTGAGATGGAAGTCCTATGGCCTGTGTATACCCTATATATAACAAGAGGGTAAGCAAGCTCTGAGGCTCAAATCAAAACACCAAAATAATCAAGGCTTATTTAGCCTTAAATGATGCTGTCACAATAAAACCTGGGTTTCTTCAGATGCTACACAGTCAAGTATTTATAAATAAATGCTTTCTATCCATATCCATATGCCATTAATCAAGAATCAAAGATCTTTTGGTCAAACTTTTGGACAAATCCACTTTCTTGCAAGTCTGTGCCACAAACTGGACAAAGGTTAAGGTCAAGAACAAGTCAATAACTTCCTGTTTAAAACCTCTAACACCTATTGGCTAAATACATATGGTCAGCTGACATTTGACTTCTTTGCAACCTGTCCAAGTCAGCTGACCTCATCCATGTTTTTTACAGCCAATAGGATGTCTAGATAGCTTGAACAAGAAGTTATTGACTTGTTCTTGACCTTAACCTTTGTCCAGTTTGTGGCACAGACTTGCAAGAAAGTGGATTTGTCCAAAAGTTTGACCAAAAGATCTTTGATTCTTGATTAATGGCATATGGATATGGATAAAAAGCATTTATTTATAAATGCTTGACTGTGTAGCATCTGAAGAAACCCAGGTTTTATTGTGACAGCATCATTTAAGGCTAAAATAAGCCTTGATTATTTTGGTGTTTTGGTTTGAGCCTCAGAGCTTGCTTACCCTCTTGTTATATATAGGGTATACACAGGCCGTAGGACTTCCATCTCACGAACCGAGTGCCCGTGTTGGTCAGGACTGGTGCGGCCTTTGCCTTTGCTTGGCGTTGCGGCTTTGGCTTCGCAGGCGAAGGCTTTGTTAGAAATAGACAAGGCCTGGAATGTTCTCGAATATCAATGTAAAATGCATCAAACTAGCCCCCCTGGGCGGCCCCTTTTTAAAACCGTCCACTAGACACTGATATGCATCCGTATCTTCCCCTAAGAGATCCATATTTCATACCATTTCCGATCGATTCAATCAGTTTGCGTTCAGAATCAGACAACTCTGTACTCGGCGGCGCCATGTTGTTTGGAGTGTATCACACCACTAACTCAGTCGTTATCTTCACCATTGTTTCCAGATTTTGACGCTAGAGGGCTGCGAGTCGTGATGTGAGGAAAGAGCTCCCTCTGAGAGCAGAGTCTCCGTCTGTTTGATTTTTCCCAATACATAAAAAAAAAATTCTCAAGAGGGGGGATGGGGGGGGGGGCATATGGAGAGCGAGAGAAAAGTGCGAAATTTTGTGGTAATTAAGAGGGACTTGAAATTTTTGGTTAAAAAGGGCATTCAAAATAGACACTGACACTACGTCTCTATATCTTGGCATAGCCATATGTATATGGAGAGCGAGAGAAAAGTGAGAGATTTTGTGGTAATTAAGAGGGACTTGAATTTTTGGGCTAAAAAAGGTATTTTTAAATAGACACTGACACTTGTTATGGCGAAAATCGCCATCATGTGAGTCAGTCCTGTCTGCGTGTGTGTGTGTGTCCGTGAGCACGATAACTGTCGATCACTTGCAGCTATCGTTATCAAACTTCGCCAACAGATGCCAGAAGTCTAATCTCAGGTCAAGTTCGTTGCCGGGTGAAATCGGTCAAACGTCAACGTCACGGTGACGTCATACGTCCAAAACACATTTCCCGGTCTAACTCGCTTAATATTACAGCTAGAAACACGACATTAGTGTCTGTATACTCAGCTCCTCAATATCTTTCTCGTTACTGCTATCAAATTTTACGTGGGAGCAACAGTTTTCACGCTACAGGCTTTGGACATTTCAAAATTTTCCACACCAATTTTTTTCCTTAAATCTCAAAGCGATTGTCACGAGACTTTGCAGGGACATTAAGGGCTCCACTCAGGTACCGTATGTCAAAAAGCGTGGTGATCCCATCACTACTGTCGGTTTCCAAGGCGACAAAATTCATCATTATGAGCCAATGGAAGTTTTGTCCACCCGATTTCGACAACTTGCCATACAGGTATCTCAGCGTCGCTTGGCAGGGACATTCGATCCGCCACCTAGATAGATTATGCTAAAGAATACGGCGATCAAACTCGCAATCCCATGATGAAAGATACAAATTTCACTTTTTTCCATGTTTGGTGCAGTTACAATGGACATAGCGTCACGCTACTTGGTACAGGCTTCGTAGGGGTCGGCCTTATATATTAAGTGCAAGATAAATGCAATCGAATGGTTACTTTTTGTTTCCATGGCAACACAAAAATGGTCCAATGGTGAAAGATAAGACATTTCACAATAACCAATGTGCCCAAAAAATATAGAAAACTATAAGCTACGCGTCTCTTGTTGAATACAACGATTATGCAAGGTAATATCTCAAAACTGACCGTCATTCAGCCACCTAGGTCAAAGGTCAAGGTCGTGACCTTGACTATTGTAAATGTAAAGTGCATGGTTGTAGCTCGAAAACTAAAGAACACCTGAGCACCAAACTTGCCCTGGTGGATAGAGGTGATGTCTGGGAGGAGCATCCCCAAGCGACACTGGTGCGCGCCGGCGCCGGCGCCTGCGACGAGAGATGGTAGGGGCGAGGTCTGGGAGGGGCATCCCCAAGCGACAGTGGCGCCTGCGACGAGAGATGTTAGGAAAGAGGCCTGAGCGGGGCACCCGCAAGCGACAGTGGCGCGCGCCGGCGCCTGCAACGAGAGATGGTTGGGCATAGGCCTGAGATGGGCATCCCCAAGCGACACTGGGACGCACGGGCCCCTGCGACACGAGATGTTAGGGTAGAAGCCTGAGGGGGGACATCCCCAAGCGACACTGGTGCGCGCCGGCCCCTGCGACCAGAGATGGTAGGGCCGAGGCTTGAGCGGGGCGCCCCTAACCGACAGTGGCGCGCGCCGGTGCCTGCAAGACAGATGGTTGGGTCGAAGCAAGAGAAGGGGCACCACAAGGCTACAGTAGCGCGCGCCATGGCCGGCGACTAGAGACCCAACCTTGAGCGCAATCTACCCCCTATGCCTAAAACCCTCAATATGGTAATGATGCGGCCTTGACAGAGCGGGCGGCCCATTGCCCGTAAGGCAGGTTAATCGACGGGGGAAAAAGAGGGTACCTGAATCTAACCCCAACCCAACCCCGAGCGCAATCTACACCCCATGCCTAAACCCTAAAGATGGTAATAATGTGGTTTGACAGAAGGGGCAGTCCCTACCATAAATCTGGTGAGGCGGCGGCTGGAAAACTGGCCCCAACCCAACCCTGAGCGCAATCTAGCCCTATGCCTAAAACCCTAAAGATGGTAATGGGGTGGCCTTGACAGAGGGGGCAGTCCCAACCCTAAAGGCTGTGGAGGCGGCGTCTGGAAAAGTAGGTACCTAGCCCAGACCCGGACCCAAACCCTGAGCGCAATCTACCCCCTATGCCTTAAACCCTAGAGATGGTAATGATGCGGCTTTGACAGAGCGGGCGGGCCTTCCGCAAGAGGCAGGTAAGGCCGCTGGTGAAAAAGAGGCTACCTAACCCTGACCCCAACTCAAATCCTGAGCGCCATCTACCCCCTATGCCTAAAACCCTAAAGATGGTAATGATGCGGCTTTGACAGAGCGGGCGGCCCTTGCCCGCAAATCAGGTGAGGCGGCGGGTGACAAAGAAGGGTACCTAACCCTGACCCGAACCCAAACCCGCAGCGCAATCTACCCCCTATGCCTAAAACCCTAGAGATGGTAATGATGCGGCATGATAGAGCGGGCGGGCCTTCCGCAAGAGGCGGGTAAGGCGGCTGGTGAAAAAGAAGGTACCTAACCCTGACCCCAACTCAAACCCTGAGCGCAATCTACCCCCTATGCCTAAAACCCTAAAGATGGTAATGATGCGGCTTTGACAGAGCGGGCGGCCCTTGCCCGCAAATCAGGTGAGGCGGCGGGTGAGAAAGAAGGGTACCTAACCCTGACCCCAACCCAAACCCGGAGTGCAATCTACCCCCTATGCCTAAAACCCTAAAGATGATAAGGATGCGGCCGTAACAGAGCGGGCGGGCCTTCCGCAAAAGGCAGGTGAGGCGGCTTGGGAAAAGGAGGTTACCTAACCCTGACTCCATCCCAACCCTTGACAGAGCGGGCGGCTCTTACCCGAAAGGCAGGTGAGGCGGTGGGTGAAAAAAGGGGGTACCTAACCCTGACCCCAACCCAACCCTGAGCAAAATCTACACCCTATGCCTAAAGCCCTAAATATGGTAATGATGCGTCCTTGACAGAGCGGGCGGGCCTTCCGAAAGAGGCAGGTGAGTCGGCAAGGCAAAAAAAGGGTGCCTATACCCTGATCCCAACCGAAACCCTGAGCTCGATCTACTCTCTATGCCTAAAACACTAAAGATGGTAATGATGCGGCCTTGACAGAGCGGGCGGACCTTCCGCAAGAGGCAGGTGGGGCGACGAGTGAAAAAGAGGGTACCTAACCCTGACCCCAACCCAACCTGAGCGCAATCTACCCCCTATGCCTAAACCCCTAAAGATAGTAATGATGCGACCGTAACAGAGCGGGCGGCCCCTGCCCGAAAGGCAGGTGAGGCGGTGAGTGAAAAAAGCGGTATCTAACCCTGACCCCAACCCAACTTTGAGCGCAAGCAACCTCCTATGGCTTAATCCCTAAAGATGGTAATGATGCGACCTTGACAGAGCGGGCGGCCCTTACCCGAATAGCAGGTTAATCGGCGGGTGAAAAAGAGGGTACCTAACCCTGACCCGAACGCAACCCCTTAGCGCAATCTACCCGCTATGCCTAAAACCCTAAAGATGGTAATGTTGCGGCCTTGACAGAGCGGGCGGGCCTTCAGCAAGAGGCAGGTGAGGCCGCGGGTGAACACGAGGGCACCTAACCCTGACAACAACCCAACCCTGAGCGCAATCTACCCCCTATGCCTAAATCCCTAAAGATGGTAATGATGCGGCCTTTGGCAGAGCGGGCGGCCCTTGCCGGCAAATCAGGTGAGGCGGCGGGTGACAAAGAAGGGTACCTAACCCTGACCCTAACCCAAACCCGCAGCGCAATCTACCCTCTATGCCTAAAACCCTAGAGATGGTAATGATGCGGCCTTGACAGAGCGGGCAGGCCTACCGCAAGAGGCGGGTAAGGCGGCTGGTGAAAAAGAGGGTACCTAACCCTGACCCCAACTCAAACCCTGAGCGCAATCTACCCCCTATGCCTAAAACCCTAAAGATGGTAATGATGCGGCCTTGACAGAGCGGGCGGACCTTCCGCAAGAGGCAGGTGGGGCGACGGGTGAAAAAGAGGGTACCTAACTCTGACCCCAACCCAACCTGAGCGCAATCTACCCCCTATGCCTAAACCCCTAAAGATGGTAATGATGCGGCCGTAACAGAGCGGGCGGCCCTTGCCCGAAAGGCAGGTGAGGCGGTGAGTGAAAAAAGCGGTATCTAACCCTGACCCCAACCCAACTTTGAGCGCAAGCAACCTCCTATGGCTAAAACCCTAAAGATGGTAATGCTGCGGTCTTGACAGAGCGGGCGGCCCTTACCCGAATAGCCGGTTAATCGGCGGGTGAAAAAGAGGGTACCTAACCCTGACCCGAACTCAACCCCTTAGCGCAATCTACCCCGTATGCCTGAAACCCTAAAGATGATAATGATGCGGCCGTAACAGAGCGGGCGGGCCTTCCGCAAGAGGCAGGTGAGGCGGCTTGGGAAAAGGAGGTTACCTAACCCTGACTCCATCCCAACCCTTGACAGAGCGGGCGGCTCTTACCCGAAAGGCAGGTGAGGCGGTGGGTGAAAAAAGGGGGTACCTAATCCTGACCCCAACCCAACCCTGAGCAAAATCTACACCCTATGCCTAAAGCCCTAAATATGGTAATGATGCGTCCTTGACAGAGCGGGCGGGCCTTCCGAAAGAGGCAGGTGAGTCGGCGAGGCAAAAAAGGGTGCCTATACCCTGATCCCAACCGAAACCCTGAGCTCGATCTACTCTCTATGCCTAAAACACTAAAGATGGTAATGATGCGGCCTTGACAGAGCGGGCGGACCTTCCGCAAGAGGCAGGTGGGGCGACGGGTGAAAAAGAGGGTACCTAACCCCGACCCCAACCCAACCTGAGCGCAATCTACCCCCTATGCCTAAACCCCTAAAGATAGTAATGATGCGACCGTAACAGAGCGGGTGGCCCTTGCCCGAAAGGCAGGTGAGGCGGTGAGTGAAAAAAGCGGTATCTAACCCTGACCCCAACCCAACTTTGAGCGCAAGCAACCTCCTATGGCTTAATCCCTAAAGATGGTAATGATGCGACCTTGACAGAGCGGGCGGCCCTTACCCGAATAGCAGGTTAATCGGCGGGTGAAAAAGAGGGTACCTACCCCTGACCCGAACGCAACCCCTTAGCGCAATCTACCCGCTATGCCTAAAACCCTAAAGATGGTATTGTTGCGGCCTTGACAGAGCGGGCGGGCCTTCCGCAAGAGGCAGGTGAGGCCGCGGGTGAACAAGAGGGCACCTAACCCTGACAACAACCCAACCCTGAGCGCAATCTACCCCCTATGCCTAAATCCCTAAAGATGGTAATGATGCGGCCTTTGGCAGAGCGGGCGGCCCTTGCCGGCAAATCAGGTGAGCCGGCGGGTGACAAAGAAGGGTACCTAACCCTGACCCCAACCCAAACCCGGAACGCAATCTATCCCCTATGCCTAAAACCCTAAATATGGTAATGATGCGCCCTTGACAGAGCGGGCGGGCCTTCCGCAAGAGGCAGGTGAGGCGGCTTGGGAAAAGGCGGTTACCTAACCCTGACTCCATCACAACCCTTGACAGAGCGGGCGGCCCTTGCCCGCAAATCAGGTGAGGCGGCGGGTGACAATGAAGGGTACCTAACCCTGACACGAACCCAAACCCGCAGCGCAATCTACCCTCTATGCCTAAAACCCTAGAGATGGTAATGATGCGGCCTTGACAGAGCGGGCAGGCCTTCCGCAAGAGGCAGGTGAGGCGGCTTGGGAAAAGGCGGTTACCTAACCCTGACTCCATCACAACCCTTGACAGAGCGGGCGGCCCTTGCCCGCAAATCAGGTGAGGCGGCGGGTGACAATGAAGGGTACCTAACCCTGACACGAACCCAAACCCGCAGCGCAATCTACCCTCTATGCCTAAAACCCTAGAGATGGTAATCATGCGGTCTTGACAGAGCGGGCAGGCCTTCCGCAAGAGGCGGGTAAGGCGGCTGGTGAAAAAGAGGGTACCTAACCCTGACCCCAACTCAAACCCTGAGCGCAATCTACCCCCTATGCCTAAACCCCTAAAGATGGTAATGATGCGGCCGTAACAGAGCGGGCGGCCCTTGCCCGAAAGGCAGGTGAGGCGGTGAGTGAAAAAAGCGGTATCTAACCCTGACCCCAACCCAACTTTGAGCGCAAGCAACCTCCTATGGCTAAAACCCTAAAGATGGTAATGCTGCGGCCTTGACAGAGCGGGCGGCCCTTACCCGAATAGCAGGTTAATCGGCGGGTGAAAAAGAGGGTACTTAACCCTGACCCGAACTCAACCCCTTAGCGCAATCTACCCCGTATGCCTAAAATCCTAAAGATGATAATGATGCGGCCGTAACAGAGCGGGCGGGCCTTCCGCAAAATGCAGGTGAGGCGGCTTGGGAAAAGGAGGTTACCTAACCCTGACTCCATCCCAACCCTTGACAGAGCGGGCGGCTCTTACCCGAAAGGCAGGTGAGGCGGTGGGTGAAAAAAGGGGGTACCTAACCCTGACCCCAACCCAACCCTGAGCAAAATCTACACCCTATGCCTAAAGCCCTAAATATGGTAATGATGCGTCCTTGACAGAGCGGGCGGGCCTTCCGAAAGAGGCAGGTGAGTCGGCGAGGCAAAAAAAGGGTGCCTATACCCTGATCCCAACCGAAACCCTGAGCTCGATCTACTCTCTATGCCTAAAACACTAAAGATGGTAATGATGCGGCCTTGACAGAGCGGGCGGACCTTCCGCAAGAGGCAGGTGGGGCGACGGGTGAAAAAAAAGGTACCTAACCCTGACCCCAACCCAACCTGAGCGCAATCTACCCCCTATGCCTAAACCCCTAAAGATAGTAATGATGCGACCGTAACAGAGCGGGCGGCCCTTGCCCGAAAGGCAGGTGAGGCGGTGAGTGAAAAAAGCGGTATCTAACCCTGACCCCGACCCAACTTTGAGCGCAAGCAACCTCCTATCGCTTAAACCCTAAAGATAGTAATGATGCGACCTTGACAGAGCGGGCGGCCCTTACCCGAATAGCAGGTTAATCGGCGGGTGAAAAAGAGGGTACCAAACCCTGACCCGAACGCAACTCCTTAGCGCAATCTACCTCCTATGCCTAAAACCCTAAAGATGGTAATGTTGCGGCCTTGAGAGAGCGGGCGGGCCTTCCGCAAGAGGCAGGTGAGGCCGCGGGTGAACAAGAGGGCACCTAACCCTGACAACAACCCAACCCTGGGCGCAATCTACCCCCTATGCCTAAATCCCTAAAGATGGTAATGATGCGGCCTTTGGCAGAGCGGGCGGCCCTTGCCCGCAAATCAGGTGAGGCGACGGGTGACAAAGAAGGGTACCTAACCCTGACCCCAACCCAAACCCGGAACGCAATCTATCCCCTATGCCTAAAACCCTAAATATGGTAATGATGCGCCTTTGACAGAGCGGGCGGGCCTTCCGCAAGAGGCAGGTGAGGCGGCTTGGGAAAAGGAGGTTACCTAACCCTGACTCCATCACAACCCTTGACAGAGCGGGCGACCCTTGCCCGCAAATCAGGTGAGGCGGCGGGTGACAATGAAGGGTACCTAACCCTGACACGAACCCAAACCCGCAGCGCAATCTACCCTCTATGCCTAAAACCCTAGAGATGGTAATCATGCGGTCTTGACAGAGCGGGCAGGCCTTCCGCAAGAGGCGGGTAAGGCGGCTGGTGAAAAAGAGGGTACCTAACCCTGACCCCAACTCAAACCCTGAGCGCAATCTAACCCCTATGCCTAAAACCCTAAAGATGGTAATAATGCGGCCTTGACAGAGCGGGCGGACCTTCCGCAAGAGGCAGGTGGGGCGACGGGTGAAAAAGAGGGTACCTAACCCTGACCCAAACCCAACCTGAGCGCAATCTACTCCCTATGCCTAAACCCCTAAAGATGGTAATGATGCGACCGTAACAGAGCGGGTGGCCCTTGCCCGAAAGGCAGGTGAGGCGGTGAGTGAATGAAGCGGTATCTAACCCTGACCCCAACCCAACTTTGAGCGCAAGCAACCTCCTATGGCTAAAACCCTAATGATGGTAATGATGCGGCCTTGACAGAGCGGGCGGCCCTTACCCGAATAGCAGGTTAATCGGCGGGTGAAAAAGAGGGTACATAGCCCTGACATGATCGCAACCCCTTAGCGCAATCTACCCCCTATGCCTAAAACCCTAAAGATGGTAATGTTGCGGCCTTGACAGAGCGGGCGGGCCTTCCGCAAGAGGCAGGTAAGGCGGCTGGTGAAAAAGAGGGTACCTAACCCTGACCCCAACTCAAACCCTGAGCGCACTCTACCCCCTATGCCTAAAACCCTAAAGATGGTAATGATGCGGCCTTGACAGAGCGGGCGGACCTTCCGCAAGAGGCAGGTAGGGCGACGGGTGAAAAAAAGGGTACCTAACTCTGTCCCCAACCCAACCTGAGCGCAATCTACCCCCTATGCCTAAAACCCTAAAGAAGGTAATGAGGTGACCGTAACAGAGCGGGCGGCCCTTGCCCGAAAGGCAGGTGAGGCGGTGGGTGAAAGGGGGTACCTATCCTGACCCCAACCCAAACTTGAGCGCAAGCAACCTCCTATGCCTAAAACCATCAAGATGGTAACGATGCGGCCTTGACAGAGCGGGCGGCTCATTGCCCGAAAATCAGGTGAGGCTGCGGGTGAAAAAGAGGGTACCTAACCCTGACCCCAACCCAAGCGCTGAGCGCAATCTACCCCCTATGCCTAAAACAATATAGATGGTAATGATGCGGCCTTGACAAAGCGGGCGGGCCTTCCGAAAGAGGCAGGTGAGTCGGCGGGTGAAAAAGAGGGTACCTAACCCTGACCCCAACCCAAACCTGAGCGCAATCTACCCCCGATGCTCAAAACCCTGAAGATGGTAATGATGCGGCCTTGACAGAGCGGGCGGCCCTTACCCGAATAGCAGGTGAGGCGGCGGGTGAACAAGAGGGCACCTAACCCTGACAACAACCCAACTCTGAGCGCAATCTACCCCCTATGCCTAAATCCGTAAAGATGGTAATGATGCGGCCTTGACAGAGCGGGCGGGCCTTCCGCAAGAGGCGGGTAAGGCGGCTGGTGAAAAAGAGGGTACCTAACCCTGACCCCAACTCAAACCCTGAGCGCGATCTACCCCCTATGCCTAAAACCCTAGAGATGGTAATGATGCGGCCTTGACAGAGCGGGCGGACCTTCCGCAAGAGGCAGGTGGGGCGACGGGTGAAAAAGAGGGTACCTAACCCTGACCCCAACCCAACCTGAGCGCAATCTACCCCTATGCCTAAAACCCTAAAGATGGTAATGATGCGACCGTAACAGAGCGGGTGGCCCTTGCCCCAAAGGCAGGTGAGGCGGTGAGTGAAAGAAGCGGTATCTAACCCTGACCCCAACCCAACTTTGAGCGCAAGCAACCTCCTATGGCTAAAACCCTAAAGATGGTAATGATGCGGCCTTGACAGAGCGGGCGGCCCTTACCCGAATAGCAGGTTAATTGGCGGGTGAAAAATAGGGTACCTAACCCTGACCCGAACTCAACCCCATAGCGCAATCTACCCCCTATGCCTAAAACCCTAAAGATGGTAATGTTGCGGCCTTGACAGAGCGGGCGGGCCTTCCGCAAGAGGCGGGTAAGGCGGCTGGTGAAAAAGAGGGTACCTAACCCTGACCCCAACTCAAACCCTGAGCGCAATCTACCCCCTATGTCTAAAACCCTAGAGATGGTAATGATGCGGCCTTGACAGAGCGGACGGACCTTCCGCAAGAGGCAGGTGGGGCGACGGGTGAAAAGGAGGGTACCTAACCCTGACCCCAACCCAAGCCCTGAGCGCAATCTACCCCCTATGCCTAAAACCCTAAAGAAGGTAATGAGGCGACCGTAGCAGAGCGGGCGGCCCTTGCCCGAAAGGCAGGTGAGTCGGTGGGTGAAAGGGGGTATCTAACCCTGACCCCAACCCAAACTTGAGCGCAAGCAACCTCCTATGCCTAAAACCCAAAAGATGGTAACGATGCGGCCTTGACAGAGCGGGCGGCCCATTGCCCGAAAGGCAGGTGAGGCTGCGGGTGAAAAAGAGGGTATCTAACCCTGACCCCAACCCAAGCCCTGAGCGCAATCTACCCCCTATGCCTAAAACAATATAGATGGTAATGATGCGGCCTTGACAAAGCGGGCGGACCTTCCGAAAGAGGCAGGTGAGTCGGCGGGTGAAAAAGAGGGTACCTAACCCCGACCCCAACCCAACCCTGAGCGCAATCTACCCCCGATGCTCAAAACCCTGAAGATGGTAATGATGCGGCCTTGACAGAGCGGGCGGCCCTTACCCGAATAGCAGGTGAGGGTGCGGGTGAACAAGAGGGCACCTAACCCTGACAACAACCCAACCCGGAGCGCAATCTACCCCCTATGCCTAAATCCCTAAACATGGTAATGATACGGCCTTGACAGCGCGTGCGGGCCTTCCGCAAGAGGCAGGTGAGGCGGCGGGTGAACAAGAGGGTACCAAACCCTGACCCCAACCCAACCCTGAGCGCAATCTACCCCCGATGCTCAAAACCCTAAAGATGGTAATGATGCGGCTTTGACAGAGCGGGTGGCCCTTGCCCGCAAATCAGGTGAGGCGGCGGGTGACAAAGAAGGGTACCTAACCCTGACCCCAACCCAAACCCGGAGCGCAATCTACCGTCTATGCCTAAAACCCTAAAGATGGTAATGTTGCGGCCTTGACAGAGCGGGCGGGCCTTCCGCAAGAGGCAGGTGAGGCGGCGGGGGAACAAGAGGGCACCTAACCCTGACCCCAACCCAACCCTGAGCGCAATCTACCCCCTATGCCTAAAACCCTAAAGATGGTAATGTTGCGGCCTTGACAGAGCGGGCGGGCCTTCTGCAAGAGGCAGGTGAGGCGGTGGGGGAACAAGAGGGCACCTAACCCTGACCCCAACCCAATCCTGAGCGCAATCTACCCCCTATGCCTAAAACCCTAAAGATGGTAATGATGCGTCTTTGACAGAGCGGGCGGCCCTTGCCCGCAAATTAGGTGAGGCGGCGGGCGACAAAGAAGGGTACCTAACCCTGACTCCAACCCAAACCCGGAGCGCAATCTTTCCCCCATGCCTAAAACCCAAACATAGTAATGATGCGTCCTTGACAGAGCGGGCGGGCCTTCCGCAAGAGGCAGGTGAGGCGGCGGGGGAACAAGAGGGCATCTAACCCTGACCCCAACCCAATCCTGAGCGCAATCTACCCCCTATGCCTAAAACCCTAAAGATGGTAATATTGCGGCCTTGACAGAGCGGGCGGGCCTTCTGCAAGAGGCAGGTGAGGCGGCGGGGGAACAAGAGGGCACCTAACCCTGACCCCAACCCAACCCTGAGCGCAATCTACCCCCTATGCCTAAAACCCTAAAGAAGGTAATGATGCGGCCTTGACAGAGCGGGCGGACCTTCCGCAAGAGGCATGTGGGGCGACGGGTGAAAAAGAGGGTACCTAACCCTGACCCCAACCCAACCTTGAGCGCAAGCAACCTCATATGCCTAAAACCCTAAAGATGGTAATGATGCGGCCTTGATAGAGGGGGCGGCCCATTGCCCGAAAATCAGGTGAGGCTGCGGATGAAAAAGAGGGTACCTAACCCTGACCCAACCCAAACCCTCTGCGCAATCTACCCCCTATGCTTAAAACCCTAGAGATGGTAATGATGCGGCCTTGACAAAACGGGCGGGCCTTCCGAAAGAGGCAGGTGAGTCGGCGGGTGAAAAAGAGGGTACCTAACTCTGACCCGAACCCAACCCTGAGCGCAATCTACTCCCGATGCTCAAAACCCTGAAGATCGTAATGATGCGGCCTGGACAGAGCGGGCGGCCCTTACCCGAATAGCAGGTTAACCGGCGGGTGAAAAAAAGGGTACCTAACCCTGACCTGAACTCGACCCCTTAGCGCAATCTACCCCCTATGCCTAAAACTCTAAAGATGGTAATGATGCGGCCTTTGGCAGAGCGGGCGGGCCTTCCGCAAGAGGCAGGTGAGGCGGCGGGTGAACAAGAGGGTACCTAACCCTGACCCCAACCCAACCCTGAGCGCAATCTACCCCCGATGCTCAAAACCCTAAAGATGGTAATGATGCGGCTTTGACAAAGCGGGCGGCCCTTGCCCGAAAGGCAGGTGAGGCGGAGGGGGAAAAGCGGGGTACCTAATCCTGACCCAAACCCAACCTTGAGCGCAATCTACCCCCTATGCCTAAAACCCTAAAGATGGTAATGGTGCGGCCTTGACAGAGCGGACGGCCCTTACAAGAAAGACAGGTGAGGCGGCCGATCAAAAAGAGAGTACCTAACCCTGACCCCAACCCAGCCCTGAGCGCAATCTACTTAGCTTCTATGCCTAAAACCCTAAAGATGGTAATGATGCGTCCTTGACACAGCGGGCGGCCTATACCCGAAAGGCAGGTTAATCGGCGGGGGAAAAAGAGGGAACGTAACTCTGACTCCAACCCAACCCTGAGCGCAATCTACACCCTATGCCTAAACCCTAATGATGGTAATGATGTGGCTTTGACAGAAGGGGCAGTCCCTACCCTAAAGGCTGGTGAGGCGGCAGCTGGAAAAGAGGGTACCTAACCCTGAGCCGAACCCAAACCCTGAGCGCAATCTACCCCCTATGCCAAAAACCATAAAGATGGTAATGATGCGGCCTTAACAGAAAGGGCGGGCCTTCCGCAAGAGGCTGGTGAGGATGTGGGTGAACATGAGGGTACCTAACCCTGACCCCAACCCAACCCTGAGCGCAATCTACCCCCTATGCTTAAAACTCTAAAGATGGTAATGATGCGGCCGTAACAGAGCGGGCGGCCCTTGCCTGAAAGCCAGGTGAGGCGGTTTGGGAAAAAGAGGGTACCTAGCCCTGACCCCAACCCAACCCTTGACAGAGCGGGCGGCCCTTACTCGAAAGGCATGTGAGGCGGCGGGTGAAACTGAGTACCTAACCCTGACCCAAACCCAACCCTGAGCGCAATCTACACCCTATGCCTAAACCCTAATGATGGTAATGATGTGGCTTTGACAGAAAGGGCGCGGGCGGCCCTTGATTTGTTGATTACAAATTAAAGTTATAATTTCAACATATATGACTATTATAATTGTTTATCTACGTCGATCTGTATCGTCACACGTCCGCTCAGTTATTTTGCGCCTGTTTTTCGATTACAAATTAAAATTAAAATTTCAACATATATGATAATTAGAATTGTTTATGTACTTCGGCTTTTAACGTCACGCTTCCGGTACTATATTGGTACAGATTGCATCTAGACATGTTGTTATTCTAACTGCGATACATATACGCCATATACACATTTTTGTCAGGGTGCTGTAGCTGCAATTTGCGCATTGTGTACTGGATGCACAATAATTGCATAGAAAGTGTTTAAATATTCTTAACATTTAAGTCCCGTTATTCAGTAGCTCCCGGTCTCAATTTATGTCAATACAATTATCGATATTATATCTGCCCAATGTCTACCTTGTGCCTGCTACTGTTATTTCTTTCCCTTATTAGGACGAGCGCTAGACAGCGCCTAGTATGTGTGTATGTACATGCTAAAGGGTGGCGCGCTCTACCTATCATGCCGGGCCAGGCCGCCCCCCCCCCACCCCGCCCCCCCCCCCCCAGCTCGACAGAGAGGCCTTTTTAATCTACAGCAAACGCGGGCCCACCATCGCCCCTCCCCATCCCCGATGGACAGATAGAAAATTCAATCCACAGCGCACTAGTTTCAAGCCACGTCCCTCCCCCTCTATTTTGGACAGCGAATGGTTTATCGACAGCGCACTGCGCCTTGCACCGTCCCCCGCCCCCCCTCCCCCGGCTATCCTGGACAGAGAGGGGTTGGCATACCCCATCAGCCCTCACCAACGCCGCAGTCTCATACCCGATCAGCCCTCACCAACGCCGCGGGTCTCATAACCGATCAGCCCTCACCAACGCCGCGGGTCTCATACCCGATCAGCCCTCACCAACGCCGCGGGTCTCATACCCGATCAGCCCTTACCAACGCCGCGGGTCTCATACCCGATCAGCCCTCACCAACGCCGCGGGTCTCATACCCGATCAGCCCTCACCAACGCCGCGGGTCTCTTACCCGATCAGCCCTCACCAACGCCGCGGGTCTCCTAACCGATCAGCCCTCACCAACGCCGCGGGTCTCATACCCGATCAGCCCTTGCCAACGCCGCGGGTCTCTTACCCGATCAGCCCTTGCCAACGCCGCGGGTCTCATACCCCATCAGCCCTCACCAACGCCGCGGGTCTCATACCCGATCAGCGCTCACAAACGCCGCGGGTCTCACACCAGATCAGCCCTCACCAACGCCGCGGGTCTCTTACCCGATCAGCCCCTTGCCAACGCCGCGGGTCTCATACCCCATCAGCCCTCACCAACGCTGCATTCTCATACCCTGCAAGAAGAGTATATAAGAGTGCTAGGAGGGTATGAAGAGTTTAAAGAAATCTTCCATGACCCCAAAAAGTATTTTTGTGGTCGTTGGTAGGCGCGAGTAATACATGAGATATGCTAAAACAACGATCTATTCTGTTTTATTTGTAAACATTTTGTAACGCCCTTCTTTCATGTCCTTTGCAGTTGTTTCGCTTTGTTTTCTTCGGACACACTCAGCCACCCACACTCAGAGCGTGCCAGGAGAAAATAAAGAGAAACAAATGAAAAGGAGATGAAAGAAGTGCGTTTGGAAAGGAGGTTGCGGATAGAGGTCGGGGCCATTGAGGAAGTAGCTGATAACGCCATATAACGTATGTACCCTACCGTAGTCAGCGGGGTCAGACCCGAGTGTTTTAAAGGCAAACGGTGTCTCTTTTCCCCTCCTGATACAGTACGAGTCACCATATTTAACTGCATGACAGTAGGCACATCGTGGTTTGGAAAGAGTAGGTGGGGTGGGTGGGGTGGTAGGGAGGGGGGGGGGAGCGGTAAACGCAAACCTGAGCCCAAAATGGATTGACACAGGTCGGGTTTGTTGGCATGTATGTGCATATAAACTAAGCTGCATACGTGGTCCATGGACTGTCGGAGGGGTAGGGGTCTGGAAGGGGTAAATGGCGACATGAGACACAGGCATATTTAAAATATCTTCATTCGACATTGACCGCCATATTCCGACTCTGAGGATCTAAAAAAGCGACATCGACACAGATTCTTTGAACCAACACGGAATTTAGCCAAAAAGCCACACGGAGCGTCGTCATAATTCGACATTCGACACTGAGAATTTTGAAAAATCGACACTGGACACGTTATTCAAACTGAAATACATATACGCCATATACACATTTGTGTCAGCGTGCTGTAGCCGCAATTTGTGCATTCTGTACTGGATGCACAATAATTGCACGGAAAGTGTTTAAATATCCTTAACATTTAAGTCCCGTTATTCAGTAGCTCCCGGTCTCAATTTATGTCAATACAATTATCGATATTATATCTGCCCAATGTCTACCTTCTGCCTGCTACTGTTATTTCTGTCCCTTATTACGACGAGCGCTAGACGGCGCCTAGTATATGCACATGCTAAAAGGTGGCGCGCTCTACCTATCATGCCGGGCCAGGCCGCCCATTATATTTCTTTGGCAGCAAGTGGTTTATCCACAGCGCACTGCGCCAAGCACCGTCCCCGGCCGCCTCCCCCCCCCCCCCCCGGCTATCCTGGACAAAGAGGGGTTTCAAATTACAGCGCACTCGGGCCAAGCACCGCCCGTCCTCTACCACTCCCTCCACCGTAGACAGAGAGGGGTTTCAAACCGCCGCCGCCGCCCCCATCCCCCTCCACCCCGGCAACCCTGGACCAAAGATGTTAGTACACCAAGCTTGGTGTACTAATATCTTTGCCTGGACAGAGGGGGATTTCAAACCGCAGCACACTCGGGCCGAGCACCGCCCCTCCCTCCCCCTTCTACGCACATATGACTGGGTTGTGCCGCGCGGGGGGGGGGGGGGGGGCAGGAGAGGAGGGGGTGGAGGGGATGGGCGACGTAGGGATCTGGTTGGAGATGTTGTTTACAGTGTTTGCAGGGCATCCCCGGGGGGTGTGGGGTGCTGCGTTGTGGGGCCGAGCTGTGCCGAATGGCTCCGAGAGGTACCGAAGGGCTGAGGCTCGGAAAAAGCCAATCGCGCGGTATAATGACGACCTTACCATGTAGGATATATCACGCCAATGATATCTACGCCTCAATTATTGCGGGATTTCTACGTATATCGTCTGTCAAACCACCGACACCCGTTCACAACACGGAACTGAAATACACCGTCGCTGAAATAGCTCGTCACATAATAACGGGATCTGCTGGAAACGAATACAAGTGGATAATTAGTTTGACAACGCGGCATTGAAACGAAACAAACCGACTGAATGTCGAAAATTGGATAGAGGCCAAAATGTAAAATTTTCCTTACGAGTGTCTATATTTGTTCGGGTTCACAGCATGAATCTGATGTGGCTCAGGGAGTGGATTCCTATGATCGTTGCTGTAGCCGTCGTTGTAACAATGGGCCGAGCGACAACAGCGAGAACCATAACGGCGGAGGAACAATCGCCTATCATCGCCTATACATCGAGTAAGTGCTCAAGTAAGATTTGTTGCAATGATCTTGGGGACATTTATCAGTTTCAAGCAGAGTGGCGGCGGGATATATTTGCAATATTTATCAATATAAATAATTTTGCTTTCCACCACAAATGCTCCGCTGCGACAAAATATGAAGGTTTATTATTTACTATACTATTTACTAATTTATTATTTGTTTGCGCCAGAAACAAATGAATGAAATGCGTCTAATTTATTGTTGCTGATATTTTCTCGAAGGCTTAAAATGGTAATCAGTATAATACTATTTATTTTTTCATAAACTAAGATTACAGCCAAGGGCTGTACACCAGCTTCGAACTGGACGGCTTCAAGAACTACTCTAATCTCAGCAACATTTCCAGCGAGCAACTGGCTTGCAATGGCGGGCTACTCACCTTAGGCCCGGAAGTGAAGGGAAACCCGGCGACCCCGATTGAATACAACCCCAAGATTCCTTATATGACTTACGTAAGTGTTAAATAATATACGCTCTGATGTAATATTATATTATGTAATGCGATATAAGGCTGTCGAGTTGCATGCATTGTTAAAGTCTTATTATTATTAAACAAAAGGGGCACTGGATCGGCGGGGGCCACACAAAACCAGACTCATTCAGTGCCCTCTGTTACCCCGAGGGCCAACTAAGGCAGTAGGTAGAACATTGGACACTTGATTGCAGGGTTACGCGGTTCAATCCCTGTGGGGGGAATTTAGCTTTTATTGCATTTGCTGATGGCATTTGCTGATGACATTTGCTGATGGCAACAGCTCCTGTATTTTCTATTAAGTTGTGATCCCCCTCACGGCAGGGCATTGGCCCGCCTCTCCGCCGGATGGGTGGGAAGTTTCAATTTTGGCGGGCAGATTTTCAATTTACCCGCCGAAAAGGGCCTTTTTGTCAGGAGGCTTAGAAGAAAATCATAGCGCTCACAATTTTGCTTAGCTCAAAATACTCAAAATGCGATCTGTTCGGCTGGCACCATGTTGTGTGCGTACACTAAACACTTCTTTTACCAGCCAAAAAAGGAGAAAAATTTGGCTAACACCCTGCCTCACGATCGTCACTTGGGATGCCACGTCCTCAATCGTAACGATGTTAAGATGCTAATGATTTTAACCGGGAGTATTATATTTTATGTTAGCATATAAGCTTCGACTGCTGCCATTGTCTATGTAATATATGTTTGTTTACTTGTGATGCGTACCGTTGGACAGTAAACATTGTTTATTATTAGTATTATACGTTAACGTGGCCCTGCCGGCTTGCCTTGTGTGATTGTGTGAACACGGGTCATAGCAAGCTCGGTGGCGCTACGCAAGCTAGCTTTTACCGCTGCTGTCGGCCGGCGGCAAATTTCAAGATTCTTGAAAAACGGTCAAATCAGCTGTAATGTCATGCAACATTATAATTGTCAAGAATAAAACATAAGAATAACGAGCTTTGTGTATTTAATACAGCAAAAGACATCTTGTATCCTTTCGAAAAAGTTGTAATTGTGACAGAACTCTTTCTTTTCATTACCTGATTTCATGTGTTATTAGGCTGGGTTCCAGAACTAATTTGTAGAAATGCGCCACGCATTTGTCCTATCGATTTGCGCATCGCCGCCCTGGCGTGCGAGTGTGAAAATGCATTGAGGACGTAGGTGACAACAGAGATATAATGGATTCCTAGCGGAGTGAGTCGAAAGCAGAGAGTGGGGTCATAGAGGTCTGGAAGGGGTAAATGGCGACAAACGACACATACATATTTGAAAAATCGGCATTCGACACTAACTCCAAAATTCACTATATGAAAAAGCGACATCGACACGACAGTGGCATTTTAGAAAAGAAAGCGACGCTGACCCAGAAAACCACACGTAATGTCGTCAAAGTCGACATTGGATACTTAGAATTGTGATAAATCGACACGGGACACTGGATATCCTTGCAGGGGCAGAGGTTGAGAAGTATCGATGACACAAAATACGTCATTGAGGTCGGCCTGGGGTCCTGCGACATTACAGAGATAACGGATGATTTCATACCCTGCCGTCTTCCACCGCCTACTCCAGAGCCAAGGGATGCCAACCTGGAAACGAATGGTTTACGCGCTGTCCAGGTATGTCTTCAGGCCACAAGGCATGTATTTTAACGTACACATAAATCTACATGTATATTCTTCCTGAAAAAAACGCATTGGGTACATAGCGTCTACCGCTCATGCTGTCTTTTAGCATTATAGCAGAGTTGTATCTTTGCATATGTTCAAAATATTTTAATCAATCTCGGTGAGAGAAAGAGGCGGATATAGTAGGTCCATTTTAAAGTCCCACTGAAGTCGCATGGTGAGTAGGCCTAGTCAGGTAATCCCCGTTTTACGTCTTCTCCGCTCCATCTGCTTTCACGGGAAACGCGTGAGACGAGAGATTAGGGCCGCGATTAACGGAGGAATTGCGCCAGTTCCATGCCGCGCAGTTGACGATGATCTTTAGTCATTCATGAAAAAATAGCATCCAAACATATTGATATATCTCTTGCAACGATTGTCTCCGTAAAAAGCCATGATTGGATTTCGAATCGCAGCTATTGATATTTGCGATGATCACGCACTCTTGTTTTGCTCACACAGCAGGCGTCATTTCCGGTTTGAATATAATTAAACTATTGCCTCCTGATTGGTCAATCGCGGCCACATCTCCAAAAAGGTCTGTCGCCTGAAAGAAGGGGCGAAGTCGTGGCTGGCGGTCCTTTCTATAATCTTATTGTGAGCTGCAAACAGGACGAAACATCCTGTAATTCGAAGGATAGACACTTGGATATTATATAAATCGTATAGACCAGGCTGGCGGTTTCCTTAAATTTCTGCAAAAGTATTTCTGCATTTTCCATTGTAGATTCACATTTGGGGAGCTATCGTGTACCGCATTGGGTTCGTGAAATACCCAGTCCATTCTGTTAGCTTGGTGATAGGGGCGGTGGTTGGTGGCGCCGCCCTACTGGCGGCCGCTGTAATTACGACGGTCTTGCTTGTGAGAAGAAATCGGCGCCGGAGAGACAGAGAAAGGAGAGAGATGGAGGCCCGGGACATATTCAGCGTGCGCTCGATGAATGCTAAACAGCTCCAGAGGGAGGGTCGCCAGGCCCAGCCATGGCAGCATCCGATGGAGCCACAGAAGACCACAGAGGACGTGGACGATACTTATGATCGCATTGATGACTCAGGTGGATCTGGTTAAAGTAATATGTTCTGTAATTTCTGTATCCCCAACCTTTTTTCCACGTCAAATATGTATATTCTGTCTAGAATTTAAATCCCGCAAGCCTGTAGGTTACCTGGAGAGAAGCAAATTTGTTTACCGTAGGAAAAGTTGGAGGCCGTCTTTATATCCATGCGCGCCTGTTCGGTATTCTGTGATGTCGACCGCGGCTCGCTACATCGTGCGATAAAATAGTCCGCGCAGTTGTATGTTCAAATTGTTGTTTTATAGAATCAACGAGATATAAAACACTTGCTTGATAATTTTGAGATACTTTTAGTCTTGATTCTATAATGTAAAAAAGCTGAGATTGCGTATGTAAGTAGGCTGCTTTAACGAACCGAGTTTATATCACATGTATGGGGGCCGCAACGTCCGACCCATGGACAGGTTTACCTCTGATCGACAGACTGACGACAGTAACGCCGGGTTTACACGGTACGATCATTCCTTCAATATAGTCGTAACAACGATCGAAGTATCGCTTGGTCAACAGTTTGCACGGTCAAACGGCGTTCCAACCGATGAAAAGTTTTCACTACCGCCACCTAGCGAACATACCGTTAGGGCGTCACGCGTCATAGCGTCATGCATACAAGCCACAGATACTTTATCATTGTCATAATGCAAACAATAAGGTCAGCGTGATCATCTCAACGCTTATTGACTGGAATGCTCGACGCTGATGGGTTGACATTTTCCGAATCTTGAAGTTGATCGGAACTTTAGAACATGCGCTAATGCGTGGAAAACCAGCCCTCCAATTAATGGGTTGATTGAAAAGTTGATTTATTTCAATGAACTTTACAACGTATTGAATCGTGTGAACAGGGCATTAGGCCGGTTGACGTAATCGTGAGAAGTAAACGACATAAACACGCTTGGTAGGTTTCACACATGTGTACAATGGACACTGTGAGACACGGCTTAGAGCAACCCTAACAATTGCATGACCTTTAACATAGGATGTGCGCCAAGTGGTAGGATTCATATGAAGGGCAATCGGGCATAATTTGCCTTTAGTAATTTGGGCAAAGACGTACGCTGGTGGCATAGTGACGATATATTTACGATGCGCTTTAATTGCTCTTTACTTCTCTTGTTTGTACTAATCACTAGATTACTACACTTGTAACCCGCAGTGTCGAACTGTGTTTTCTCGCATTGAACCGGGCATGTATTTACTGTATGTTTTCTTGGTAAATTGAGAAATGTAAAAAAAAGGTTTTATGTGGGAAATACTGCATTGTTTGCCACAAATGAAAGCAGAATTTGGCAAAAACTGTAAAACAAAAAGTACGCAGAATTTGGCACAGGGGACCTTTTCGCTGGAAAATATGCGAAAACAGGCACACGTGCCCCCTTTATCTGAAAAGGGGGCACAGTCACTATTCTTTCTGCACGACCTCACCAGCATCCCCCCCCCCTCCGGTATAAAGTTTCACACCTCACCAGCACCCCCTCCTCGATCGCAAGTTTCTCACTGGATCCGCGCCTGGGTCCCATGTATCCAATGACAAATACATTTTAATGATATTTATTAACTGAAGGACTTCTGCATCCACCGCCTTGTTATTTAAAGTCTGGGTAGCGCCTGAAAATCGTTCATGTTTTACGTTGTCGGATGTCCTGTAATGAAAAATCTGCAGGGGCGGATCTAGCGGGGGGGGGGGGGGTTACGGGGGTTGCACCCCCCCCCCCCTTGGGAACGTGAACGCATACACTGTTAAAGTCGGCTTCTCCGCGCACCCCCCCCCCCCCCCTCCCGCCCGGTCGCAAGTTTTTCAGAGAGCAACCTCCTCTTATTCCTAGATCCGCCCCTGATCTGACCCGGGTTATTACTTGCGTTTTCTACGCCATAGCGACTTCTGGTTTATATGCCGTTATCAAGGGACAACTCCTGCCATGCGTGCCTATCAATATTGCAAGAAATTTTGGTTCATTGTCTGGCACTTAGAGGTACCATATAGATCACATGTCCCGAATAGCAAAACTTCACATACTGAAACTTTATTAGCATTTAACACGCAAACACTGTAATTCATAATGTCTTTTGTAACCGTCAATGTTACGTCACAATGACGTCATGTTTAATGGTAGCTAAAATGCATAGATCCATCAACATTTATTCCAACGAATCGTTATTGGCGACAAAATATATTTTAATTCAGGGTCTATTTTTGTTATCCACTTGACGAGTGGAAGATGCGTCACGTCACATCATCTGAACGTCCGGTATCAAAACTCAGAGCTGCAGTTCCGTTCTTATTGGGTACGATGTGGAAGTCGCCGACAAGTGGCTTAGCCGTTATAACGGAATGGATAATGAAAGAGAGGTTAGCCGTATTGTTTGGAAAAATCTGCCGATTTTCGTCATGCCCTTCGACGTCTCGACGTCTCGACGATGGGTGTTGGTTTCAAATATTAGCGGGACAGGGTCTGCACAATCAGATAGTATTTGATAACTGACACAGTGATCTAGTGTCTGGTTTTTGAAGTCGGAAGTCGAATGTCAGAACTGCAGGTGCCGAAACTGGAAATCTGAAGCGCACATTCGGAAGTCTGAAGCTGCATATTCGAAGTGAAATTGCGGAAGACGAAAATCCGAAGAGCGAAGTCGGAAGTCGGAAGTCGAAAGTGCAAAGTCTGAGTGTTTTGCGTCTCATGCCTGCTGTGATCCCGGCGTGGTGCTTGGTGACTCCAGGTAAGTGCTCACTGATGACGGGCTGGCGAAATCAAAGGAAAGGACTGTACCTAAGCAAGCTTTGAGTCAATACGCGCTATGCGGTATCACAGCAGGCAAGACGCGCAGACGCCCCCCCCCCCACCCACCCGCCCCGTGGGAGTACCTATAATATTGTTTTGTTTTAAACTCAGCATTCATCCTTTCACTTATCCCATACCAGTTGACTCCCATCTATACTAATACAACGCACATCATCCTGGCGGCAGAGAGCTTATGACGAGAATTGACATCTGATGACGGTTGCATTTGGGTCGTCTAGCTGCACATTTTAATTCAAACCGGGACCTTCTGGGCCGATTATAAAAGAAATTACAGCGTTTCGCAGTTTCTCATGCTGATGCCAACGCTGTCACCTTGACCTCAGGTGGGGCCTGGGGGAGGGAGGGGGGCTGGAGGGGGGGGGGGCGCTCGGTTCACGGTAAGCACCATGCAGCAAGCAGGGCAGGAGTGTGCACCAGTGAAGCGCATCAAAGCCGGAATGCGTGTGTGTATTGGCGGGCATTGAGAAGGCCGGGAAGGGGGGGGGGGGGGGGCGACGGGAGGTAGGGGAGGGGTGTCGCGTTAGGAGAACTCGTTACATCATAACCGCTGGTTCGATTTTAGTGAAATTTTAAATATAAGATCCTAATTAATGCACCAGTCTGGTAAATATCTGAGGGCGATAGCTTAAAAATTGAAAAAGTCGGGTTTGAGTTTTTCGAGCTACAACCGAGCACTCGACATTTACAACAGTCAAGGTCACGTACGACCTTGATCCTTGTCGGAGGGCACTAAAAACGGTCAGTTTTGAGATATTACTTTAAATAATCTCTGTGCGAAGGATGAGTTGGGTGGCTTATGGGTTTTCTATGTTTTTTGGCACATGATCAATTTGACATGTCCTATCTTTCAGCATGGGTCAAATAAAAAAAAATCCTGTGACGTCATTTCCTAGTCGAATCACACACGGAATCGATAGTCTCTGCGGGGTATCTTGTTACACGACTTAAATTATTTTGGGACTTCTAAAATATTCGACAAAATGTCGCCGTAGTGATAAAAGATTGGCGTTTCTAACATGGGGAGTCCCGTAGGGAATTTGCCGTCATCCCTAGAACCGGAAGTAGGATTGGAGAGTACTATTTTTAAGTTATGGTCAAACAGGAGATTCCATTTGCCACATAATAACAATTGCGCATTTTTGACATTTTTTTCCGATTTTTTTAATGTACCGGAACTGACATCATCATGACGCCATATGACACATGCGACAAATCTCAGATTTCGCAAACCTCTTTGATACTCATATTTTTATGACCGGTTAGAGTCCCAGATCGATATCTTCATATGGTGTAGCACCTTATGAATCTTGCCCGACGTCGCTAATTGTAATATTAACTTAGATAAGCGCGTTCTAAGATATTTTTTGCACAAAATCTTTCTGACCTTGACCTTTGACCGATTATCCCCGTTGACGAACTTAGCCTCAGTTTTGTCCGAAGGTACCTGTAAGCGAAGAATGACATTGATAGCTGTAAGCCTTCGAAAGTTATCGCGCGTACGGACAAATTGGTTTTTCATGTACACAAACAGAACCGACTCATAGTATGACGAAGCAAGAACATCACACACCCGCTAGACATCAGTTACCCCAGTATCCAACTTACCGCAGTATCCAAGTTTACAGTTAAGCAGACTGCATGCGGAAACAGCGCTAGACATCAGTTAACGCTGTATCCAACTTTACAGTTACAGTGATTCGGATAGGTAAGCCAGTGGGTGGGCCCCTGCGTCCCAGGGCTTTACAATGGAGTTAAGGGCAGGATCCAACTTTTACAGCTAAGGGAACTACATGCGGAAACAGCGCTAGACATCGGTTACCGCAGTGTCCAACTTTACAGTTTAGGCGGACTGCGTGCGGAAACAGCTCTAGACGCTATGTACATAAGGAAACGCAGTTGATTTCGCTGTAATTGCAAACACTCCATAACATTTATCCAAATAATAGTCAGCTACAAAGATGGAAATAGTCTCAGTCACACCTATGTAACGTATGCAATGAGCCAGACACCACCATACATTTCAAGGTTTCCATGACAGATCAGTTTTCTTTAATACTTTATTTACTGTAATAGATTTATATTGGTGGTCAAAACAAGTATCTGCAAATTTAAATTCGACCTTCTCCCCTGACCTTATGGTGACCTCACCGGGAGTGCCACCCCAGCCTTCAGTGATACAAGGCCTCAACGTCAGCATGTAGTCTTTCAAATAATGTATTCAAACGTGAGCAAAGGCGCTCTCGGAGTGGCCGGAAGCCTTGAGCGTCAGCATCATCGAAGACATAAGAAACGACAACAACAACAGAAACTATAATTCGGCCGCTTTGAGGAAAAATACAGGGCAAAAACTTGTGGCTTAGAATTATGATAAACTTCTAGATCCAATCTTCGTTCTGTCCGCTTTCTAAAACGTGACACCAAGATTTTTAAAATTGGACCGCATATAGTCTGTTGCTGCACCCTCAAAAAGAAATAAAACCCTATCAGGAGGAAACAAAATCGCACACATATGGATATATTTACAGAATACAGTACAAATCACAAATCTGTTGGGGGACATTTGGAAACATTGTATTTTTGTTTTGTATAGTTTATTCGTCGCTCCGTTAACCGATTCATGCATGCGGTGCTTACATATTAATCGCACGTGACATAGGCATTCTTCGAATTGTGGCCATGGTGCAAAAATCGTCATAGAATTGGTACATTATATAGCTTCCAATTATCTCAAACTTAGGATTAACTGTCAGTTAAACACATATATATTTACCAATGTGTTTGAAGATAATGCTATAGAAATACGTATAATATGTTTTCTTAGATATTAGGTGCAGTCTTTCAGTTCAGCATACTATAGGCCGAAGGTTTTGCATGTAATATATTACAGCCACCATCTACAGAGGTTTCAGCTTCAGCGAGCAACCTCTGAGCGAGAGGTCATCCTTGTCGTATTTCCACATGATGGAGGCCACGGTCTTGTCACGGACGTCGTCCGGCGTGTACACCAGCAGACCGTTGACGTTGGAGGACGTGCATTGGTTGAACCACCAGCCGGACTTGAAGTCCTGGGCGCAGTTGGTGGTGGGAGACCTGTCGTTGTCGCGGTCGTACGTGCTGAAGGGCATGTCGGCCACGGACAAGGCGGGATCCGCGGCCGGAGTTAGAGAGTTCCCCGCGTTTACCGTGGGATTGTCAACGGCTTCTCCTATGGTCAAACGGTACTGCCTGGAATCGTTGCCGACGGAGAACAGGGTGTACTCTTGCAAATAATACCCGGCATCCAAAGCCCAATTTTCCGGATACACTCCAACCGACAGTATGTACGGGCGCTGTGACGTCAGCCAGTGGATCTTGTCGTTGCCAGCCAGAAGTCGCACGATATGTCGGCAAAGCCGGCTTTGTAGTCGGCCCAGTTACGGTACAAGTCGTTCGCTGGACAACCGTATATCTGGCGAGCCTGGATGAACGTCCAGCCTCCATACGTCAGGAAGCAGAGGACGTCAAACGGCTGAGTCGCACCGACGGGCATGATGGTGACAACCGTCCTGGCAGCCCCAGAGTTGGGGTAGAGCTCTTGTTCTGTGGCGTCAGTGCAATCTATAACACCCCGGTGAAAGCGAAACAATGGTGCGTGGTCAGTCATGGCGTTGCATAACGAAAAGCAGCTCTGTCGTTATGCTTATAACAATGTGAAAATGTGTAACTGTTTTATTGTTCTTCAAGACTAGCTGCATGTATATCTACAGTTTATTTCCGGCGATTTTCCGGTAATAAAAACTTGGATATAACTCTTTTGGAAAGTCGGTGCAAATCTTTTGGCCTCTGTAGGCTATATATAACATCTATGTAAACTTCATGCAACGTTTGTTTTTATTGCAATAACGATGTTACATTGTGTGCAAAATACAGTCGAAAAATAACAATAATATATGCTTTGGTATTGTTATTGATGTTGTTGTGTACTTCGGTGAAACTTTCGTTTGTAAATTCGTTTGTATTTTGACTCCGACGGTCTAGAAATCGAAGTTATTCAATACATCGATCCGTTCAAGGATAAAAAAACGTTGCGTGACATGAAACACATTTTCCTTAAAAAACAAAAAAATTGCCTTCTTTATAAATTAAAGAAGTGTCGCCCTCGGAGACGGTTGAGGTCAACCGTAAGGGTAGTTACTTGGGGCAAAGGTGGTTTGAGAAACGAACCTTTTATCAAGGTTATTTGTGTGCAACTGAATGTGGCCGTAAGTAAGATTTGCTCCGTATTAATATGTCTGTCAGCACAACTTTCAGACCCGAAATGTTTAGCTGGGTAATCTGCAGTGATTTATATATTACATGACAAAACTTGAGATAAGGGTGGATATACTCACCAATAGGCAGCCTCTTGCACCACTCTCTGACCCACCCTGACTGGCAAACACACTGTCCGGCCGCCCACTGCCCGCCAGCCATGCACTGTTGGTGGAAGGTGGAGGCATTATATATCTCAAAGGGGAGGGTGAAGCATCTCAAGGGGGTCGATCCATGTTGGATGGGATGAACCCTCCGAAGCCAAAAATAAAGATGGGTGGCTCAAACGTAGGGTGGAGTATGCTCTAGCTCCAGGGGTTGGATGGGTGGGGGAACTTACTTAGGCGCGCACCCTAAGCTTCCTCACCTCAATTTTTAGGGGCGCCCTCTACTCCCCCCCCCCTCCTAGGCGCAATATTTCATCAGTGTACCCCCCCGTCACAAAATTTCATTCCCTCCCACCCTCCTGGTCGTCCATATATTTTAGTGTGCCCCCCTCCCTTTTCAAGGATTCCTGCACACACCCCTGTTATCGTATGTCAGATGTTCGGACATCCGTGTCGTTTGTTTTGCCTTTTTCAGTTAAAGACAGCTACAGGTGCTTAAATTTCTCAAAGGCTTGCCACTGTCAATATCAAAACATGTGCACAGCAACGTTTTCAAAATGTTAAAAATTGTATTAAAGAAAAATTGATTTGACCAGCTGCTTTGATGGAAGTTTAATTAAACCGGTTTCGATACGTACTTTGCCGACCTCGAAATGAGACGCACTCACACTCCCGCCCGATCGGCACAGCTCTGTCCGCAGGGGTTGCGGTACAGGCTTCCCGCCAGTGCCCAGAGACCATTCACAATGAGTGAGAGCACGAAGACGAAAAGAATGAGACTAATCATTTCTGCCATTGACATTAGACGTGGTTCGCGTGGATGAGACAACGGCTAAACGGCAGCGCGTGGACTGCCCGATAGCGGAGATTCTACCAACTAAAGGAAGACTGACGGATTGACGTCATATGTGAATGTCACTCGCGCAGCGCGTCGCCCCTAAAAATTTTCATCGTTGTTTTAGGTTCCACCGTGACGCACACATTCGCTCCCCCAATCCCGAGCATACCGCACACCGGATTAGAACTCCCATGCAAAGCCTCTCCTCTCGGCGACAGGAATATATGATACCCTATATGATAACTTGCAGTGTGTTATCGTATGCCATTCTTGTCGTTTGTTTTGCCTTTTCACGTTGAGGACAGATAGAGGTGCTTACTTTTCCCGGCGAACTGAAGCCAATCCCATTAGACATCGGTCTACATATTGCGTCATAAAGTGAAAATTGGTCATAAACTCAACATGTGGCAGTAACAGCCCATCAAAAACACCGAGGAGTGTGGTCTTGTAATTGTTAATATTGATAGCGAAGCTGTCACCTAAACGGTGATCGAGGTCAGAGCTCCAACCTTAAAAATTCTCATGCAACACTTTTCTGTGATATAGTTAATATTGTTTTCAGTATGCACCAAAATAATATATATCGATTATTAGTCACTTAAATACAAAGTTTAGTATGCAATAATGGTCAAATATTGTTGTTTTATAGCGAGCGCAAACGAGCTCTTAAGGTAACATGGATGCTTATTCAAAGTCCATTTCAAGCATAGGCTCAGGACTTTCATTTCGCACAACAGCCCCCATGAGACGTTTTCGAATTCGGAGTAAATATCAGCTGTACATAAATATATTCAAGCAAAGAGAGGTCGAAGCATATTATGTCATGTCTTTAATAATCAAATGAGCTGCCCCACAAAATTAACAAATAAATTATTCAATGTTAACAATGGATGTAAGCTTATATTTAAAATTAAGGTTAATTTATAAGCGATGCGCTAAATGTCTGTTGGCAAGCTCCAAGCAGAGCATATTGAGTAGTTGTGACGTCAAATGGTTGCTCTTGTTCCCTGCCATACGTGGTGCCAGCGATGGGATCGAATAGATGTATAGCTGCTATATGTATATGTGCAGTTTGCCGCTTCCTGTTTCGGAATCTCATTTTGAATACACGTTTTCTATGTGGCACTGCATGTAACGTATGAGAAAAAACAAGTGAATGACACACTATGCAAAATATCCATAACAATTCGCAGATAAGAAAATCAGTACTATCTGGAAAGGGTAGGCTGGTTTCTATATGGCGATATTTTCCTTTAAATGCCAAATTAACAATTAAATCCTTTACATTTTGACCAAGATAGGTGAATTTCATTTCATGTTCTCCTGCATTCAACTCAGTTATGAAAAACTTAGCGTGATCTCTCGCTGCCAGGCGGCGTTTGATAACTTCCGGCGAATGACGCAAGATTGAAAACGAAGCAAGATATGACAAAAATTGTCTAGATCACAAGAAAACACATTACCAAACAAAGAAATGAACTTTGGTTGGTAATAAACGCTTCAGGAACATAGTGGACCATATTGACGGGTATGTATTGCATTTTTATCGTCAAATGTCGGTGTGTTTTGTTTGTCTGACTGTCTGTCTTGTCGCGCGATAACTTTCGAACGACTTAGAAATCGACTTCTAATTAAGTGTAACAAAAATTCTTCAAATGGCCATCGTCAGGCTAAGTTCGTAGATGGGCCATGTAGGTCAAAGGTCAAGGTCACAATAATTTTTTTCAAATTCGCTTAACCATAGAAAGATAAAACCAACAATCTGAAAAAACTCACTACATGTATTATGTTTTCATTCAATCACGCTGTTGATAATCGCCCATATACCTTTCCTGCACAAAATTCACAAATTCTAATATTGAACCCAATGAGAACGTTTTGGCGGGAAACTGACTTCGTCAATTTTGCCATGAAGGCAACAAATGAGACAAACAACACATTGCAGAGAACATGGCATTATTAATTGGGCGCGGATGACGATATTGAGCAAGGTCAAGTGGCCAAGATCAAGGTCATCTAAAGGATCAAGATCTGAATCGTCAAATCTTTGAGGGCAAATCTGGATACTAGAAGTTAAATCTGGATTGGAACGTCAAATACTGATCAGTAGGGTCAAATCGGGATCTGACTGGTCAATCCGGATCCTAGGGGTCAAGTCCGAATCTGAGAGCTCAAATATAGAACAGAACGGTCAAATAGGAATCTGCGCAAGGTTATGATTCGGCCTCGGTTTATTTTGCATGTAGAGTGGCCGTCGCTCTAAAATATCCACCGATTTTCGTCATCCCTTTCAAGCTATGATTAGATCTCGCTATTCTGTGGGGATGTGCAATTTGAGTCGGGGGTCCGTGATGTGATGTTGTGGCTCTGGTGAACAGCATGACACTCTCCGTTGCTCCGTTTACGAGCGTGG
The DNA here is from genome assembly GCA_964019135.1 of Arenicola marina. Taxonomy (NCBI): domain Eukaryota; kingdom Metazoa; phylum Annelida; class Polychaeta; family Arenicolidae; genus Arenicola; species Arenicola marina. The sequence goes on from OZ025263.1 coordinate 31,667,620, forward strand.
TCAGAGAGGCATGTACCAGGGCTAGGTTCAGAAAAGTCTGAGGTACCTCGATAGCTCAGTGGGTTAGAGCGCTCGTCTTGAGTGCGCTGGCCACCTGAGCGCCTAACGGCACGCGGATCGGTGGTTCGCGCCCCGCCGTGGCGATGTCTGTGTGGTCGCAGGATAAAGATCCCATGACCTTCTTCACAAAGAGTAGGGGGTTACCCTCTCCCTTTCTTCTCCCATGGACGCGATGTGACCAACAGTGGTTATATAAGAAGAGGACAGGGGGCACATAATTTTAAAAGCGGGAGGTACAGATATACCTTAGGATCTGAGAGGGGGGCACGTGCGGCCTGAGCACCCCCCCCCCCACCCGCCACCCCCCTCTGGACATGCTCATGGCTTTTCTATAACATATCTTATTGGTTTCCACCTCGATGTGACCTATTTACAGTGATACTTTGGAAGATCTACTGAAATACATACGGAACATGTGGATACACGAATCGGTTCACAATGGATGTAAAACGCTTCTTGCCAAACCTCGCCCCCAGGCACACTCTCGGCCTTGACTCACTTCACTAGGGCTTGCGTAGCGCCACCGTGCATGGAGCTTGCCACACCGTGCGGAGAGCTTGCCTCACGCATTGAGGTCAGAACATTGGGGATAGAGAGGGCTGGAAAGAGCCTGGTGGTTAGGGGTGGTAGGGTAGTTATAGTGGTTGTGGTTTGTGAGAAAGTGGCCTTGGCCTATATGCGCAGGACTTGCTGTGGCTGGCTGACAAGGGAGGGCTGGGGGAGGGGGGAGACAGGCAAGGAGTTGTGGGTGGGTTGGGGGGGGGGGGGGTGCAGCGGGTGGTGCGTATAGTAGCTGTATGTTGAGGATGTGCTGACGGCCGATAATAATTCACTCGAGGGTTGTACATGAGTTGTCTGTTTATGGTATGCGAAGGCTGCATAATCCTTTATTTAGAGACATATAAGATATGTAATTGTTGTAAATAATTCATAGATATCTGCCACTTATTCATAAACTTATGTGTACTTATGTGTAAATCTTTCATAGCTGTCTGCAAGTCAGTTACGTACATATATATCCGCACACGATTCATAGAGATCTGTAATCACTTGTACATATTCATAAAGCATTTAGATATATCTGTAAATGATCAGTAAATATCTGCAAATGACTTGTGGATATCTGCAAATGATGTGTAGATATCTGCAAATAATTTGCAGATATCGGCAAATGATTTGTCGATATCGGCAAATGATTTGCAGATATGGTTAAACAGCACGATTTACAGATCTGTAAATGATTTGTACATATTCGTAACTGATTTTGTTGATGCCTGTCAATGATTTGCAGATACCTATAAATGATTTGCTGATATTTATAAATCATATGCATATATCTGTAAATAGTGGGTTTCTGCAACTTTCGCGCGTCATATCTCCGCTCACTGACAAGTGTGTGTAGGAACAATCGTCCTTCTGTCACAGGTAAGCATGCACACTTCGTGAACGGTCGGTAAACAGTGGGGATGGGCCGACCGGTCGGTGCACAGTGAACGCAAGCTTATAGATATATGTATGTATGTGTACATAATAGTTTTGTGTGATTAGCACCAAGGCATTGATTGACGGTAAGGACCTAGGAAGTGCATACGCACTATCCCCGCAGACGGAGCTCGTTCCTTATTACATTAGATAGTATAAACCACACGTGACGCTTTCTGTGCGGGTACCACGCATCACATTTTGTTGGTGTCCGAAGGAAAACAGGGAAATATGAGTGACAAGGATTTGGTTTTGGTCTCTGGAGCGTCCGGCTTTATCGCCACGCACATCGTGCAGCAGCTCCTGGAGCAGGGATACCGGGTCCGGGGGACGGTCCGCAGCCTTGATGACGAGACGAAGGTCCGGCCCCTGAGGGAGCTCTGTCCGGGAGCCCGCCACACGCTGGAGCTGGTGGAGGCGGACCTGCTCCAGGCGGACACGTGGCTGGGGGCGGTGGCCGGGTGTACCCTGGTCCTGCACACCGCCAGCCCCTGTAAGGTCGTCCCGCCCGAGGAGGAGCAGGAGTTGATCCGGCCGGCCGTGGACGGGGTTCAAGCCGTGCTACGGGCGGCCACCAAGGCCGGGACCGTCCGCCGGGTCGTTCTCACGAGCTCAATAGCCGCTGTCAGCCAGTTGACCGACCTGGGCGGCATGTTCAACGAGGATAACTGGACGGACCTCAGCCCGGGGCCGAACCCCCCGCACGCCTACACCAAGAGCAAGACGCTGGCCGAGCGCGCCGCATGGGATTACATGGTGGAGAATCCAGGTTCCGGGTTCGAGTTGGCCGTGTTGAATCCGGCTGTCGTGATGGGCCCCGCGTTGTGCGGGACCTACACCTCCAGCATGTGGCTCCCGAAGACCCTCCTGGAGCGCGCCATCACACTGCTGCCGCAGACCGCCTGGCCTATCGTGGACGTGCGCGACGTGGCCGCCGCGCATCTCACGGCGATGAAGTCACCGGAAGCAGCGGGTAAACGCCACATCCTATCCACGGAGACGCTGAAGGTCAAGGAGATAGCCGAGATCCTGAAAACGGAGTTCGAACCCCTGGGGTACAGCGTCCCTACGACTAACGCGCCTTATTGGCTGGCGAAAATAGCGTCCTGGGTCGACAAGAGTTTCCAGATGGCGCTCCCTACATGGGGGAAGTTCACGGAGTACGACAACAGCCGGATGACAACCCTTCTCGGGATCCAACCTATTGCCGCCAGGACCTCCCTCATCGATATGGGACACTCGCTGATCCAGAGAGGCTTCGTGAAGAAGACACCACAATACAAACAAGCCAATCAACGTCCAAAGTAACCTCCGGAGTGATGACCCGAGCTCCTGGAGAGGCACTAGGGATGATATCTATAGAGCCAATATCTCTCGTCAATATGTTGATCACAGGATCCTTAGAGTTGTCTGTTTGGTTAAGCTTAAAGGCTCGATGAGAGCGTTGGTACTACTTGACAGATCTGGAAAGATCTAGTTTCACACATACGAGACAAACGTGTTAGTGTTAAACGTTTCTTTCGTTGCCTTATAGTTTTTGTTTGCATTTTAAGCAATTCCATCTGCAATAAGCGAAGCTTATGCAAACTGGTTCTGAGAATAATCTCGTAGCGGAAGATTAAACCCAAATGTTGTTATTATATAGTAATTAGACATCTTGATGGTAGCATGCAAACCTAGGCAAATAAATATGGAATAATTTCTGATCATTGAATTAAGTCGTCAGTGACGTGCAGATATGTGGTTTTGTTTGCCTGATCTAGAGGCCAGATTTGTACAATAGTACCCCCGCATCGGGGGGGGGGGGGGGGGGGTCATTCCTAATTATAATGCATTTTGCGTCGGTCGCCGAAATATTGAACTTGTATAAAATAAATCATTTGGCGAGTGGGTTGTCACAGCAGACTTTGAACCGTTTGTGCCGTCGACAGCTGGAGTCCATCATCTGGTTGCTAAGAACTATTAAGGAAGCTAGTTAGTTACATAACCCTGGGAAGTTAGCTAGCAACGCTCGAAAATAAATGACTATAATACGAATAATATCACTGAATAATATCAGCAAGTCGGCAATATGACCTGCTAAGCACAACGCAGGGAAACTCATTCTATTCGCCGACATTTATATCAACGAAGGGGTTATCAAATGCCGTAAAGGAATCACTTATATTACTTTACAGTGAAAACAGACTATGGAAGAGTGAACAAGCGTGCTTACACCGCTGGATGAAGCATGACTATTTTTGTCCTTTTTCGCTTGCAAATCTAGGTCCACAGAAAGTAACACAAAAGAAAAAAAAAGCCTACAGCCCACGCGCCCGGGGCCTAAGCATCCGTGCTTGGAGTTCATCATCTAGTTGTAATTTTAAACTCACTATGTATATTTATTGCTTAGTACTATTTGGCTAACACAACAAAACATCTTTCTTAGCCTCAACATAAAACATAACAACACAGACTATTTGTTACAAGATTTTGTCGACCACAACATAAACACAATAGCAGACATAACAGACCAATACTGGCCTTTGATGAAACAATATATGATAGACAGACACAAATCATAGACAGACACCGCACACACAACGAACATTTACCACATCATTAGACACGCAATACATTCAGAATGGCTACAGAAACTAAAGCAGAAGATTCAAGGTCCAGCCAACGCACTCTATAGCCAAATATCAGTGAACAACACTTTGACCTTAGATCAATTTACCACAAAGAACATGTTCCACTTCTTAGCCACACAACACATCACAATCTCTATATGGGAGAGAGCTTTTTGACACACAATTAGATATAGAGACACATTTATAAAAACACACTCGACAGACAACTCTCAGATTTCCAATAGTAAACCAATTTTTACCCACCAACAAGTATTTATTTAACTGCAAGACAGTAGACAGCCGTCACTGTATATGCTATCCAGATCAATTAGAAACCATTATCCACTGTTTTACAAAATGTCCACACTTTCTAGAACAAAAAAACTATTTTACTCCACTCCAAATTCCGCTCAACACCACCCATTATCTATACAACCTCTTAAATATTCTCTTTGGCTCTCCCGCAACTTTAAGAAGATCAAAACAGGCTTTTATTATGCCTGCACGTACTCTGAGTTCACACAATCCAACAAAACCTGGCTTCAGACAAACCTATTATGCACAATAAATATCCCTTTTAAGTAACAGCAGTGATTGCAATAAAACCCCCTGACTAACCGAGGCGCCGTTGTTGGCCAGGAACCTCTGGTTGATGGCCGACACCGGCCATACTGGCACCATCACCACAGGCTACACCCAATTCATAACTTTATTCGCATTCATATCATAACGTCCTCTTATCATGAAAATGCTTCGCCAACAAAGCAAACTAGACGTTTTTGCCCTCTCTCCCCAGTACCGGAACCACGGCCTACACACAGAAATTTAGTAGATTATATATTGTAACAAGAATATAACAACTTTAACATATAATGGAGTACATGCAATATTATAGTTACATAACAGATTATTTTCAAGAGCCGACATAATAGTACCCGGAACATGCCCATGTAACGGCCAGGCCCCTCTTTGCGCCGACTTACAAGTTGAGTGGTGCCATCTAGCGAATAGCGGCAGCGTAAGTCAGGATAGGCAGAAGAGCACTCGCTAGGGGGAGTTACGGTAGCAGGACAGGAAGTAGGACGGTAGCTCGGTAGGGGGCGTGGGTGAGATTGGGTTTGTAAACTTTCGCCAGAAGAGGAAACAGAGACAGAGAGAGTTTAGATAAAGAAGAATAGAGGATTCAACGTTTTTAACGTGAGTATCTTTATGAACAGTTTAGCTATCTTTTTATGTAGGTTATTTAGCAGGACTTTGAAGTGTAGCCAGTCGTATTTTAGTTCTATTTTCAAACGTAGGTATACATTTACTTTGATTATCGCCCATTGGCTGAGAGAGCCTGGGGGACTCTTGGGGCTCAGGCTGGTATAAATAGAGGTGCATCGGGAGGCCTCGGGAGAAACAGGGAGAGCCATAGACAGAGAGCCAGAGACAGACCCACAGAGACAGAAGGTGTTGACAGAAGGTGTTGCAGACTCCAGTGGTGGAGTGCGCCAACCGGGCGCAAGTTGGTCGCAAGCAGACGCCCGGCTTACGCCGGCGTAAGTCCGCGCGAGGAATTTTACGCACCAAGCGGACGTAGGGCGGGCGTTAGTCGCAAGTTGGTCGCACCGCTACGCGTGCTAGTGGGTAGGCGTAAGCCTACGGGGTGGGTGGTCGCAAGTATCAATAACGCAACCCAGGATGATGAAACTTCTAATTTTCGACTTCGAAAAGCATGAAGACAAACTGTCAGTCCTAATTACTGGGTGAAATAGCATATGATGCACTTTGTTAAGTAAAATAAATGAGCGTACAACTGACCCTGCGTCCCATGGGCTTTGCCAATGGTAATCCACGAGCGAGTGAATCATGTTGCACGCTGGATGCCCAACACATTAACTGTTGTCTGTATCTTGATCAACTTGTTTTTGTTGACCCTCATCACAATCGGGATTGATGTTAGAACATCTTTATTATCTTTATACACTTCCAGTAATGACCAAATTTCTGAGTCACTGAAGTTTTTCGTTCGTGCCATTTTGTCTTGGTTCTAACTTCAAAAGTGAGACTAAAATAGAGACGCGTCCGTTTATAACGGAGCCACTAGCTGGTATACACATTCCAGTGCCAAACTGGACTTTGTACACGTGTATATAGCAAGTATAGGCCGTGAATTGTTTCCTTGTCTAAAGCGCTAAAATTGAAGGGATCAGGTTTCCTTCTTTCCTACGGCATGTTACTCTGGTACGCGCCACGGCTTGTCTTTGCCCTACGGGTCGCCACCCTTCACACGCCTCACTGTCAAGAGGCTGCGACAGAAAGGAATTGAAATTTGTGCAGGACACACATTAATACATATCACAAAAAGCCGGAACAGCAAAGCTGAATGCTATGCCAATGTGTTGTTCTGGTCGGCCATATCATCACAATGACCCTATGTCTTGCTTAATTAACTGAACACGGGAATATTACATCAACATCAACCTGAGCCCTGCTCATATGTTTTGATAATTAAGCTATTTAGCAAGCATAGAAACAATCCACGTCCAACACAGATCTTTGCATACTTGAATTTATATTTATAAGAGCTTGAAATCCGCCATCGAAACAAGGGGGAATTCCCCACATTTCATGGATGTACGTCGGACGTAACTACGCCCGCTCAACGCCGGCTTGGTGCACACGGCCTAACATTCCTCACTAGGTCTGAGGTACGTCCGACGTAGTTACGCCGGCACAACCACTACGCCGGCGTAAATCTGCGACCGGTTGGTGCACTCCACCACAGGGGTCATACTTGCTATAAGCAAGCTATAAGCCGCGGCTGTAGTGAGTGTGATTCCTGGGTCTGGTTCCCTGGTCATATTCTTTATATGCAAGGTGCTTTCCTTTCCTACTAGTTACTGTGAGGTGCTATGAAGTTCTGTGAAGTGCTGTGAGGTTCCATAGAGTCCTATTAGTTACTGTAGGGTGCTATTAGTTACTATTGGGTGCTATTAGTTACTATTGGGTGCTATTAGTTACTGTGAGGTTCTGTGAGGTGCCATGAGTTACAGTAGGGTGCTATTAGTTACCGTATGGCGCTATTAGTTATTTAGGGTGCTATAGGGCATGTCAGTTCTCGCGGGTTCTATTTCCGGCCTGGCAGTTTGGTGACAAACAAACGAACACGTGCTTTTTGTTCAGCGCCCAGCCTGACTCGCCCCCTGTGTGACAATGGATACCGCGTGCAGAGGGCGGTCATACTAGTTACGACATAAGACGTGAAACCAGGCAAGCTGCGCGGCCGGCGCGGCGAGCAAGGGGTGGGTCGCAATTCGTCTTTTGTGCGTCTGAAAAATTAAGAACTGTTACGTGTCGATATGTTGGTAGTTGACATTTTAAACATGTAATTATCCATCATATTGGCTACGTTCAGTAAACTAGGCGCACAACAGCTAGATGATGGCCTAATGTTTACACTGATCTGGAGTGATGGGGTGACAAGTATGGACAGCCTTTGCCGTCAAAATTACAGTTTTTCAATCTTGAATGCAACTACCATTCAAATAGGCAAATTTCAAAAGAACAACGTTGTAAATTTATTGCATTAACGTTACCTTTCTAAATTGCTTCAGTTCTTTTACATTCATAGTTTTTGTGGGTATTTTGACAACCGCATTCATGAGAATCACGAACTAGACCAGTACTGTTGGTTTTCTATTTCCACAGAGTGAGCAAGCTGACATGTGCTTATCAGCTTATAATGCTTAGGATCAAATTGTGTAGCATTTCTAAGTTAAACTGGCGCGGCAAACTGAGTATCCAAGAAGTATATACATGTATACAGTTGGCTTCATACCTCAATTCAATGGGTCTTTTCACACATGCTAGCAAAAATAGATAATTTATGCTTCCTCTATATGGGAAGGCTAGAATTAAGCCTTAATATATAAAACAAAAAGTGTTTAGTGTTTTTTTATAACTGAAGCTTGTGTTGATAAAAAATAAGAATTTGTATAGCTGTTGTGTCTATGTTCAGCTTACTGATAGCTTTAGTTTTGCATAAATCTTTAATTGTAACATTTCCTTTTAATTTGATTAATTAAATTACGCTTTATTTTGCTACATTTGACATAAACACACCAGGAAATACAAATTATTTGAAAATGGTGGCATCTTTAAATACATGGAGATTTTCATCCATAATCTGCAATGTAAACATACAGAATCAATGATCTTCATGATTCACTACTTTTTTGCTCATACATTGGATAAACATGATGATAATAAATCCAAGTTTCTATTTGTCTAGTGCACTGGATTTGCATCTATCATATCAGTTTATGTTGACAACATATGGTATAAAATAAAACGTGCAGGTATCTCATATGTAGCAGGTACAAAAACTAAGTGAAGCTACAACATATAATATAATAAAGAAACAAGAGAACCACAAACTATTAAAAATATTGATCACAATTAACACATAAGGACATTTTCAATTTCATCTCTTAATTCTCCTGCAATCAACTACAGTTATGACCTCTCAGTTGCTATGTTGTATTAGATTGTGTTTCATCAATTTAAATGAAGAAAAGATCAATTCATGACTTTTAAAATAAAATGGGACATTAAATGATTTAATATGATATAATAATCATCAACTTTGTTCTACATTAAGTCAGCCCATTTGCAAATAAAGACAATTCTATTTAAATTTTGCCTCTGTTCAGAGCTGTAATGCAGTCTGTAGACTTTTCTATTTCTTCATATATATAATAACTGACCTTTTCACTTGCAATGCGCTGATGTCTCAATTGAAATTAATGCTGCATAACTCTGTAATGATAAGATGTCCTTTTTAGGTTGTTCAACTTAATTTATTAAATTACATCTTTTTGGTACTGTTGTCCTGAGGTCTATAAAATGACATATAATAACAAAACAAGAGAACTACAAACTTAGAAAAATAGGCACGAGTAACATTAAACATTTTCGGCAGGTTTATATATATATATTTTCATTTAACCAGCATAAACATCACAATAAAATAACAATAAAATGATACTAATCATCAATATATATAAACATGTTGTTACTGTTATTCCCCTCTTCTACATTTAGCTACAGTTGTGACAAGAGCACGACATATTGCTTAGCTAATAAATCCTATGTGTCATAATAAATAAACTGGTGTCGTATAATCACTTATTCAGACTTCTGCTAGGTTGCTATAGTATATAATGTGTTCCATTATTTGACAAGACCAGTTAAGATATTTAAAATATAATTGGACATGACAGTTCAATAGGCTATAATATTCCTCAACTCTCTCTGATGACAACTATTATTCATGACATTTGCAAATTCAACAATTTTATTTGAATGTTCTAGAGTTTTATGCAGTCTGTTATATTTTTATTTCTTCATAGATTTAGTTGCATCTACGTACTTTGCACTCTTGTCTAATTCATATTCACATACTTTGCAATGTTTTATTGATATGTTCACTTGACTGTTGACCTGCAAAAAACTCCTATTCAATATAATCAAAAAACTAAAATTTGACAAATTGAAAAAGAATTAATCACAGATAAAAACATATGCAAGGTACATATCATTTCCCATATGCTTAGAGCTATATCTACGTGTAAGATATGTAATATATACATTCAGAAGAAAATGTAGATACATATTTTACACATTATTTGACATCAAGTATTTGCTAAATACAAAGTGCATGATTGAGGACTTACATAATGTCACAATATTTAAGTTGTATTTTTTTATTTTATAATGTTATTCCTATTCAACCTTTATTTAAATAAAGCTTAGTTATAATTTGTCAAAGCCTTCATGATTGATATCTTGATTTGGTCAATACCGTAATAAAATCAGTCGTGGTGAAATAACAATTAAGTACTATTGAGCTCAAGTGGCTCAATCATATCTGCTCATAAAATCATCCATATGCTTTAGTAGTATGATGCTAACAAACATTGGATATCTGTTCATGAATTACCTACTATGAACAAGATGAATCGATCAGTCGAAAACAATAGCCGATTCCCCATTTCCGCTAATTATGGTTTATTTCGCTTGTCATCTGTAATTCGGCCGTCGGCAACATTGTCAGGCCAGCGCAAATATTGGGTATTCAGCGGTGACAGGTTCTTATTTAAGTTGCATATAGGTTTAGAATGGACCCGCCCTTTTCTTGCCGCGCAGTTTGCCTGGTTGCACGTCCCAAATCGTGACTAGAATGAGAACGTTTTGATTCGTCAAACAGGGAGTGAGTGAGCTGCGCAGTAAAAAATTAAGGTCGCATATATAACGTCGTTGTCACCAAAATCTGATCTCGTGAGGTATCACACACATTAAAACGAGATTCACTTGCATGCCCTATTAGTTACCAGTGAGGAAGATGCCAGGGATACTACTTGAAACAAGCTTGCGGCAGTAGCCGCGGCTTTTGTGAGTTCGATTTCAGAGTCTGGTTTCTCACCCATATTCTTTATGGTGATCGAGATAGCTGTGAAGTTGGTTATATCAAGTGTACAGTTATTAGTGGAGAGAGGTTGCAATGGGAGGATGTAACCGGAATAGTGTATAATTTTGGTTGGGATCAGGCGTGTAGTGTCGATTGTTTTATATCCTGTATCAAGGGCTTTAAAGTGTCTTTATAAATAAATACTGGAACAGTATATTTGCATTTCCTTCAGTTTATGTTTGTTGGTTACAATATCGAACTTGTCTGAATGCAAAAAGCCGTTAAACCTATAACCAAGTAGTAAAAATGCTGAACAGAAGACTTTAAGCCACAACCCCTACCAAGACAAGTATATCTGCGCAAGCGCCACAGCATGACACACCCCTCGGCACGTTACACTTAGACTCTGTTATGGATTGGTGGACTTAGTGCATTTACCATATTGTTATTTTTATACCTGAATAGGTACATTGTTTTCGTTCTTTTCACCCTTTATCCGTTTTTTTATGGTGAAATTAAAAAAAAGAGAAAAAAAATTGACATGAGTGGAATATAGCCCAAACAAAAATTGAAAGATTCAAGGACTGATTCTTTGTATTTTGTGTTTTGACCTACTTAATTTTAGCGGGAAAGAGCTCGATATGCAACTTTAACTGTTCCGGTGTGTGCTGGGCTTAACTCCGGGCTTAACTCCAATTGTTCAATGTTGGTGAAATCTGTCCCATTAACCCAGACAAAAAAACGCCCGCTACGTCTGTGCTCGCAGAACAACCAAGACACCAGTGGCATTCGCTGTCACTGGACATATGCAGTCACCGACAAATGACGTTCGCGGCCATGCAGCGCCTGATAAATAACATGTCCACCAGGAAACCCAGGTACGTACTTCAACCCTCTGCGGTACCGGCAGAGTCCCGTGACTGGCAGCTAATCGATAGCAGACGATGGCTTGGCGGCTCGCGCCAATCGCATAGAAGGGGGGGGGCGTACCTTTTCCGCTCTACGCGATTGCCATCTATGACTTTTTGAAGATTCGCGAAAATTCTTGGGGATTCCCGATTCAGAGCGGGTATCCTCCGCCACTCTCCCCCTTCAAATCGTGGCCAATTGTTCATATAAAGCGTGGGTTATCATGGGGAGATTTATGGTTCGACCGAAGAAGGATGGAGTAACGTTAATAACAGGACGCACACACTGCTTGGTGGGAAAGCCTTGGTGGGTATTTCCAAACTGAATTAAACGATTTATGACAAAGAGCAAACGCTGCCATTCGTACCTTTGGTTAGTGTCTGTCTATTTTGGTGTGCGGCAGACCGGACTGGGCGACTGGGCTGTGCTGCGACTGGATCCATGGGGGTTCCACGGGGTTCGGACCTCGCCGCCCCTTTTTGAGGACGAATACCGTTTTTTAATGCAAAATGTATGCCATCTGAGACGTGGATCCGCCCGCCTTTTGAAGAAGAACGCTATCTAAGTTGACCCCCCCCCCCCTCATGGCGTAAGAAAATTGGTGAACCCAGGGTAGCAATTGATTGAATCAATTTCAATGCACCCCCCACCCCTGCTTTCCAAATTCCTGGCTCCGCCCCCCGAACTCCAGCGACTCATACTGCGCCGTATTTGAGCACTTGACATGCCCGGCGGCGTGGGTCGCTGCTCCGATTCTAAAACTGTGAGACTTGTACGGTCTGGTGTCGAGGCGGTGGAAGTGAAGTGATCACTTGCATTTTAAAGTGCACATAATACAAAATACAAATCTCCTTTGCTGTTCGCTGCCCAATGTGTGACACTCGCTTACTTATCGGTTAGAAAGTGTGTGTTTTTCTTTTTATTTATATTTGGGCAGCCGGCCAACACCGGAGAAGGGTTTTGCCCTTCGCTCTTCTCCACAAAAAAACAGGTAACGCTGGTGTGCACATATCGGCCTTCCGAGCCACCATACACGAGCCTTTTGTGCTCCTATCCTGGTATACCCCCAAAAGTGAACCGAATACGCACATTACACATCGACACTTCTTTAACCCGGGTCGGGTGGGCGCGTCCATTCCGCACGCCGATGTGCTTCCGTTCAAAACAGCAGGGGACATTCGGGAGAAGATGACGGCTGAATGAAATGTGACTGTCTAGTTTTAATTGCCACTAAATGAACTGGGCCCATAAGTTCGAAACGGCCGGAGCAAGATATTTCGCCCTAGATTAGAACATTAGCATGAAGCGGGGCGAAATATTTGGCCCCGGCCGTTTCGAACTTAAGGGCCCTGGACATGACCGATAAGTCACATTTTATGGACATTCGGCCTAGTCCTACCGGCAGGTCAGGCAGAGGTAGAGTATACAGGGCGGCCTACCGGCCCGTGTGTGTGTGGGGGGGGGGGGAGGGGTAAAGCCCACCCCCCTTTTTTCAATCCGCTCGATCGGGGCGTTTTACTGCCAAAATCCGCTCGGAATAAACGATACATGTCAGGCAAGACATGCATGTAAAAACCTAAGACCGTGGAACACAGAATTTGAAAGGAGGAGGGGGGTAAGATTTATCTTAGGGTCTGAATAGGGGGGGGGGGGCACGTTCCCCTGTGCCCCCGTCAGCTCTGGCCCAGTGGCACACAATTAGAAAAAGGGTGGCACAGTTATGCCTGAAAGGAGGCACGTGTCCTCTGTGCACCCCTGAGCACCTGGGTAAAACGCCTCATTCAGCTCAAATCATCGCGATCATGGGAAATACGGGCAGCGAGCGAAAAAAATGTTTGGAGCTCATTGGGCCAAGATCGAAGGGTGTTATATGACCTGGGCCCGTAAGTTCGAAACCACGAGGGCAAAAAATCTTGCCCCCGAGTGACGTTTTGCCTCTTTTTGGCCTCGCCCCCAACTTTTCGCCCTAATCGGCAAGTTCGAAAAACTGTCCCTGAAATTAGCCCTGAATTTGCCTCTACTTTTCCTCAAATGAAGGACAGCTTCGGATCCGGCCCTGATCGGGGGCTAAACGCGGGGCATGGTATGCATGCATTGGCGAGTGATCTTGCGGACAACTTGACAACGCGGATTTGATTTCAATTCCAAGTACTAATGAAGAGCTACGCAAGAGTTTCGTTATGAAATTACAGGTAATTACATCACGTTATCTGCGGGTGCGGGGCTATGGTATTTGGGTAGAGGCCAACACATTTTCTTGGGATGCGACGAGGGGTGCATGTTTGTTTTTGGCCATGGGGAGGTTAAACTTGGGCATTATGTGTTTCTTAGGAAATAGAGGATTTTTTCGGTGAAGGGCAAATCGCGATTGTTTTTTAAAACTAACTTCGGAGCCAAAGTTTTTTCACAAGACAACCATTGGTCAGTAGTCCCTAAGGGTAAGATACTTTGCAAATGTGACGGCTTTAGTCACAATAACTGAGAAAAATATGGACATAGTTAATTGCTATATTATTGTCTGTTTAACTTCCTCGAATGTTTTTACCGTTTTTACTTGAGATTCTTATGAGACATCAAAATACATTTTTACTACTCGTTGTTGATTACAGATATAGGTCAATGAACTGGATTCTTTTGTATTGGATCAATTACAATTACATGTTTATATATGCTGTGGCCATGTGAGTTTTGATTGAAATTCTTTACTTAATTACTTAAGCCACTTTTGTGAATTCTATCCTGAGTATGGGATGGATCATTCTGACAATGCCATTTAATAGAAATATTCGTAATGTTATTTCCTCAAACTTTCTTTTACATCAGCACTGTACTCATAGTATGGTATTAAACAGTTAATGAGTTCTAAATTAAATCATGTGCATAGACAGGAAATATTTGATTGGTCTCCACAATATGAACTTAGAAAATATATGATATGTGGCACATTTCTATTATTTAAGCATGTTATGATAGCCTATGTAGTACTGACATATTATGTAGTATTTCGACATGCCGGCAAAGAAAAAAAACACACACCCCCCACACAAATTCATTATTGAATAATATATGAAGCCTTGTTTCAGAGAATGTGATCAATGGTCTGCAGTGTCACTCAATGAACCTTGGTGAATGATGCCAGCAAGTTCAGACACATGCTGGATTTTTTGTATTTTACTTCTGCTATTGTCATAGGTAAGGTCTTTTGGGGCTTGCCTGATAAAGGTGAATTATTTGTTGATCTCAACTAAGGTAATATTTATTAATTCTAATAATGCCAATAATGGCACAGTCTCAAGTTCTCTAGCAAATCTGGTAAGTGGGCTTACTGTTAGTGCAATAATGAATTAATTACTTATTTATAGAACTTTACTCTTCAAACCAATCATCTATTATTTTGAAACCTGGACGGCAGAGATCTTAACGAATAAAATGATTTGTGAATCAATCAATGTTTTACTTCGCACGTGTGTGCAGTTGCATCAGCGACACGAATTCCGGAGCGGCAAACAAGCGACGTCGTTGCACATACCCATCTGCAGCTGTATGTGGAAGCTACACTTTTCCCTGTTCAGTGGCCCTTTGCCGTCGTGAGCGGCTAGCGACGCCCTTGTGCTGCAGTTGAATTAGGTTGAATAAACGATAGATTATAAGATGCGTTCGTTTTATTATTCATAGAGAGTTTAGGCGTAGAGGGGGTGGGGGGGGGAGCGGGGGGCGTAAGCCATGTATACGTGACCAAACTCTTACTTCTTCCATATTGATGCGATCTTGGGCAAGACTACGCTACGTACTGGTAACAAATATACACAGAAAGCATAAATTGACTACCGAAGTATTGGTTTGCAAGTTTACCTCTGCTTGCTGCCCCCTTCGCCTGGCATGCCAGCTCATTGACCTATATCTGTCATCAACAACGAGTAGTCAAAACAGTTTTTTATGAGTGATTGATATATTAGTTTACTGGTTGGCGAGTTAATCTTCAACCATTTTCCATCCATACAAATGAGGCTCCTCTGTCCGTCACTATGATCTGTAATGGCACTAATAATATGACGATTGATACGCCGGGCTTGCACCCATTTCTTGGGAATTGCATGTATTATACTACTATACATCATTAGATCAATGTCAATGGTATATACCCTTTCAATATGTTTTCGTTGATAAAGATTCCAAGTTCGTTTATAATGTGTCCTACGAGTTCTATACCATTGTCTTTCCAGGCTTTAAATTTTAATTCATATTTATTCGCTGGCAAGTTGGCAAAAATGATAAATTTGTTATTCTACAACTTTTCATTCCTAATATCCTGGGTCTCCGGTTCAACTGCAAAAAAGTCATACCATATTTGTAACATTTGTTGATAGAACAGACTATAGGGGTTAGTTAACAGCTGTTATGACAATTTGGATTCTAATTCGTCCCTCGTAAGACGCATTAAGCTTAGGGACAACATTTTAGATTTATCACTCGGGTTCGAATTTTCTACGATACGTTTTATCCACATAATTTGCTGGGTTTTAATCATGTATTTAAAGCTTGGCATACACATGCCCCGTCTTCAATATTACCAATCATGGTCTCTCTCTTGATTTTAGGTGGTTTGTTGTCCCAAACGAATTTTCAATAAATTCTTCTGGAGTGAATACATTGGCAGTGGCGTATGTCAAAAGTGGCAGTGCTAAACTTTTAAGGACAGTTATTTTTCCCTTGAAAGTTAAGTAACGGGATGACCATGTGGATAAAACGTTTTGAAATTTCAAATAACGTTCAGCTAGATTTAGTTTAGCCATCAATGTCATGTCTTTGCAAAAGTGAATACCAAGTGCTTTGAAACCTGTGCCAGCATCGGATATGTCAAAGGTCTCGTCCGGCATGTGATTAGTGTTTCCCTCCAAAAAAATACGCGCTTTCCCTCTATTGAGTTTAAGTCCTGAACACATCGTAAATTTATCCAGTACATGAAAAGCATACAGTAAAGATTTCGAGCCTCCCAGGAAGAGGTAGTATCATCAGCTAGTTGCAAAGTTTTCAATTCATTGTTTTCAACTGTTATACCCTTAATATCATTGTTGTTTCTGATATTATTCGCAAGGGTTTCCACTACTAGTATGAACAGTAATGCGCTTATGGGACAACCTTGACGTATGCCTCGCGATAATTTAAAGAACACAGTGGCATGACCATTATTAAGGTAAGCCACCCATAATGAGCCTCGGCGATTTTGAGCAGACCTCGGTAAACATCGGCAAACATCGACGGGCTGTAGCCCTGATATTTTACGCAGTCTTAATGAAACAAAGCACGAAGAAAACACAGCAAAAGAAGTTCTGACATAGGTAAAATAAATAGAGCATCGTATAATAAGCTTCGGCGATTTAGAGAAGACCTCGGTAAACATCGACAACCATCGGCGGGTTTCAGTGAAAGAGAAATCCCTAACTCGTTACGTCATTTACAGGGAATCCCAAATTCGTGACGTCATTCACAGGGTATTTCCCCGAGAAAAGCTCTTGGTGATAAATTCCGAATATTCAAGAAAAGAACATGGAGAAAACGTGTAAATAGTTCAGAAAACATCCGCGTAGATCATAATTATATCGGAGACCATTATATATAACCAGATTTATTAAAATGTGAACACAAGGCGTAAATTACTGATAATTCGTGTGGAATAAGCTGCTCCAAAAAATATTTCTGAAATAACATTTTCGAGATTCAGGACGTGTTTCTCTGAAAATTGGCACGGCTACCTGGATTTTTCTTTATTTTTATTACAAGAACTATGTTTTTAGAAGTTTTTAAACGTGGTTTGGTGCCAAGATTTTCATTTTTGATGAAATTATAGCCAATTTTGTGAAGGTGGTGATTTCGAATTTTGGCAAAAACGGTCCTGTTTTTGCATAACTGCACTTTATTATTACCATTCTATTATTTTGTGTGGCTACTATTTACATTTTGGAATATCATTCCTGTATTGCACTAGGTTTAAGCTTTGCAACAAGCTAATACTGATGATAATGACTTTAATATTGAGCTGAATTGTAGCAAAATGACCTATTCGTGGTAGGTGTCAAGTTTTGGTCATTTTGTGAAATGGGGGTATGCTTGGAAAATGGAGAATATTTTTTTAACGGGACAGTAAAGTATCCTAAAAATTCTTTTACCTTGTTATTATGGGTGGCTTACCTTAATGCAACACGATGAGACAACCGTGTACAGACGTTCAACCTATCGGCAGTAATTGGTTCCAAAGCTCATGTGTAAGAGTGTGTCACGTAGGAATTTCCAACTGACAGTCTCAAATGCGTTTTCATAATCAAGGGAAGGATCGACCCATTAATCTTATGAAAGTCACAGTACTCGATTAACTTTGCAATGGTTCTGATATTTTGGCCAATACACCTGTTTTTGATGTATCCACATTGATCCAGAACAACCAGTTCATCAATAACCTTTTGCATGCCATTGGATAAAATGTTGGCTATAATCTTATAATTTGTATTTAGTAAGCTTATTGGACGCCAGGAGCTAAGCTGCCGAATATCTTTTTGCGGTTTTGGAATCAAGGCTAATATCCCCCTTTTTTGTTCAATACTTAAATTGTGGGAGTTAAAAGCATGGGTTATACTGTTAAGAACTATACCTTTACGGTCAGGCCAGAGGAATTTGTAAAACTCTGGTGGAAGTCCATCGCTTCCAGTTGACTTACTATACAACGCATCGCATTCTGCTTCTGTTATATCACTTTCACAGTAGTTTTTAGAACATATTGATAATGCTTTTACATTTTCATCTAAAAATGCATCAATCTTAACCGATATATTGTTCATCAAAGATTAACTTTGCATCCGTTATTATGTAATTATCGGAGTCAAAAGCGAGGTTATTGTCTTCATTTCACTTCTATCTTTCTCTAGGCTTAAACAATATTTCAAGCTTTTTTCTCCTTGCTCAATGTCTAAGGCTCTAGCACAAATTAGGGTTCTTTGGGCTTTTAATTTCTGAATATTTTCGTAATCTTCCTTTGCTATAACATAATCTTGATACAACGTCTTGTCTCCGCTCATTAATATTTCTAATGTTTCAAATGTTTCTTTAAGCTCTAATTCGTGTTGCCAACGTTCCGTTGACATATGAACACCATAGCTAGTAGTCTTGATTCTTAGTTCGCACTTAATTAGGTCCCACATAAGGCCATGGTCGGTTCAGTTGGAATATTTTGCTATCGAGTCGTGTATACACTGTTTAATAGTTCTCACATACACTTCGTCTCTTAACAATGAAATATTAAATGTCCAGAAACCTTTGCCTCGTTTTACTTTACTGTGTGTTTTTAAATTTACCTCAACAATAGAGTGGTCAGAAAATAACCCTGTATGGATATCACATGCATCAATCGAATACGCTAGTTGAACTGAAGTCAGAAAGAAGTCTAGAGTAGACTAATCCTGCTTTTGTGTGTTGACGCCTCGTGAACCTTCGTGCAGTAGGATTTCTTATTCTCCAGATATCATTTAACATATGTTTTTCCATCAGTTTCAAGATGTCATTAGCATACTTTGTTTGTTTTTTCCAATTTCTCTCTATGTTTATCTAAGTCGGGATTCAGACACATATTAAAGTCTCCGGCAATAAAATATTTGGAGTCATGATATTTTGAAATGACTATAGCTTCCAAGAACTATACCTGTTCAGTACGATGGTCTTTAGTTGGCGCATATAGGTTTAACAGTATATATTTCTCATCATGCTTTTCTATAGAGAATAAGATATAGCGGCCTTTAGCGTCTATGACCACATCATTCAGACTTAAGTCAGACAGTTTACGAAAATGCATGGCTACCCCGCATTTTTTAGTCTAGTCATGAGAAAAAAACACTGCCCTTGCCATTCTTTTTTCCAGACCTGTTCCACTGTGGCGTCAGCGTGGGTTTCCTGTAGAAATATGGTTCCTTCATGGTGCTTTTTTAAGTACTGAAATACGGTCTTTCTCTTTATCATCTCTCCCAGGCCTCTCACATTAAAGCTACTAATACGTGCTACCATTGTTCTGTCTTACAAGTCCATGTGTTAATAAAAATATACCACATCATTTCAAGTGAAAGATCATAAACGCTATAATAATATGAATATCCTTCTGCTTTCTCCGTTACCCCGATAAGTCATGTACTTGTCGTTGCGCATCTCATACATCCTGTAACGCCTTACAAAGTCTTGTTTTATGACAGCACCTATGATGCGGTGATTGTTTAACATCGAAGGTAATAACAACATAACCGATGAGACGAACATCAAGGCCAAAGCCATGCGAGGAACAAACGCCCTCTACCGGGAGAGTTCAGTTGATTGGTAAAATCGGTAATTGTTGAGCTGATAGACCGAATCGATGAATGGCAGGACTGCTGGCTTTATGCTGTGCACTGGAAAGGTTGTCTCTGCTATTCTGCCATGCGACGTGACATGTCTCAGGGCAGATCTTCACATCTGATCCTCCATGTTCCTCACCAGTCTTTCCCAGTCACACAGCTGGGTGACATCTAAGTATGTGAACTGGGCCAGTCTGGGTGGC
The DNA here is from genome assembly GCA_964019135.1 of Arenicola marina. Lineage (NCBI taxonomy): Eukaryota > Metazoa > Annelida > Polychaeta > Arenicolidae > Arenicola > Arenicola marina. The sequence continues at coordinate 31,687,709 of OZ025263.1, forward strand.
AGCTGGCACTCCTTCAGTGTAATGGGCATGACGCGCCCGCCCGTGACCCTGACGAAGAAGACTTCGTCCATCTCATGCTGACACCACATACTGTTGACAAACAGTATAATACGCCGTATTGGCTGCGCGGGCGATGCATCAGTTTTCGGTTTCTGGAAGAGATGGCGGGACGCCAGTTCCTCAACAGTAACTTGGCTTATCACGCAACCAGTTCCTCAAGAGGCACTTGGCTTACCACGTACGCCACCGGTTCCTCAAGAGGCACTTGGCTTACCACGTACGCGACCAGTTCCTCAAGAGGGACTTGGCTTACGACGACACCAGACAGACATACGTGCTCTATCTGTTTGTTAATGAGAAACATCTACGATTATGCTACTTGGTGTTGTTAGGATGTTTGCAAATCGATATTTGTGGATTGCACTAAGCTATCGCGCCGGTCCAGCACCTATGTAAGGCAAGCTCCTATATAATTATGTATCAGGTTGGCCTGCCTGTGTATGTCTGTGTCATATAACAAGTATGTAACCGTTGAAGCCAATGTGATGTAACATGTATATCACCCATATACCGATTTTGATCAGCACTATATCGCCTTTATCTGTATCATAAATACAGGCTTTATCATGTGTGCAATGTATAGCAATAATACGTGAATTACTGAATTACTGGATGAATGTACCATTAAGGGACACAGGTGTAGAATGTTCAATTTTTGTGGAATTTTTGTGGGATGCCTTAGTCTCTGTAGATCTTATCGCAGCAGCAAAATGGGTCAAGTTAGGGAAGAGCCATTCCTCCTGGAGTAATTCCCGACTCTGTGCTGTATTCTGCACCGATATTTGCTCTGGTGGGATTTGCAACAACCACCGGCCCAATGGGATGACCTGTGCAAGGCAGACTCGACAACATTTGATCACATTGTCGAAGTAATAATCACAATCCCTCCTGGGTACTGGCTACTGACGTCTGGTTCTGCACTATAGAGCGACTACTTCCTCATTCAATTACAAAACTGAAAATCTAATGGTGTGGGTGGCAGCCCCCGAGGGACTGCCTTCCAGAGTTACTAAGGCAATCTGCTGGCAGACGGGATGTTGTTGAGCCCAGCCGCCTCTATATAGTGACTCGATATCCCGTCAAATGGCCTTCCACTTACGCCATAGTCCCCACATTAAATTTAGCCATCAGAACGATATCCTTCATGCGCAAAATTTGAAAAGAAGTCTAATCGAAGATACATTCCCTTGGCATCAAATACATCACTGTTTAGCATTTACTATACTACTCGTACCGTACGGCACCGATTTTGATTAATCAGAGGCCATGGTTCTTTCGAACTATGTTTTCGACCCGATCGAGGTCAAAGCGAGAAGTGCTTTGAACTTTGACTCTATTTTGAATCATTTCTCTATTAAACTCTTATTTTTCCAAATTCTGCATCGAAAACGCAAAAATTTACCTGAACTAAGCTAACTTTCGAACTCCCTCCCGGATTCCAACCCCCGTTGAAGTCAACCATGAGGTTCACAGTCATGTAGCGTGAGTTGGGAACCGGCCAAGAGCTGCTCGCAGCATACTAGTCCGGTAACCAGTGGTAAGAAACAACCCATTGGTCGAGCGTCAGCAATCGTGCAGATGCTTTGGCAAGATAAAGTGGAATTTAACAGACTATTCGAAATAATATCTTTACATAATTAAGCGTATATAAATTTGACGTTCACATCTTTAAATGAGTTAACTGTGAAATTTATATTTGAATTTAACATATTTTGAATTGACTTTGACATATATTTAATTCAATGCGCCTTAGACCATCGTTCCGATCGGAATAATTTGCACATTTATCGAATCGAATGAACATATGTTTAATTATTACGAGTTGATGATCGTGTTAACTAGTACAATAGCATTGTATCTGAAGGCCCATTTAATAGTCAATCGTTGCCATAGTGACTATGCGTGTAACAATGAAACACGACGTCACCCGCACACGAATTGTGGTTATAAATTTAAACGGCCCACCTAACTGCACGTGCCACGATTCTCGGCCACGATATACATTTTACTCCCAACGTTGTATGCCAGAGCTAAACGAAAGTAAAACGAAGAAAGAAAAGACAGCGACGAGCACACATGTGAGGTATAGTAATAACGCGAGTTTTGCATGGCGTTAGGCTTTCTATTGGCCATTCATCATAAATTGACGGGCTGCGGCCAATAATTGCCTAACTCCCCGCTAACTCTCTCTATTGTTATATTCCTGTACTATACGCGCGCAATAACGTTATCACAAATAATCGTTGCGCGCACGTGAAAAATATCTTTCTTGTGCTCGTGCCCTAACGTCATCAATAAGTGTCATATGAACGGCACTTAACGATCCGACAGATACTGGGGTTTCGACAACGACCTAGCGGCTGAGCCGAGGCCTAGCGGTCTGAAAGACACCAGACCCAGTGCATACACATGGGGGCCAACCTGGTACTTAGTGGGTTTGAATGCTCGCCTTGACCCGAGAGCCTAACGGCACGTGGATCCGTGGTTCGAGCCCTGCTGTAGCCTGCTGTAGCCATGTCTGTATGGTCAAAGGATAAAGATCCCATGTTTTTCTTCGCAAAGAGTAGGGGTTTACCCCGGGGATATGGCTCCACTCTCCCTTCCTTCTCCCATTGACACGATATGACCAAGATTGGTGAAAGCGTCCTCAATATACAACCAACCAACATATACACGGAACCTGCCAGTCACACATTGTATGTGTGTCAGTGGGGGGGTACTAAGTATCTGGAGGACTGAAGCTGCGCGGAATTGGAAGCAGCGATTGAATATTTAACGGCTGGGTATTTGAAAGTGATCTAAGGTAAGTGGTGAGGCGTCTAGTATCCGCACGAAACCTCGAACTCGGGCAGGGGCCAGAAGGCCAGTGGGGGGGGGGGGGGCAAGGCAGAGGCCCAGAGGCCAGGGGGTGGTGGGGCAGGGCAGAGGCCAGGCGAGTCAACTGGCTGTTGATTATTTCCTTTCTTTCGTGGTAATATGCCAAACTTCAAAAGGCAAAAATAGCAAACCTTAAAGCGACCGAGGGACGTGGGGCAACGCCACTGTCACGTCATAACGCCATTCTTGGGGTTGGCAAAAAAATGGGAAGCAGAGGCTCCACTGCCCCTCTCGATCTGCAGTCAAATGTTCTGCCACTGAGCTATACCCCCATGCCTTATATGACGCTAACAGGTACGCATATACAGTTAATGAGTCAAAGACAGATAATGCATTTTCGCCCCAAGTGAACTAGTCTCACGTCCGCCAATTTTATTTATGGTGGTAACATTTTAGAGTGAACATGTAAGTGAATAGTTATGAACATCTTGGAATCATTTTTGACGAGTTTCTAACTCTGCCCCAAAAAGTTGTAGGAGGAGCCATCAGGAGAGAGGGATGTGCATCATATACGCCAACCGTGGCACCAAAATACATGGCACAGGGCAGTTTCATTAATAGGCCTTTGTATTCATACAAAAGAGGTGCTCAGTGCCAATGCAGTATCTCGCCAATCCCTTTCAATCAGGCACATAGCCCCATATAATAAGGAAGCTGTCACAGGGGTACCTTTTTGAGCACACCAGGAGTTAAATTGGGATTGATCTATATCTAAAGTCTGGAATTAGACAACACCCGCAAAAGCTACAGCTACATAAACACTTAAGGATAACGTGCCCACCCGTCGACCCACCCAAACATAGGGCTCATGTATTAACTCCGCTCTGAAGACTGAATCACGTGACCGCTACGTCATCTCACATTATCCCTAAGTGTTTATATAGCTCGGTGGTATTACAGTCAAACTTCACCTTACAGGTAAGTCTCGTTTAACTTTACAATTTGTTGACATTTCCTACGAAACCGAGGCGTTATTATGTCCCACGGATTCTTCCCGCAACGTAGTCGCGTCCACAGCCCCCCCTGCGTGGCCCGCTCGCTCAGATTGGGTCTGTAAACATCTAAATTCACTCAGTGACGTCACAAAAATTGCGCCATCTCACCAACAAAGCTGGCGAGAGCAAGTGGTGGACATAGCCATTCCGCTGCAAACCTGTATGGTGCATGGCGTAAGAACACATTAATGCGTCAATACACAACACGATAAAGGTAAAACAAGACCGTTTACATATCTTCCTATTACTTGTTGTTCATGACAGAACAAGGTTCATTCTACGTAACTTTGCATTCGGCTTCATCTGTGGTTTGCTGGTGCAGGCACCAACTCAGCAAAATTAGGTCGCAAAGCCGCTGAGCCTGAGGGACGGACCATTTGATCCCAAGGGCGAGAGAGGGCGATGGTTTTGTTTAACTTTTAACTTTGGAAATTTGGAAGTCGATCTATTTTTGCCTGCAAATGGTTGCAGTGTAAAGATTCAGCTTAGATGTTTAAAATCTAGCCACAGCTAGGCACCGTAGAGCGACGGAGAGAGTGGAAAGGGGGTAGCCCTGTTGTGGGACCCAGCTGGCTGTTCCGCTGTTGACTGCGCCGGAGCGGGCTCTCTCGTCTCCGTTTCGTGCGAGGTCAGAGATGCATGTTTCAGGACTAGGGTGAGGAAGGGGGAGGGGGGCGGAGTGCGAGTATGGAGCCCGTGTACATGTGGCATGGAAATGGAGAGTCCGTGAAATGCCCCGGTCATTCACGTCAAACGTGCGAGTCCACTCAAATTAACTGCGTTAAAGTCCATCTCTTGGGGGGGGGGGTAATTGTTTCGAAACCACTTTCAAATATACATTTCTCAGTGGTTACTAAAGCCATTTATCAGATGCAATTATTTTACAATGTCTCTTATGCCATAAATATTAATATCTAAAGTCACCAAAATAAACTCAAGCAGCGAACGATCCATTTCCAAACCCCCGCCCAGAGTAGAGATTTGTGACGTCACAAGATGAACCGGTTTGAGTGCGCCTCGCTCGCTTCGACTGCCCGCGGTGTTTGAATGTAGCCTACGTGCGACAGGGAAGCTCTCATGTTTATTTCGGTTAACATTAACTCATGATGAATATTTGCCACATGTAGATGTAGATAGACCTAGATAAATTACATTAGAGGTGCGTGAATGTTGGTTAGCGCAACATTCGTGACACTGACACTGACAGAAAACAAACAGCTGCAGTGGCCACTGCCACTGCCAGTGTGTTGCCAGCCTACGTTTCTTCCCAAAAATGAAAAGGGTGGGCTAGGCTACAGTAGTGGACGGGCCGTCGCGGGGATGTCCGTCGAATCGTAGACATAGAATCTAGATCCAGGGTTAAATGAAATGTATGTACTAAAAGAAGTTGTTCATGTCCATCAGAATTTGACAGAAGGGAGAAAAAACACACCCAGCGCACATCTTGCAATACTCTTCATCGCGTACTCTTTATAGTAATACTTGTGGACACCCGAACGTTATGGTGTCCGGTTGGGACAAACAACTAAGTAGCTTTTCGCTAATGTGTCTGCTGCTCGCCGAATTAATACTTTATATGATTACAAGGCATATTTGCAGGTTTTTGATCTAGATTTCATGATATAATTCATGGTATATTCCCACTTTTTCCGAAAATACTGTTTTGCGTAGGGCGTTTCGAGGCTTTCAACGTTTACAGTCCCTTAGGCTTAGCAATCTGTCTTCATTCGAGGTGGCTCGAAGCGATACGTACGGCGGCAGAATACATGCTCCGGTTGCCTGAATCTTCCACTTCTTCTTTCTCACCCTCACTATCATTAATTCCAAATAATCGTGCGCGTATCGCTGCATCCCGATCGATGCGGAAGCACGCTGACCATCCTATAGACGCCATGCTCAAAGACGCGTTCACCATATTGCGCAACAAAACCGGTTCATCTTGTGACGTCACGAATCAATGAAAAAATTGCCCCTGTCTATCTTCTACTTTTTTGGGTAGGTATGTGATAAAATGGCTAATATTGTTAATATTCATGGCGAATAAATTCAATGCGTATGGAATTTCGTTAATATAGGGCAAATGGATCAAATATATGCAAAGTAACATAGGACATAAGAGATGGACTTTAAAAACGCAGTTAAAAACGAGTTCTGAGTGCCGTCTCGCTGTTTCCACAGGCTTCATTTTTTCACGCGAGGGTCGCGTGAAAACGTAGAGACCGAGAGCGTGTAAAAGTCTCGGTATTTTCACGAAACTCATCGTGAAAATACCGGGATTACAACGCTAGCGATTGTGAAAGTTCTTAACGTGAAAAACCCGAGTTTCTCATGTGAAAATCAGAAGCTTCACCTGTTATCGCCCACAATTCATCATTCATCAGTCACAAGAACAAGTGTGAAGACTGTACCGTCTGAACATTCAAGCTACTCTCGCTATTGACTATACCACATAGTGCAGTGGTCTCGCTTTTTTCACGGCTTGCTTGCCGTGAAAAGGCCGGGACACCCTACCAAATGACCGTGCTCTATTTCTCTATATTCGGGTTTATACGGAAGCCCGTTGGTGCCAAGGGATGACATTACTGTCTTTAAAAATTATCTGGCGGCTTCCACATTTTCTGGCGGCCGCCATATAATTATCGGGGGGCCGCGACTTATTTATCCGGCGGCCGTCAATTAAATTAAGCTGTGGCGGCCGCCAGATAATCTATAAATAAAGTCATGTCATCCCTGAGCGGCCTGGGTTAGGAACCTGGGGTAGTGCCCTGGGCTAGCTGCCTCGGCAAGCAGCCTAGGCTAGACCTGGATTAGCGGCTTGGGCTAGCAGCCTGGGCTAGGCCTGGGTTAGGGACCTAGGCTAGTGCCCTGGGCTAGCTGCCTCGGCAAGCAGCCTAGGCTATGCCTGTATTAGCGGCCTCGGCTAGCAGCCTGGGCTAGACCTGGACTAGCGGCATGGGCTAGGGGCATGGGTCTGGGCTATGGGGTCTGAGCTAGCGGCCTTGGCTATGCCTGGGCTAGAGGCCTGGGCTAAGCCTGGGCCAGGAGCCTGGGCTAGCGGCCTGGGCTAGGCCAGGGTTATGGGCCTGGACTGATTCCCTGAGCTTGCGGCATCTGCTAACAGCCTGGGCTAGGCCTGGGCTGGGTCTGGGTCTAGCTCAGACCCCTATCGCAAGCCCTTAGCCCACATAAATAAGTGACGGCGGCCAGATAATTATCTGGCCACATAATTTTTAAAGAAAGTAATGTCATCCCTTGGCACAAAAGGGCTTCCGTAGGTTTAACCATGTGCGTGCCTCAGCTCCACAGCTTTGTTCGCCCGTACTTTCTGAATCAGCGTGCGTGCGCTAAAAATGGGTATTAGCTCACAGGTCACAACCCCCCCCCCCCCCCCCGCCCCCTCTTCTTGCTAGTGCGGAGATGGACTTTTCCACGGGGGACATGCGTGGAGAAATAGGACACAGCTCTGCGGGTGGGGGGGGGGGGGGTGACCTGGACTCGCCTTCTCCACGGGGAGCCAGGATGAAAGTCCCTGGACTTTCAAGCCTTGTGAAAAATGCGAGACCTCTACACTACTACAAGCCGTGAAATATGCGAGCACCAAGGCACTATGTGATATTGAGCGAGAACGGACTCGCATTTACAACGGGGGAGGGGGAGGTGGGGGGGCGAGCGTGGAGAAATAGAGCACAGTCATTGGGTAGGGAGTAGCGTATCCCTGGCTTTTCACGGCAAGCAATCCGTGAAATATGCGAGACCATTTCACTGTGCAATGAGAGAGAGCTATCCCTATGCGTGAGCGACAGGATCATCGGCATATTCAGTCCATGACAATCTGCCCCCCCCCCCCGCCTCTCCCCATGTCCCCAAACCCACGTGGATGTACACCCATGCCAAGCCGCTAGGATCTCTTTCAGATTCTCTGTTCTCCGAGCCAAATTTGTACTATAGGTATCACTGGCGTGAAATAATCGTAAAAGACATTGTAAATCGCAATTTTTGAACGACCGAGTAGAGTGATTAGAGTACGATGACCTCTAGAGCTATAACTCCGCTGTCGCTCACATGTGGGTATTTTTGTTCAAGGCGAAAATTGACGGCGGAACAGCACTTGCACGCCATGTGTTCAGACGTTACAGCAAGCAGCAGACTGTCACGAGCACGGACTGGCATTTACAACGGGGGCCGAGCGTGGGGAAATAGAGCACAGTCATTGGGCAGGGTGTCCCGGCCTCTTCACAGCAAGCAAGCCGTGACATATGCGAGACCGCTGCACTGTAGAGAGGGAGTTGAACTCCCCTTCTCCACGACGAGTGCACGTGAAAGTCCCGGGCGAGACCACTGCACTGTGTAGGGGGACGTGCGTGGGGATATAGAGCACAGCGATGGATTGACAAATCCCAGGCCTCTGCCACTACCTAAATGCACGCTTCTCGCACCATGTGCACTCGCTCGCTCGCTTCGCAAGCTACGCTCAGGCTAAGGGGGTCGATGGCGGGGGTGGGGGTGAGTGCGGGCGGACAGGGGCAGCAGAACCTGTCAAAAAGAGGGACACATAAAATGGTTATTACCGCTCTCCCCCATCCATCCCCACCCCACCAAGACTCCTATGTGCCCTAGACAAAGTTGGACATTTGTACTTTAGACAAATTTTGTTGCAACTGCACTAGGACAGTGTTTGTCGGGTGCATGGTTTACCCAACCGTTTGTCGCCGTTAAAAAGCCGAGTCCGGACAGAAACTGCGTGAAAAAAGCGAGTCGGGCTGGCTATTTTTTCACGACTCGCTATTTTCATGCAACATACCTCTTGTCTTGTGATATCACTTGTCTTGTCGAGATCAACAAGTGATACGAAGACATCCAAACCGTCTTGTTTTACCTTTATCATGTGGTTTAATGACGCATCAGTGTGTTTTTACGCCACGCACTGTACAAGCGGAACGGGTTCTGTCGACCACTTGCTCGCGCCGTCTTTGTTACCAAGGCGGCGCTTGGAATTCTGTGACGTCACTGGCTGTTCGGGAACCAGCGAAGGCCCGGATGCAGAACTAAAATTAGAACCTTGCATGTTCCAAGAGTTCTGCGATTTATCACCTCCAAATATTTTAACGCATACCTCCCATAATCATTTTTAGTGAAATGAGACCCGTAAATCCTTAAAGTAAAAGTGTGTTTGGTTGGGACAAAAACTGAAGTCTCGCGGACCGATCGCGTGAACTGTGTAGATAGTGGCGGATCCAGCGGGGGTGCTACTGCGTCTTATGCCCCCCCTCCCCCCCACCACCACACCATGTCTAGCTGCAGAAACTCCCCACCCCACAGACAGGTATAGCCCCGAAAAAAAGCCTATCCCTGTCCAGGAGCATCAACTTGATGCTGAAGACAGGCCAGAGGTCTCCCCACCCCCGTTTCCGCTGCCTATGCACTGTAATCACGTAGTTCAAGCCTCCCCACCCCCTAAAGTCTGGACCCGCCTCTGATAGCCCTATTTAGGCCAGTGTTGGGGGTGGAGGAGGTGTGTGGTTCCGTACTTTGTCTTCGATTGCCCCTGGGCAAGCCATACACATACAGCGCAGTGCGCCTACATTGGCTTGTTGCGTAACTTCGCACCACGCATTGAGGTCAGAACATAGAGGGGTGGAAGGAGCCTGGTGGTTAGGGATGGTAGGATATTTATAGTTGTTGTGGTGTGTGAGTAAGTGGTGATGGCCTGTGGTCTATGCCTTGTCTATGACTTGTTGTGGCTGGCTGGGAGGGGGAGGGGAAGTGGGGCTGTGGGGGAGGTGAGAAGGCAAGCAGTTGTGGGTGGGAGTACAGCGGGAGGTTTGTCAGCAGCAAGCTGAGGATATGCTGGCATCCTATAACGATTCACTCGAGGGTTGTGTCTGCGTATGGCACGCGAAAGCTGCATAATCTTTTATTTAGAGATATGTAATACAAGTAAATCATTCATAGATATGTGAAACTTTATAGATATGTGTAAATCTTTCATAGCTATCTGCAATCAATTACAGATAACCGCACATGTTTCGTAGATATCTATAATCATTTGTACATATCCATAAAGCATTTAAATATATCTGTAAATGATTTGTAGATATCTGCAAATGATTTGTAGATATCTGCAACTGATTTGTAGATATCTGCAAATGACTTGTAGATATCTGCAAATGATTTGAAGAGATCTGCAGGATTTAGACACCTGCAAATATTTCACAAATATCCATAACATTTTTGTAGATATCTCTAGATGATTTTACAGATATCTGTAAATGATTTGTAGATATCCGTAAATGATTTTGTGGATATATGTATTGACTTGCAGATATCTATACATGATTTGCGATCTCTGAAAATAGTGGGTTTTTGCAGCTTACGTGTTCCATATCTGCGCTCACTGACAAGTGTGTGTAAGAATAGTTCTCCTTCTGTCACGGGTAGGCTTACACACTTCGTGAACGGACGCTAAACAGTGGGAATGTGCCAACCGGTGGGTGCACAGTAAACGCAAGCTTATATATCGATATATGTGTACATGTGTACATAGTATTGTTGTTTGATCAGCACCAAGGCATTGTTTGGTGGTAAGGACTGCCAACCGACGGAGCCCGTTCCATACATCACATAGTATAAAAAACACGCTTTCTGTGACGTAAACACTCTCCACATTTTGTTGGTGCCCGCGCGACAACAAATCAGTATGAGTGACGAGGATTTGGTGTTGGTCTCTGGAGCGTCCGGCTATATCGCCACGCACATCGTGCAGCAGCTCCTGGAGCAGGGATACCGGGTCCGGGGGACGGTCCGCAGCCTGGATGACGAGGCGAAGGTCCGGCCCCTGAGGGAGCTCTGTCCCGGAGCCCGCCACCCGCTGGAGCTGGTGGAGGCGGACCTGCTCCAGGCGGACACGTGGCTGGGGGCGGTGGCCGCGTGTACCCTGGTCCTGCACACCGCCAGCCCCTGTAAGTTCGTCTCGCCCGAGGAGGAGCAGGAGTTGATCCGGCCGGCCGTGGACGGGGTTCAAGCCGTGCTACAGGCGGCCACCAAGGCCGGGACCGTCCGCCGGGTCGTCCTCACGAGCTCCATAGCCGCTGTCAGCAATTTGATCGACCGGGGCGGCATGTTCAACGAGGATAACTGGACGGACCTCAGCCCAGGGCCGAACCACCCGCACGCCTACACCAAGAGCAAGACGCTGGCCGAGCGCGCCGCCTGGGATTACATGGCGGAGAATCCCGGTGCCGGGTTCGAGTTGGCCGTGGTGAATCCGGCCTTCGTGATGGGCCCCGTGCTGTGCGGGACCCTCGTCTTCAGCATGCTGCTCCCGAAGATCCTCCTGGAGCGCGCCATCCCACTGCTGCCGCAGACTACTTGGCCCATCGTGGACGTGCGCGACGTGGCCGCCGCGCATCTCACGGCGATGACGTCACCGGAAGCGGCCGGTAAACGTCACATCCTATCCACGAAGACGCTGAAGATCAAGGAGATAGCCGAGATCCTGAAAACGGAGTTCGGACCCCTGGGGTACAGCGTCCCTACGACTAACGCGCCCTATTGGCTGGTGAAAATAGCGTCCTGGTTCAACAAAAGTTTCCAGATGGCGCTCCCTTCATGGGGGAAGTTCACGGAGTACGACAACAGCCGGATGACAACCCTTCTCGGGACCCAACCCATTGCCGCCAGGACCTCCTTCATCGATATGGGACACTCGCTGATCAAGAGAGGCTTCGTGAAGGAGACACCAGAATACAAACAAGCCAATCAACGTCCAAAGTAATCTCCGGAGTGATGACCCGAGCTCCTGGAGAGGCACTGGGGATGATATCTATAGAGCCAATATCTTTCGTCAATATGTTGATCACAGGATGCTTAGAGTTGTCTGTTTGGTTAAGCTTAAAGGCTCCACGAGGCTCCTGCGCGCCTGTTCGCTGTTCGCTATTTTGTGTGTGATGTCGACGGCTGCTCGCTATCACATCCGCGCGATAAAACTAAACCGCGCAGTTTTATATTGAAATTGTTATTTTACAGACTGTCAGAGATGTAAAACATATATGCATCATAATTTTGAGATACCTTTAGTCTTGATTCTAACATGTAAACAATCTAAGATGGCGCATGTATATATATTGCTTTGAACGTTTCTTTCGTTGCCTTATAGTCATTGTTCGCATTTCAAACAATTCCGTGTGCAATAAACAAAGCTTATGCAAACTGGTTCTGAGAATTTTGAGAATCTCGTAGCGGAAGATTAAACGAAAATGTTGTTATTATATAACAATTAGACATCTGTATGGTAGCATGCAAACTAGGCACATAAATATGGAATAATTTCAAATATATACGAATAATATCACTGAATAATATCAGTAAGTCGGCAATATGACCTGCTAAGCACAACGCAGTGAAACTCATTCTATTCGCCGGCATTTACATCAACGAATGGGTTATCACCTGCCGTAAAATAATCACTTACATCACTTTACTGTGAAAACAGACTGTGAAAGAGTGAACGAGCGTGCTTACACCGCTGGATGGATCATGGACTATTTTTGTCCTTTCTCGCTTGCAAATCTAGGTGCACAGAAAGTAACCCAAAAGGAAGCTTACAGCCCAAGCGCCGCGGGCCTATGCGTCTGTGCTTTTAGTTCATCATCTAGTTATAGTTTTACTCAGTATGTATATTTATAGGTCAAAACTATTTGGCTAACACAAGTACATTGCAACAAAACACGTTTTTCTTAACCCCAATATAAGACATAACAAGACCATCTTTTTTCAAGATTTTGTCGACCACAACATAAACACAATAGCAGACTTGACAGACCAATACTGGCCTCTGATGAAACAAGATATCATAGAGAGACACAACTTTTAGACAGACACAACTCATAGACAGACACAACTCATAGACAGATATCGCACACACAATGAATATTTACAAAATAATTAGACACGCAATACCACCAGAATGGCTACAGAAACTAAAGCAGAAAATTCAAGGTCCAGTTAAAGCACCATCTATTTATATCCAAATAACAGAGGACAGCACTTTAACCTTAGTTCAAATTACAACAAAGAACATGTACTATTTCTTAGCCACGCAACGCATCCCAATCCCCTTCACAAACTGGGAGAGATTTTTTCACACACAATTAGATATAATAATATAATATAGAGAACATTTATAAAAACACACTCGACAGGCAACTCTCAGATTTCCAATACAAAATAGAATACCAATTTTTATCCACCAACAAGTATTTATTTAATTGCAAGATAGTAGACAACCCTCACTGCATATGCGGTCCATTATCAATTTGAAACCATTATCCACTGATTTACAAAATGTCTGAATTTTCTAGAACAAAAAAACTATTAAACGCCACTGTTTAAAACCACCACACAGCATAACAAGCCGTTCAGCATGCACAACATTCTATTTAATTACCACCCAAAGCCAGAAGAAAACAAGAACAAAATTCCGCTCAACACCATCCATTACCTATACAACCTATTTAAATATTCGCTTTGTCTCTCCCGCAACTTTAAGAAACATGGACGCACATTCCCTACCCATATCATCTTCAACAACAAACTGGCTTCCCGTATCAAACAAGACTTTTACCATGCCTGCATGTACCCGGAGTTTCTAACAAAATTCAACAAGACCTGGCTTCAGACAAACCTACTATGCAGAATAAGTATTCCTTTTAAACTAACAGCAGTGATTGCAATAAAACCCCCTGACTAACCGAGGCGCCGGTGTTTGGCCAGGAACCTAGCTCTGGTTGATGGCCGACACCGGCCACCATCACTATCACCACAGGCTACACCCAATTTAAAACTTTATTCGCAGTCATTCAAATCATAACGTCCTCGAATCATGAAAATGCTTTGCCAACACAGCAAACCAGACGTTTTGGTCCTCTCTTCCCAGTACCCGAACCACGGCATGTACGCAGAAATTTAATAGATTATATATTGAAACAAGACTATAACAACTTTAACATATAATGGAGTACATGCAATATTATAGTTACATAACAGATTATTTTCAAGAGCCGATATAATAGTACCCGGAATATGCCTACACTCTGTTATGGATTGCTGCACTTAGTGCATTCACCATATGTTGTTTTTATACCTGAAATATATATATATATTATATGTATATTGTATATTGTGGATTCTTCAAAGATTCAAGGACGGATTCGTTGTATTTTGACCTCTTTAGTTTTGGCGGGATAGATATTTTTGCCCCCGATGGCCTTCTATATTGAAACACCATGTTTTATGATAGCAGACCTACGGCAACGACTACATAATTGAACCATCAACTGTATGTAGTTCCCCGGGCGGACGATAAAATAAGGCCCTAGAGAGGAGTGGCCTAACAGGGGAATCGGGAACAGCGGAGCGAGGCCGGCTTCCACTGTAAACGTGTCAGTGGGTGTGTGTTTTATCAGAAGCCTAAGTCGAGACAACCCCATTTTTTCGGCACAAGTGTAATATTCATCACCCACATTGCGGCGAGATGGAGGCTGTGCGGCTGGAGGGTAAAACCGTGATCGTCACGGGGTGCAACACTGGCATCGGGAAAGAGACCGCCAAGGAACTGGCCAGGAGAGGTGAGTATCAACCGCAGCTGACCTCGACATCCGTAGGGGGTGGGGGGGGGGGGGGGTCCGTACAGTGCGCAAATTGTTGTGTTGGGTTGTGCTGTAGTAATTGTTATGTCCTAGTTCGCGTACACTCCACAATATAGGGCTGTTGTCATGGTTTTAAGTACAATTTATTTGCCGGGTTTCTGCCTCTTGGCAATTTACTCACATCATATTAACACCCGTCGCACCAGAACTTGTCATTTGGCCAATTAGCATAATTCCAGTTGAAACATGCGGGTGCGATGAAGAACATATGAAGGTCAAATATAGGGCTGTATAGTCACAACGGGATCTAACGAGACCTCACCACGGGATCTCACGAGATAGGGACACTTATGCCCTACGTCAATGCTTTAGCAAATTCGGCCTGTACGTGCTGCCTACCTTCCGGTTGTTTGCCTTCATTCGCCTTCACACCACCGGCATTAATGCGTACATAAGAATTATAACCATCAGGGTAGGTTTATGTAATATATGAGCGGTTAGATAGTTGATAAACCAGAAGGCGGCTGTTTTACGAGTGACTGTCAGTGTCAGGCGATCTAATGTGTCGTATGGGGTTTTCCCTGTCGTATGACGTAATAATCTCATGGTTGTGCGCGGTATCTATGGTTACGTAAGGACGCTCCTTATATGGACTGACCAGGCGAGGACAATGGTGATCTGTTTGTCGCCGAAATGTAAACATCGATGAATTGCCTCAAAATACAACGCTTCCAACAGTTTCATCGAACGGACCACATGCATTATGGAGAGATAAAGGTGTTTATCTTTCTCTCTATTGTGATTAAATAGTTAGCAATGCCTGGACCAAAGCAAACAAAAAACTGTTTCACGCCCACTCGATTCCATTATAATTTTCAACATAAAAATAACGAGCGTTGTGCATTTTATACAGCAAAACACATCTTGTACCCTTGCAGTTTTAATTGTGATTGAACTCTTTTTTTTTCATCACCTGATACGCCGTGTTATTAGGCTTAGGCTGTGTCCCGGTATTAATTTGTAGAATATCAATTTGTGCAGCGCCGCCCTGGCGAGCGAGTGTGAAAATGCATTGAAGTAGGCGACAAAAGAGATATAATGGAGCTCTAGCGAAGTCGAAGGCAGAGAGTGCCCAAAAAGTCCTGAACCGGAAACAGAACCCGCGAGAACTGTACAGCCCTATGTATCAGAACGGATGCCAGCTCCATTTGCTGATTTGCGCAATTGTAGTTCTTATTCGTACAATATGTTAGTTTGCTTGCAACGCCAAGATGATGTCATGCATCAAATTACGTATGCCATTGATCTTTTTATGGTTTTCATGGGAAGGACGTTTAATTTTCTAACCCTCATCCAGAGGTCTTTATTTATGTGATGCATTGTAAATACATAAACAAAATATATATATAGCTTTGTTTATGTTTTTATCAAAAGCACCGCCGTGTTATTTAAGCAATACTTGGCTCCCATTTATTTCGCGAGCACTTGGCCTGTGCCTGCCGTTCTCAAATGTTTGTCGCCAGGTGCCCGTGTCACAATGGCCGGCAGAGACAGCCAGAAGGCAGAAACCGCTAGACAGGAAATTACACCGTCTTCGTGAAGCTGCTTAATTTAGCCTCACTGGAGTCTGCAAAGACGTTTGCTGAAGATTACAACACAAGTGAGCAATGGTGATAATGTATGTCAGGGGTCTGACTAGTCCATAGATATAGGGTTCAACAGTGTCTAGTTGAGTGACTGATCACATCAATGATGGATAATGATATAGGGCTGGTCGATCCCTAGCTATAAAGCTGGCCAGTGTGTAGCTGTAGGGCTGGCTAGTCTCTAGCTGCAGCGCTGGCCTGTCTCTAGCTGTATGGCTGGCCTGTCTAAAGCTGCAGGGCTGGCCTGTTTCTAGCTGTAAGGCTGGCCAGTCAGTAGCTGTAGGGCTGGCCAGTCTCCAGCCGTAGGACTAGCCTGTCTCCAGCTATAGGGATGGCCAGTGTGTTTCTGTAGGGCTGGCCAGTGTGTAGCTGGAGGGCTGGTCAGTCCTTATGCAGTCAAATGACCAGATTTCTGTCATTGAGCTAGCCAATATTCTGCTATGGGGGTGACCATGCTTTAGTTGCGTATTTTCGTACCAGGACGTCAGTGACTGAACGGTTTATATGATGCAATGGGATAATGCCCAGTTATGCGCTGCATGCCCGACGTGGAAATACTATTTTATACTGTTGCTTCCCTCTAAAGCATATTGTAATGTCAGTACAGCTTGGGTGCATATAATACGGTATATAATACGGTATATTTAAATCATCTTTGTATCCAGCTGAGGAGCGGTTGGATATACTTGTAAACAATGCTGCCGTCTTCAGCAAGGAGAGGCGAAAGACACAAGACGGCCTGGAGTTCATGTTCGGAGTGAACCACATAGGTAGGCAACTGCCAGTTAACCGTACCCATGAAAATTACACTCCGATAAAAAATATCTGTATAACACTGTCATTTAGCCGCATTTACAAACGATTCCGCATGTAAAGACTCAAATATAACTCGGATATATTCTTCATGTTTGTTCAGGTCACTTTTATTTGACGAACCTTCTTTTGGACGAGTTGAATGCTTCGTCGCCTAGCCGAATAGCCATCGTGTCTTCCTTGGCGCACGAGTTTGAAGCTCAATGTCCAAATCCAATGCTTGGCTGCAATCCAAGGGGCGATATATAGCGTTGGCTGCATACGGACGGAGCAAGACGGCAAAAATCCTCTTTTGTGTACGACTTGGGCAGTTGTTGGAAGGTGCGAGCATGTTGCACTATTATTGCAAAAAACTGTGATATCGTCAACAAAAATTCTCTGACGTGAAAATGCTAAACAGTGTCTTCAGTGTCGGAGTAGATCGTAATGATTTTTTAAGATGATCAAATCATAAAGAAAGGTATTCTAAATATACAACAGCTAACATTATTTCACGATGAGTAACGCACTGGGAAATATTAAACTGGTTATTTTCTTCATGTATGAAGACAATATCTCAAGAACCAACATTTCGCTGAGTGCACCTAACACTTTTAGAGACCAAAGCATGTCCTTTATCAAACTAATTAGTTGAAGCCTTACTTTGAGAGTACTAAGTCGTCATTAAAGCGAATACCAACTCCGACCTAACATGCGGTGGGAATGAAAGCATGTAGTCTGAAGATTTCTCATGAAAGCGCAAATAATATTACGCACTTTCATAAATAGTAATTCAAGCTATACAACCACCTATTGGGACTATCGCCCATCAGTGGCCTTGACGCCGACCTCTTGTAAACCAATCAAAAACACGTCACACGTCACAAACTCTCCAGTTTCACAATTAAAAAAGAGCGCTGCTCTCGACATTCCCTTTATATTCAACTAATATTATCCAGATTTAAGTGTGATCATAATAACCTAACCAGCTACTCAATGTGTGGTTTGTCCTACAGGGACAGGAATCACGACCTATGCTCTACATCCGGATTATGTTACAACCGAATTAGGTCGGGATTACGACGAGTTTCCCGATTGTAGGGCTTTCTTCAAGTGTCTGAATAAATGTCTCTGCTTGAAACAACCACTAACTGCGACGGAGGGAGCTCAGACAACGCTATGCTGCTGCCTTGAGCCCAGTATTGCGGAACATTCTGGGCGATATTACAGGTACTTAAGGTTTAATGTATTTTAAGTTTTTTGTTGACTTTTATTACCCAGTCGTCATGAACTTTGTCATGGCCAGGTATGTTCTTGATGTTCTTTGCTTCTTCGCATTTGATACGATTCAATACACCCGTCATTAATCGTAATGCCTTTCGAAACATATATTATTCGCCGTAATAAAAAATTGTACGATATTCGCATCAGCCATCAAGTCTCATAATAGTTCGTTTCTTGTTTATTCTCGTTGGACAGTGACTCCAAAGAGACAACCGTCAAGCGACATGCAATGGACACCTAACTGACACAGAAGTTGTGGGACGTCAGTGTGGAGATGTGTGACATGGGCGGACAGAACTAAACACAGTGTGGCGGTCACATTGTGGGGCGTCAGTGTGGAGATGTGTGACATGGGCGGACAGAACTAAACACAGTGCGGCGGTCACATTGGGGACGACAGTGTGGAGATGTGTGACATGGGCGGACACAACTAAACACGGTGTGGCGGTCACATTTTGGGACGTCAGTATGAAGATGTGTGACATGGGCGGAAAGAACTAACCACAGTGTGGCGGTCACATTGTAGGACGTCAGTGTGGCGATGTGTGACATGGGCGGGCAGAACTAAACACAGTGTCGCGGTCACATTGTGGGACGTCAGTGTGGAGATGTGTGACATGGGCGGACAGAACTAAACACAGTCTGGCGGTCACATTGGGGACGACAGTGTAGAGATGTGGGACATGGGCGGGCAGAACTAAAGACAGTGTCGCGGTCACATTGTGGGACGTCAGTGTGGAGATGTGTGACATGGGCGGACAGAACTAAGCACAGTGTCTCGGTCACATTGTGGGACGTCGGTGTGGAGATGTGTGACATGGGCGGACAGAACTAAACACAGTCTGGCTGTCACATTGTGGGACGTCAGTGTGGCGATGTGTGACATGGGCGGGCAGAACTAAACACAGTGTCGCGGTCACATTGTGGGACGTCAGTGTGGAGATGTGTGACATGGGCGGACAGAACTAAACACCGTGTGGGGGCCACATTGGGGACGACAGTGTGGCGATGTGTGACATGGGCGGGCAGAACTAAACAAAGTGTGGCGGTCACATTGTGAGACGTCAGTGTGGAGATGTGTGACATGGGCGGACAGAACTAAACAAAGTGTGGCGGTCACATTGTGAGACGTCAGTGTGGAGATGTGTGACATGGGCGGACAGAACTAAACACCGTGTGGGGGCCATATTGGGGACGACAGTGTGGCGATGTGTGACATGGGCGGGCAGAACTAAACAAAGTGTGGCGGTCACATTGTGAGACATCAGTGTGGAGATGTGTGACATGGGCGGACAGAACTAAACACAGTGTGGCGGTCACATTGGGGACGACAGTGTGGAGATGTGTGACATGGGCGGACAGAACTAAACACAGTGTGGCGGTCACATTGTGGGACGTCAGTGTGGAGATGTGTGACATAGGCGGCCAGAACTAAACACAGTGTGGCGGTCACATTGTGGGACGTCAGTGTGGAGATGTGTGACATAGGCGGCCAGAACTAAACACAGTGTGGCGGGCACATTGTGGGACGTCAGTGTGGAGATGTGTGACATGGGCGGACAGAACTAAGCACGTTGTTAGTTTAAGTTGTATTATTAAAATTGATTTAGGAATATGCTGCCATCGGCAACAGTTGCGAGCACTATTGCCTATATATGTATTATTTATATGAAGGTTCTCTATCCGCTTCCGAATTGCTTTGAGAGAGGCGCAAGCTATATTTATGTAACCGACTCTCTTTGCGCTTATATTTGCAAAACATGTTATTAAATCCATCAATAGTTGGACTGTTTCTGTTCATGTATATATCTGAGGGGGAATGTGTCAATCGGCGTCCCACATTCAGTTATCGAACTTAACGTTATGGATAGATAAATATTCATTTATTATAGTTACTGGCAAGACATATTACACCAGATAACACCTCACAGTACACATATAGCACCTCACCCAGCCACATTTAGCTCATCAGTGACTTCAAATTGGATGAATCTACTAAATAAGATATAAGATATAAGATATAAGATATAGGATATAAGATATAAGATATAAGATATAAGATATAAATAAAAAAATAAAAATTACAATTAAAACGAACATAAATATAAATACAAATGAGAAAAATAGAAACAATGCCTGTATTTATGTATGAGGCAAATAAGAGAGAATGCATAAAAATTAATAAGCGTCATAGCTATGATACACGATAAATGATAAACTTATTATTAGTATTGTAGCTAATCCCTCTCGTCTACTGGTATGTTACCCCGATAGTGGCCGGAATGCGTATATGAGTAACTTTAATGCCAATTCACCAAGCGACACAGTTGTGTTAATTGGCTCCCAATGTTATCGTACTATGTTGCTTGGTAAATTGATATTAACTATTATCCAGCTAAAGTCATTTATAACAAACGCTACGATATTTATGCAATTTATTACGTAATATGGACCTGATATAACCATATATTAATCATCAAATTCACTGAAAATCAATAAATAAATAAGCATAAAAGAACTTATCTGACAAAAAACATTAATCATGAACGTCGTTCAATAGGCTACCTACAATTGATCCTTGTTAAGGGTTTTGTTACATTTGTTTTGTTACGAATTGGCATTGCCATTGGGGTGTCTGATTAGAGATGCACCGAAGTGGACGTGTTCTTTTTTAACTTTCACGCCTTGTCATGCTTCAGGGATTTCCCGATACGAAGGGGGACGTTTCTGATATTCTCCCTATGTAGGCTACAACATTTAAAAGTCCTTGCCTATGGACAAGATCCAGTATTGAGAGTTATGTTGTTGCTTATGGGTCTCCTCAGGTAGTTATGTGTATAAAGTCGTTGCAAAATGGACCCACTTGAATTGTATTATCCGTTTCATGTTAATCAAATTTTACCGTACATCGTTATATAGGATGTCTTTAGCTACCTCTTTTATCCCCCGCTGCAGAAGAAATCAAGTATCGCTGCTTCTTTAAAGGCACATTCGGGTAGAGTTGCTACGTGAGCATAATACCATATACCAGAGCAAGTCAGACAGTTGGGTCTAAAAATATTCCCTTGATAAGTAAGGTCCCTAAACTTCCATAAATTCAGTGTACGCCCCACAATGTGACCGCCACACTGTGTTTAGTTCTGTCCGCCCATGTCACACATCTCCACACTGACGTCCCACAACTTCTGTGTCAGTTTGGTGTCCATTGCATGTCGCTTGACGGTTGTCTCTTTGGAGTCACTGTCCAACGAGATTAAACAAGAAACGAACTATTATGAGACTTGATGGCTGATGCGAATATCGTACAATTTTTTATTACGGCGAATAATATATGTTTCGAAAGGCATTACGATTAATGACGGGTGTATTGAATCTGAATTATCATTCTCCCCGCTGCGAACTGGTTGAAACCGATGTATTACTGTTAGAATACAAAGCCCAGATTATCGTTGCTTCCCCGGCAGAGGAAGACGACAAGCAGGACTGTGATATCTCGGCTACAGGCCCGGTGGACAAAAGACACCAAGAGCCTCGGGCCAACGGGAAATTCCCTTTGGCCTAATCAGTTTGTTTGGTGTTCTCCCTGGATGCGAATGGTCGCAGGATCAAATCCTGTCAGTTCCGGGTGTACGCTTTCGCGTCCATTCGGGGCTGGGGCCAGAAACACTACAGGATGAGAAGGACGAGCAGCTCGATACACGCCATGGTGACTCCCGCAGTGGCGCCATCTAGTGAAAGAAGTCGCATTCCGCTAGTATTGCTGCAATAATCAGGTTTCCCCACAATGAACATGGTGGTAAGTGCTACGTATTCAAACGGTTCGAGACATCACGCAAGGCGGAAGCATTATTTACAATAATTTTTTTAGTTCATCACCTCTACTACAAATGTGTCTATGTCATGTGTACTTCGAATATATATATTATATTAGCATATAAGCTTCGGTTTCTGCTATTGTCTATGTAGTATATGTTTGTTTACTTCCGATGCATACCTTTGGAAAATAAACATTATTATTATGTGCTATGACAAAGACGTCTGTGTCATCCCTACTTCACATCAGTTGGTGCCATCTACAATATTACAAATATGGCTTTGCCATCTCCATTGATATATCTCTACAAATGTATATATTTAGTCATATCCACTAAAATAATATGGCTATGTCATCTCTACTTCCAATACCTATGTGCCACCTGTAATGGTATTTATGTCGCTTTTCTACTTGTGTGTATATATAATCTTTGCCAAAACATATGGTGATTCCCAATACAGCAAGCCATATTTAGTGTCATCCTTAATTAGATGCGGAGATTAGTTGCTGCTTTATACACTGGAACAATTAGCCAACGGTCTGAACCCGCTCTTCCAATCCCATCATCGCAAAAGCAGATTCGTTTCCGTTTACAATGCAAACATTGATAAATTGAAGCGGGAAAAACCCATGCACAGAGTAAAATAGATCGTGAAAATAAAACTAGCTGTATATATGGTCACTTAATTACTACAAAATGAACGTTTTGTAATCTTGTCTTGCAACAAGCAACCTGCATGTTGATAACATGTCCATGAATTGACGGTGCAAAGTAACGTACCCCACAGTCCTGAGGCACCTCCAAAGGATCCACCTTCAGTCACAGTTCCGAGTGTTGGATTACTCGATCCAGAAGGGTCTCCTGTTGTGAAATGTACGAAGAGCGTCTCTCACCAGATTTGTGACACTTATATATATAATATATATATATATCCTCCAGCTCGTCGGAATTAAGCCACATGTAACTAAAAGGCTCTAAAACGTTAGTAAACAGAACCTTCGGCAGTTTATTGTTTTAATGGGGTTTCAAATTACTATACAGATATAACAATCGACTCACCCGACGAAGAAGATGTCATCTGAAGTGGTGCAAAGGTTTCTTGGCATAAAAAGGGTTTTCGTTCGCTGCAATCAGCGTTACGCCATGGACCTTCGCTACAGATGTCCGTACATTGGTAGGTAACCGACAAGCATGGTCTGTCCTCCAACGGATACCCGCCATCCCACTTCGCGTATTCAATAGGCGTCTCTGGAAATTAAATAAGAAATTATAATGCATGCATTTTCACACAACAATTACTGATATCGCTATGTCACCATAAATTTAGGTAAGATAAATATATGATGATGACCCCCCACCCCCTTCTCCTTGCTGGCAATTCACACACCTATCTACTTCAAGTTATGAAATCTAACGTGAGGACGTAGCGCCCGCTTACCATCTGATCCGTTCTTTATCTGTAAACCCCCCGCCCCTCCCCTCCGCGAAATGAATAGACCAGAAAGGGAGGGGGGGGGACAAATTACCCTCACTCCCGGCCCACTCCCAGCCGCCCGTGCGCCTCATATACACACCCACATCTGCAGCAGGTGTATCCCTTGTATAGGGCTTCGGAATAGACCACAGATTAGTGGATGTTGGGTTAGAATGTGGATCCGGGTATTGAATCTGACGCATGCTCCATTCATTCATCCTTTATCGTTCCGGGAGATTCCTTGGCCCAGTTTAGCTTTCGTACGCACCGAAATGACTTAAAACACCAAAAAAGTTAATTATTCCCCTCACACTAACCATCGTTGACCGATTGCCATTGTGGTAAATGCACCCTCCCCCCGCCCCCTCCGACCCCACACACTAACCGTCCTTGATCCATATCCATTGCGTATTGTGAAGTCCGATCCAGACTTCCAAGATGGCGTTGGCTTCGATGGTTTCATTCCTGGTGTTTAGCGCCTCGCTGAGTCCCACCCAAATATCCTCGGTGTTCACCTTGGCTAACATTCCAGACTCGTCACGACATCGTGTCTGGGCCTCAAACCATTTTATCTTAGGCGTGAAATGAACACGGAAGCATCTGCCCTTTAGTTTGACCTCGAGGATGTCAGGGGTGTTAGCCTTGCACGAACCACCGTTATCTGCGGTAGATAGGATGTACCAGGTAATAACTGACAAACCACTGAACTACAATGTGCAACTTTTGTAACAAGTGTGAGACATATTGCTATATTTGCAAAAGGAAAAAAGGAAATGAAAATGTACAAGTAAAATAATTGCAATATCATGTGCACAATCAGGTGATAATGTAATCTATAGATAATAGTACATACATATCTATAACATATACAGTCACCTCGTTTATCCGACACCCGATGATCCGGAAACCCCGCTATCCGAAAAAGTTTGAACTGTAACTGATGTCCGCGAAACTAATTGCCCGCGTGAATCCGACATTCCCTTTCAGACACCGGTGCGGCTGTGCGATTCAGGTTTGACGCGATGCCATATCGGGTCGTAATGCATAAGAACGAACTCGCATTTCATAGAGTGTACATTGAGTGAGTTTATCATCGGCATCGTCTGACAGAAAACACGAATGTAAAGTGTTAACGAGCGATTGATAATTATCAAATTTCATGCCGTTCCCAACATCCCTTGCTTCATGCCACATTGTCCACACACACGGCTTTTTGTGCAACCAAGGTGCTCATTTCTCTCGTGAAGCCGCGCCGCGTTAATTGTTTCGCTCCATTCTTTTTCTTTTGATGAGTGACCTGCTGACTTAACCCACAGACCCAAAAGATTAAACTGACGGTTATCGCTACACCTAAATGTGTGATCTCTTTGTGTAAGTGGTTCATCGAATTTTTAGTCTGCAATCATAAAAAATATCGGTCCATTTTCCGTGTTAGATTCCTCGACATGGATTATTATAGTAACTTGTAGGCTCGAGTCATACGTGAGCTATGCTGAAACAAGTATTGGCCATAACGTGGAAGAACGACCAAAATAAAAGGGTCCTTTGGAGTTCTTAATTTGTAAACGTCATGTCCCTTTTTGTGGGTCTACAGTTAACACATCAAACAATACCGGTTATGTTCCCCCCACGCTCCCAACGGGAGTAACCCCGCTGAGAGCGATTATGACGACCAGTCACCAGCCTATGTCAAACTTCTCATTATCTCTTATTATCGTTAGGCGGCTGGATCATACGACATCGTATTGATTATTGAACACAATATCGAATGTCATCAAACTTCAGAGCTGCTTGTGCAGCCACCAATAGGTCTATAGAGGGACAACGGCACAGAATCCTCCAACATTGGCAGAATGCGAGGACAAACGGCGCTTCAAAGACTCACCAAGTTCACAAATGAAAGCAGTTGGATAGGCACAATCGATGTCATGCCACAGGTAAGCTGTCTCTCTCACTGTCGCCGCGCATTCAGAGTCTTTTGGATAAGAGCTTTCCCAACGACTGTAGGCATCTGGTGGAATAAAATATTCACAAGTTATGATTTATTTCCTTAAAATTGAACAAGGTATTTCAAATATTGCAATATTAAACAAAAGCAGATGATAAAAAATCCATCTTGACAATCTATTGTTAAATGCCGACACTCAAGTTAATGTGTTTCATATTGTCAATGCATAATGTTATTACATTAAACCAGACCACAAGCATCAGTTGTTGCATCATCTGGGGTATTATCAGGCAATATCATTATTAATGTGACTATCATCCAAATTGCTTACTACCAGAACTCGTTTTATTATTCTCATCTTGCTTCCCATAGGCCTTCCATCAGTTACCGATAATCGTGTTATCATTCCAAGTCCACGTTGGTAACTCCTTATAGCCTCCTATCCAGTGTTCCTCGGTTTTCCCATCCATATACTGCCCCAGGAAGTCCTGTTGGGCCTGGTCCTGGATCACCGCCAGGGTCCGGTGTCCGCTCTCACAGCTGGTCATGGATGCGTTCCAAGTCATGACGTCACTGGACGGGAAGTAGCAAGTCCTGCGACCATCGTCTAAGTCTCGACAGTTTCCCTGACCACTCACTGGAATTGCAGACCAGCGGAAGAAAAAGAAGAAAATAGAATCATGCGGTAAGTACCTGTGAATGTATTAAACCGTATATATGTTGCACCGATGTCCAATCCACACTGGACATTGTTGAGCTATTACATTTATCCATCTTCACCGGTTACTCGATCAAAAAATATGGGTAGGTGCTACCTAAAAAATGCGAGCTTATATTTATTAATTCAGATATTCCGAGGGGATACATCTAGATTAATAGCGAGCGTAGCGAGCTCTTTAGATAACACACACGTAAAAAACTGACAAAATCTGTATCTCAATCCCATACTGTAGAGAGCGAAAAAAAATCAACCGCAAATCGAGCCCCCCTGGGGAAAGCGGACGCGGAAGATGTGACACATTGCTTACACATGCGTTAACTGCCCTCTGGGAAACGTCATGTTCATTTGTTTTTGTTAAAAACTTACGCGCAGCGCACCGCAGGATATTTAGGAACGAATTACTAACATTGGTACATAATCCAGATGTTACTGGAAAACAAAACCAAGGAGATGAAGGGCTTATCATAGCGACAACATGTTTTCACTCTCCCGACAGAGCGCTCGCTGTATACGCCAGGTGACAGCAAAAGTCGAACGCGCAGACGACGGTTCACGGCAGACTGGTCAACAGTGCACAGCTTCGTTGACGTTATAACCTTTTCACATTATTATTTAGTATAGCCTTTGTAAATTTAGATCAAGGTTGATGATACATTAGGTGGCTTAGGTCTCATTAGAAACATTTCACCTTACCACATAAGTTTAGTTTGTGTCACATTCAACTGGGTTTATTTGACAGTTGTCAGTTCATCACTGATATCACGTCATCAGGCGTCCGTGTAGGATGCGTCGAACAAGGTTGACCGATTCCTGGATTTGGACTAAGTTAGGATGACTTTCTTTTCACCAATGTTAAAAACAGAAACTTACCTACTGAATCTCAGCTACTGAAGCAGCAGAACTTAATGTACGAAATTGGATTTAAGCTTAAACAAAATTAGGAAGTTATTAAACTAAAAACTGTCTTAATACCTGGAGCTATTATTGTAATGGTTGTTTCAATACCTCGAGTTATTATTGTAATAGTTGTCTCAATACCTAGGGCTATTATGTAATAGTTGTCTCAATACCTAAATACACACCTGCAGCTAAACTTGAGACAATTAAAAAAGAGGTGTTTGCTATAGTACATGCATATATAGCTTCCCTACTTGTGAAAATCAGTTTGTATAGTTATAGCTGCAGGTATTTAAGACCTCAAAACTACAAAAAAAAAATTGTATGAGCCAAGAGTTGATATGATTTCTTTTATTACAGAACAAGAGTTGATATTATTTCTGTTATTACAGAACAAGAGTTGATATTATTTCCTTTATCACAGAATTAGAAAAGCAAGACATGAAAGTTGATATGATAGTCCTACATGTTTTAATTGAGCGGCCATTAATGCTGGGGTTCTGTCAGCAGACCCGAGCGCCTGCGGATTAATGAGTAATGTATGCGTTATCAAGGGTTCAGTAAATGGTTCTCACCCAGCAGTGGGGGTTAAACAAATGGTACCAAACAAATTGTATCGTTATGGTATGGAGCATTGGAGACTACGCTCGCCTTTAGGTTTTACCTATGACATATTATTCAAAATCACAAACTTCGGCTTGCCATAAAAAATATCTTTGGCGGGATGACGTATACCATGCACGTGCTTGTGGCATATCATTCGGTTGCTTGGGAACTCCCATTGTGACGTCATGTTTATAACATTTTGACGTCACAACTACTCAATATGACAACAGCCGATGGGCGGTTACCAAGGGCTTTCTGCTTGGCAACGGACATGTAGCCCGTCGCTTATAAATTAACTTTAATTTGAAGTATACATCCAGTGTTAACATTGAATAATTTATTCGTTAATTTTGTGGGGCAGCTGATTTAATTATTAAAGACATGACATCATAGGCTTCGACCTCTCTTTGCTTGAACATATTTATGTACAGCTAATATTTACTCCGAATCCGAAAACGTCTCATGGGGGTTGTTACCCGAAATGAAAGTCCTAAGCCTATACTTGAAATGGACTTTGAATATGCATGCATGTTACATTAAGAGCTCGCTTACGCTCGCAATTACCGCTGGCTGATGGGCGTTAATTATTATCGGACTCAATAGGGCTATACAGTTCTCGCGATCGGGCCGTGAGACTTCAGTTTTGGGGACAAACAAACACACGTGCTCCATGTTGAAGTATAGGCAGCTGTAAGTCAAGTTCTTTCCAGGTTTATTCTAAGACTGAGTACCACTTCACTAAACATGGCTATGGGAGTTATACGGTAAAATATTTCGAGGCGACGAAGCGCAGAAGTTTGGGAATATACGAGGAAAAATCCGTCTCCAAAACACTCGAAAGCTAAAAATAACGTTCTAAATTTAGTCCTGCATCCGGGCTTTCGCAAGTTCACCAAACAGCGAGTGACGTCACAGACGATCACGTGCCTCCGCGGTAACAAAAATGGCGAGAGCAAGTGATCGACTTAACCATTCCGCTGTCAAAATGTGCAGTACATGGAGTAACAGCACACGGATGCGTCATTAAACCACATGGTAAAGATACAATAAGACCAGTTGGATCTTTTCGTATCACGTTGGGATCCCAAAAAGACCAAGTATCTTCATTTTTGCTTCGTTTTTTTTCCCCAAAATTAGTAAACCAGAAGTCTAAGCGAACGAGACTTTATAGCCCTGTGGAGGGAAGAGGTGCATTGGGGGCACTCCAGCCATTGTCCGTTTGTAACAAAATCTGGATTCACCAGAGCATATTTTACGCATAGCAGCATCCCCCTTTCCAATGTTCAATGTGCGGCCTTGACCAGGTTAGATAAGATGTTGACTCTATTCGTAGGGCTTGTCGTTGTAATAGGGAGGATGAGAGGTGTTAGATTATATGTTTCGCATTAGATTGTCTGATATAGACACCGGTACGAGTTGTGATTGAGGTCTGACCGTCATGCAGTCACGTTCATATTTACAACGAGTCGCACTGAATACATTCAAAATTAAACATGAAAAATACATGTAATATTCGTACAACGTCCCAATTGTTGCCCGTGAATCTAAAGCAGTCATATTAATCAATATGCATATATATGTTTTAACTTATTTAGCGTTATCAGGAGTACTCATATATAACGTCGTGTAACTTGACGTCGTCCAACCGGAAGTGTCCAAACGTGGCGTCACTCAAGTGGAAGTCGTCAAAACTGGAAGTATTACTTTTACAATTCCGCGATGCGCCTTCGTTTCATATCGGCTCTACACGTGGTACTTTCGATCGATGTTTGACACTCTATTCAGCATAGGGGACGGCGCGATGGCTCAGTGGGCTAGAGGGCTCTGGCCACCTGCGAGCCTAACGGCACGTGGATCGTTGGTTCGAGCCCCGCTTTGGCTAAGTCTCTGTGGTCGCAAAGACTGTCTTTCTTCGCCTTCTTCGGGTTACCCCCGGGGGTATGGCTCCACTCTTCCTTCCTTATACCATTGGCGCGATATGACGAAAAGTGGTTAAAGCATCCTGAATATACAACCAACCAATCTATTCAGCATAAACCTGGTATTATACCCCAGGACTCCACAGCGGTCAACGTCGATCAAGCTTAAGACGGCGAAGACCAAACAAGACTTATTACAAACGTTTAAAACTGATTAACGCTTAGAAAAACTTTCGTTCATGTCATATCATTCAAGTTTGTGATCTGAATGTTGTTATTTGTCTGCCATTTTTTCCTTGACAACCAATAAACTTGATCAAGTGGCAAAGAGCCGAACTCCAATACGTGCTCTGGTGAGACCTGTTTGTCGATGTTGTAATCGACCATAAGAAGCACGTGGGTTAGATCAGTCGGTGTAAAACGTTTGTTTGCGTGCCATGCGTGACTGCGATGACAGTTTTAGTGACAACCGGGAAGTCTACATCAGCGCTGTCGTCACAAATGTAAAAAGAAATCCCCAGCCGTGCCTGCATTCAGGAAACAGGACCCTCTTGTTTAACCACACAGTGATGATGTTGACTATCATAGCAATGGCAATGTATGACGCTCATGCGGGTGTCAATGGTAGGTGGGCCTACAGATGCAATGTAAATCGATCACAATACTGAGTCCAGATATGAAAAACGCGCGCTCAAAGTACTGCAGATCGTAGTATAAGAATGGTTGCACTATGCATGTCTTTAGATTAACGCAGGTTGGAATCTCCACGTCTTTAGCATAACGTTGGTTGTGCTCCACATATGCTTAGTATATATAACTGTGGTTGCGCTTTCCATGCCTTTAATAAAGCGTTGGTTGCATTCCCCACTTCATCAGTATAACGTTGGTTGCATTCCCCACGTCTTGAGTATTACGTTGATTGCACTTTCCATGTTCCATTGTACGAGATTGATTTGCTGCAAAGGGTTTCGTTCTCAAAACCAGCCGTGCTCTTTATAAGATCCTTAAAATGTTCTAAAAAAGGTCAGAATGCAAATAATATTGAGGAGCTTGATTGCTATGATTGACAGAGACTAGCGCGCTACCACGGCGGGTCCAAGGGGTCCGGAGTATCCAGGTAGTCCATACCACTACCACACTCCCCCTTTAAACCTCTTACCATATCTGTGAACATAGGGGTCCATTTTTTTGTGCAGACAGCACTTATTCACCTTGTGGAGGCCAGCATTCGTCAAGACATAAGCAAAGTAACATTTCAAAGTAAAATTTAACCGATGTCAAGTAAAAACAATGGCGCACAGGCGCACAGGATTTCCATTAATCCAATCCAGTCAATACCCCAACTCTGAGGTTGCTAAACAACGGTTCTCTGCAAACTGAATTTGCATTCATTCGAGGACCTGGAACCTCTTGTTAAATCAAACAATGATGTCTGCAAAATAATTTAGTCGCAATGCTACAAAGTTCACTATAATGCGGCTTTCACGGGTTATGGCATTGAAGATCTCATCAATGTGTTATATTATGTTCCTTGTTACTGAAAGCTTCCCTTCACCGGCCCCCACCCCTTCCTGGACGAGGCTATCATTGGGGCGGAGGGAAGTGGGTGCGGTTGTGGTGGGTACTAACCTGGAGTTGTTGTCAGAAGGATGGCCAGAGCGCTGTACAGGAGGGCGAGCAGCAGCCGCAGCCCTCCCGCGGGGAAGTATAACTACTCCGCTCGCATACCCGAAATCACCCTTTGGGTCAGCAGTGGCTCCATCGCGTGAGTGACGTACAAGTTATATTTGATCAGTTTGGGGCTGAGCAAGCCAGGCACTGACCTGTGTCCCATCACTAGGACCTTGGCTATGTCAGTCATAAGAGAAGTGAGTGTTCGGTGTTTCTTACATCATGGGTTCCACTTGTTGACGAGCTTCTTTGAATATCAATTCGCACACCGCTGTTATTGTAATATCGATGATCACAAGAACATAAAAAAATGCATGTAAAAGCCTAAGAAAGCGGTGCGTAGAATTTGAAAGAAGGGGTTTGGTAAGGTATACCTTAGGGTCTGATGGGGGAGGGGGATACGTGCCCCCTGCGCTCCCGTCAACCCTGGCCCGAGGGCACAGAATTAGAAAAAAAGGGGGCACAGATATATCTACAAAAGGCAGCACATGTCCTCTGTGCTCCCCTGGGCACGCCCATGAGTAGAGTG
Source organism: Arenicola marina (assembly GCA_964019135.1). Classification (NCBI taxonomy): domain Eukaryota; kingdom Metazoa; phylum Annelida; class Polychaeta; family Arenicolidae; genus Arenicola; species Arenicola marina. The sequence continues at coordinate 31,719,589 of OZ025263.1, forward strand.
GGATAAGTAGCCTCACATGGGGTAAAACGCCCCACCCAGATCACATCATCGCGATCCTGTGATTGACAGGAAATATGGGTAGCGAGTTTTTGTGGCCTTGGAACTCATTGGGCCAGGAAACGAAGGTGTTATATGACCCGGTCGTGAACGACAGTAAACTCAGCGTATGGCGTGTAATGTTATGAAGTAGAGAGGAAGATGGAAGACAGTGGGTGGCTGTATGGTGGCGGTATATCCCATGAGGGGGAAGGGAGGAGGGGGCAATAAGGGAAAGTGATTCTTTACTACCCTTTGCTAGCCTTTGCTCACCCATGAACATGTCAACAACGGCTGATTTGCATGCGGCACTTGCGTCAGTGCACAAGTCACAAATGCACCCGAAATAAAGTGCGCTTTTCACATTGTTATATTTTCATATTACAACCACAAATATGTCAACTAACATATTTTTGAGACTATATAAGTAACTCTATATATTTGCTACAACTTTATATCACACGATACGTTCTAGATACAGCCGTTCGTCTCCCCGAATTTGTAGAGACTTTCAGAATTGGTCTGAAGTCACATGTTACCTGAGTCAAAGTACGGATGATGGTTTCGGGGAAGACGCCGATACGTTCAGACGTGAGGACTCACATTTACCTCCACAAAGGAGAGCTTCAAGACGCTCTGGCGTCCGAACGTATTTGTGTAACGTACTGGACTGTCTGGGGAACTTTTGTACCCACCTTGATATTTAGTTTATTTAGCGTCAAATCATTATTTTCGTCGCATTATACGAAGAGAACTCTTGGCCTGCTTTTTGGCTTATGTTCTTCACATTCTTATAGATTCAATCAAGCCATTTATAAGTACATGTAGATATAGTAACTAGCCCACTAGCCTGAAAATCAGACATTAATGTTGTGAGACACAGATATTGACGCTAATGTCGATCCCTCAGGCTGTCTCATGACATCAACGTCTGGTGTTCAGGCGACTAGCCTACCTGATATGAATCACCCCTAGCTTGATCCGCTGAGATGCATGCCGGGCCCTAGCTCCACTATATGGCTTGTTATAAACTTTTAAAGAGTAATAGGCCGATCCAACCTGCCAATCATTCACTGACGTCACTGTTGCTTTTATCCAATGATCTGGTGAAAAAGGCTTTCCACATGCATTACTTCGGAAAAACAAGTCGGATAAACAAAGCTGCATGTCACTTTGTTGCAAGAGATGAGTAATGCTCACTTGTACCTATCATCAGCTTGTCAATTTCATACTCAGGATTAAGAAAAAAGGACTCAAGCGTGGGCGGGGCTTAGTGTCGGAGTGTGGATTGGTCTATTATTGGTCTATTTTGAGGTTTAAAATGGCGACCAACAAACGGGGTCAGCCAGGCCGTAGCTCATCGCTCAGGTCATTAACTTGTTCTTGAGCTTGGAGCTTAGACCGATCCAAGCTGTCAATTATTCACTGACGTCACTGCTGCTTTTATCCAATCATGTGGTGCGAAAACGTCAGACAAAGATCAAACAAGTCGGACAAACAAAGTAGCTCGTGGTTAATTTTTGTCCAAAACTTGTTTCGGCTTTGTGTGACACAAAGTAACCGAAACGTTTTCAGGATACATCTAATCCGTGTTTTCGAAGTCGCACCACGAAACCCCGTTATGTGGCACCAGTACACTAACGTTGCTATGGCTGACGCTCACAGAGTATTGTGCAGGTGTTAGTTGAAATGTATTCAAATGCGAAAGAGAAAACAGGCGAAACCGAAATATTTGGGTCCATGGGTGGATAATACATGGGCCAGTACACATGTACAAGGGGCATACTAACCTCATGCGAAGACACACGCTTAGCCACAGCCAATATTTGACTGAAATCTGTTTTAGCAGATTGCACAAGACAACCAATCGAGCAGAATGCCAGCCATATTCAGATCCCAAAGACCGATATATATGTGTATGTGTCACGTTTATATCACGATATGTCAGTGTCATAAGGGCTGCCAACAGACTTCCCCTCATCTCACCCCGCCCCCGCCCCCCTCGACCGCCCCCCACCCCACCCAGAAATCCCGTGACCGCATCGCGCTTTCTAATTGGTTGTAATATTGTTGATATGCACACTTTGCGTCCTAAATTCAAACCTGTTGAAATTTCGGACATAAACATTTCGGTAGCAAAGTAACAGAAACTTTCCAGGATTCGGTCACGGTTTCGGTCACCAAATTTCGGTCACATAGTTTCCAAAACGTCGCTAGATGTACCATGGGTATTAAATGGAAATAATGTATTTAGGTCCAAATTAAAAGTAACAAAATGCACATTATTCATTTGGCACTCAGGTAAAGAATTGGCAGGGCAATAATGATCGGTGGTCATTATTGTGACTTACTTTGAACCCCATAACTTGCATCGGTTACTAGACATATTTAATACAAGTTTCAAAATATGCCAATCGCTTTATATTGGGTGCACAATGACAATAAACCATTTACTATCCTGTGAAAAAACAAAGCAATGACAGTGAATATAGCTATGTTTTATATAGGTGTAAAGCAGATATAAAATATATATGATATGATATTGGCCGATTACGCTATATACTCTTTATATGATATTTAAACATTTACGTGTTCATGATACAGATATAACCACATGCCTTATTTAGCTGTAATACGATCTGCTTTATAGTTTATATTCTTTCACACAGGTAGGCCTTATAGACTTGATCGATCCATTTATAACTACATGTAGGTATAGTAACTTAAGCAGACTCGGACAGATAAAAGCAACAGTGATGTCAGTGAATGATTGACAGCATATAGCTGTTATACGAGATACATAAAGGTATATATGTAGAATAACTCACCGGCCTATTTCAACAGAAGCTTTCATCCCTAAGACAGTTCTCATTGGGTTCGTGTCATGAAGCCACTTAATGATAAATACATGAACTGATAATATTATCATACGCATGCCAAAATTAAACTTCAGTCTCGCAGAATGGGTATTCGTAATTTGAAATCACTTCACCCTCATCGTGCTACTATTGTTCGACCTGATAAATTTAGGGTCATACGCTTCGCAAACTAAATGTTTAAATTGATCAAAGTTGCTCACTTTGCTCACTCTTATTTGGACAACATATTTGTTTCATGGACATCAGCTGATGATCACAAAAAATCACAACAATGTCAATATCTTTTCAATTTTGTATCACAAAATCAGCCTAAACAACCTTCGAGACCCGTTCGTAGCACGTTCGTGACACACAAGCGGTTAATTAAGGCTAAAAGCAAGGTAGGGCAAAAACGATGCGAGGAACATACTCCCTCTACCGGGAGAGTTCAGTTGATTGGTACCATCGTTAAGTGTTGAGCTGATAGAACGAATCGATAATTGACAGGAGTGCTGGCTTTATGTTTTTTCACTGGGAAGCTTTTCCGTCATACGACATGACATGTCTCAAGTCAGATCTTCACATCATATCCTCCATGTCCCTCACCAATCTTTCCCAGTCACACTGCCCGGTGGCATCCAAGTATGTGAACTGGGCCAGTCTGGATGGCAGCTGGCACTCCTTCAGTTTGATGGGAATGACGCGACCGCCTGTGACCCTGACGAAGAGGACTTGGTCCATCTCACACTGACACCAATCACTCTTGACAAAGCTGGGCGTCATTACCAGCACGCTACAGACGCTGTCCTCCACAGCCTTGCTGATGTTGACGATTGTCGACACCCCCAACCGGAAATCGCGGTTCGCGATGTGCCCCTTGAAGGCGTAGTCGCGCTCCAGTTTAGGAAGCAGGGAATAGTTAACCCAGTCTGCGTCCTCGTGGCTGTAAATGACGAAGAAGTCATAGGGCTTTTGGTGTGTGTTTCGGGCACGCTCCAACGGCTTCTGGAATGTCTCACCTGTGCCATATCCCGTCGAGGGGCTTTCGCGTACAATAGGCTTCACTATGTTAGGTATTTTTCTTGCTGTCGCGACGCACGAGGCCTCTGGGGATGACATGACGTTATCACTCGCCGTCGTCTGTGAGGAGCTCAACGACGCAGGATCCATTTGTGTTTGTTCAAGAACCTCGTCCCTCGTCCTCAGTTGTTTCAGCAAATCTGCGATGCCTACTCTGGGTTCTGCTGCTTCTTGCGACATCACTCCTAGACACCACTTGACGGCATCGACATAACGTAGCTCATGCGTCATGTGTTGACACATTGTGTAGAGATCCTCTGAATGCGACGGCCTCGCTAATATTTTAATTGTCTTCGCGATAACATCTGGGTCGTATTTCATGTAGCCTTGGTTAAACCAAAAGGATATTTCGCTTAGTATGTTTTCATCATTGTCCTTTTTGTGGTAGAGCCGAAAGAGGCATTGGAGTAACGGAGTGAAATTTTTATGTGCTTGGCGGTAATTTTGTGAGTCCGTCTCCAGCAGCCTCTTGAAACTTTCAATGGCATGTTCGAGTTCCCCTAATTTGTCCAGGAACTGACCACGCATGCTGTGCACCATTGGGTTCTGCCCACCACCCGGGAATTCCACGGCATTTAAGAAATATTCCAATGCCATGAGATCTAATTCCGAACCTCCATGCATCTGTTGAAATAGTGATGCTATGCGGCAAAGATTATCGGCACTCGGCTGAAAGCGGTGTACGTTTTTCATATCGTCGATAGCTTGTTGTAACTTGAAGTTACACCTAGGTACACAAATGTTCTTCTGGTACATACTGCAAATAATCTGTGATCTCGTGATGAAACCAAAGCAATTGATCGGCCCTTTTTCCAGGCGCAACGAGATCTCTACTTGGGCTAAAGCATTCTTGAAATCTCCACGGTGCTTGAGATATCTGGCATACTTAGTGTAGAAGTCAAAACAGTCGGGCTGAAGCTCAATTGCAGTCTTAAAACATAGTTCAGGTTCCATTTTAGCCTTCACAAGAGTTGCGCTTTTACTTGTCAAGCTAATAGGTATATCCAGTCCTTCGGCTTCACTAACCGTAGATCCTACGTTGTACCAACAACTCGCGTGGTACTCCTCCATGTGTTTTTCTTCGATGATCTCGGAAAATATTGTAATCGCTTGAACAAACAAACGCTGGCATTCAGCAAGGGGCAATTCCTGACTTAAGCACATACGTTTCCCATTCAATGCCATGTTGAACTTCCAAATGAGTTTTTCTTCTGTGGCAAAGACGCAGTCACCGATGGTCAATGCCCGGTTGTAGTACTCGTCAGCCATCTGAAGGTTTCGTTTGCCCACGACAAGCTCGCAGCCTAGCGCGTGGGCTTGTTCTGCCAGACACCGTGCGATGCGATGGACGCGGCCTTGGTCGGTGACCTGCAGCTTGGACAGCATGTCCCCACACTGCTCGGCTTTCCCCGAGACGAACAAGCGCTGATACACAAAGGCTTTATTCGCAATCGCATTCAGATTATGTTCGTCATCTAGCAGGACTTCGTCGAACAATTCTATGGCCTTCAGTCGTTGGCCGTTGTGAAAGTAAAGCACTCCGATGAGGTTCTTGAGTGCCAGGCGATGGGGTATCGCCTGATTGGTCTTTATCCAATACTTCAGGATTTCAATCCTATGCTCAAAGATGGTTGAGTCACGCAGCTCTGCGGCCCGTAATGGCAGAGTGAACATACCAGGTTCACAGGTCGCCGACTCCACCGGGGACGACACATCATTTGTGGCCATCTCCGCTGTATAGTGAGTAAGATAACTCATTCACCAGCAGCATGTGGTAGTCCTAGTCCGAAAGTCAGTCTTAACTTCAATCGTAATATGTCTGGATGGAAAATGTATGTGATATGCGAAAATATATTGTCATATGGCTACACGGCACGGACACCTCTCCCAGTTATACACTTTACAACGCTGTGGCGGGATTGCGCAGTAGCCTATGCGGCGGTAGAACCACCGCGCGGGATTTAGGTTATGACAGTCAAACTCTTCGTGAAGGGAACGAAAGTACCCTTAATAACCCTGTGTCTTATACAGCGTCTCGGACCGCTAAACCTCTTGTGATATTAGGGTGACACATACGTTAAACAATCCCGTGACTCTGATTGGCGAATGTAAGTGAAACCCGAAACCCGATACTTGCGTTGGTCTGATTGCGGCAAACCCTCATTTCCTCTGTTCAATACGCGCATTGCCTCATTGCTTCAGTCTCCTGGGTTAGGTGAACAAAGCTGAGTGGGTGCATATCAACAACATCAAAACAATTAATGCAGGAACGAATAAATATTAGTTCTGCACAACATAGGTATATATATAAATAACTTCAGATAATATTGATAATAATGTAAATGGGACACACGTGTTTTAAAAAGGGCATTTGTATTTGTGCAATGAGGACCGAAATATATGCTTTCCATTTATAGGGTGGAAAACATTCAACAGCGATAAAATGCTATATGGGTACCTTGAACAAATGCAAAATAACGATTAAACCTGCTATCAAGGTGTCCTGCCTGAGGATAACGATAATGACTTTCTCGCGCAACAGTATAATACCAGTTCCTCAAGAGGGACTTGACTTACCACGTACGCCATCAGTTCCTCAAGAGGGACTTGACTTATCACGTACGCCATCAGTTCCTCAAGAGGGACTTGACTTACCACGTACGCCACCAGTTCTTCAAGAGGCACTCGACTTACCACGTACGCCACCAGCTCCTCAAGAGGGACTCGGCTTACTACTCCACCAGGCGGACATACGTGCTCTATCTGTTTGTTAATGAGAAACATCTACGATTTTTTCTCATTATATCACTTGGTGTTGATAGGATGTTTGCAAATCGATATTTGTGGATTGCACTAAGCTATCGCGCCGGCCCAGCACCTATAAAATTATGTTTCAGATTGGCCTGCCTGTGTATGTCTGTGTCATATAAAAAGCATATAACTGTTTAAGCCAATGTGATGTCACATGTATATCAACCATATACCGATATAGATTAATACTATCGCCTTTATCTGTATCATTAATACAGTCTTGATCAGGTGTCCGACAACGGCCTAGGGGCCCAACAGACGCCTCGCTGCTTGAAAGACACCTACAGGTCTGGCATAACCATGGGGGCGACCCGATGGGCTAGAATGCTCGCCTTGAGTGCTGTGGCCACCTACGAGCTTAACGGCACGTGGGTCGGTGGTTCGAGCCTCGCTGTGGCCATGTCTGTGTGGTCGCAAGATAATGATCGCATTTCCCTCTTCGCAAAAAGTAGGGGGTTACCCCGGGGACATAGCTCCACTCTCCCTTCCTTCTCCCATTGAAGTGATAGGACCAAAATGGTTAAAGCGTCCTGAATATTCAACCAACCAACATATACATGGAAGCTGCCGGTCACACAGTGTGTGTGTCATGGGGTGGGGGGGGGGAGACTAAATATCTGAGGGACTGAAAACTTAGGGTCCGACGTCCGAAGCACACCTAGCCGTGCGAAATTGAAAACTTCAGAAAATAGTTATAGTTAGTTTATTTCAAAGCAACAATGAGCCCGAGGCCCTCGTGTTGAAAAGATGCAATACACATAATGACATGTGGCGGGTTCATACATTAGTACACTGGAACGTCATTCAGGTTCTCTCATCTTGCTGGCCAGATAAACATATTCAGACAATCTGTTCTGTAATTTCGTGCTCTGTGACATAACTAGTGCTAAAAAATTATATTTATTTGGTAGTCTCCAATAATACGGTGGGATTAAGCTCTCTCTGAGATTATCATGCAAGCGACATACAAGAACAAAGTGGACTTCGTCATCTAACAACCCGCACTCGCTACACAACCTCTCTTCCACGGGCAGTGGCTTTGGCTTGTGCCATCTCCCAGTTTCAATGCGGAGGCGGTGGCTAAAGGTTCGGAGCTTAATTAAGGAATACATAAATCTGTTCTTTTACACATTAGCAAAGTATGAAGGAAGCATGGGCAAAACACTATATTGTAAATATTGCGTACCACGAGAGGTTTCCGATAGCTCGGCTTGTACCGTTTGAAAATAACAATCCTTCGCCCGCTGCTTAAAGAGGTACATGAACGCCTGGATATCTCCAACGGACTGCCAGAGCCAGACATCCCCCATCCCCAGCGACATTAGCGAATCACGTACCAGCAACGCCCAGTTACGTCGTCCTAACTCTAAATCTTCCAACAGCACCTTATACAATCGCTTAACATACCGTGAATCATTCGAATGCATAACCTTTACCCAGTAATTGATTATTTTTACCAACCTCTGAGTTTTCATGTCTAATCTGCCGAGTTCACTCCTAGCTATATGGTTTGGGGTACTGGTTTTAACCTTCAAAGATTTTTTCAAGTATTTAGTATGAATTCGTTCGATTGCCTGGCCAGTATGGAAACCCCAAACTTCTGCCCCGTAATTCAATATTGGGCTTATCAATTTGTCAAATAACTCCATACGATGGGTAGGACGGAGAGAGTGAAATTTACAGACATATTTCTCCATCTGGAATAAAGCCTTCGTAGCTTGATCAGCCAAAGTTTTCTGCGTTTGGTAAAATTTGCCAGAAGAGGACAATACAACGCCTAAATAACAGAAAGTGTTAACTATGTCGATTTCTTCCCCGTTGTGATAAAACCTGAGGCTTTTACGTAGACTTCCTCCTTTGTGAAAAATCATCACTTTGCTCTTGCCACTGTTCACTACTAATTTCCACTCGTCACAATATCGTTTTAAGGCATCTAATGACTTCTGTAGCTCTTCCTCAGATTCGCAGACTAAGACAGCATCATCAGCGTACAGCAATAAAAATAACTTCGTTTGTCCTATGGAGATTCCTTCTACCCCTTGTCTCCTAATATATTCCTCCATGTCATTTATATACATAGAAAACAAGAAGGGCGACAGTGTCTCGCCTTGCCGAACTCCAATGGCGGAGTCGAAGCTTTCAGAGGTCGTGCTATCACAATGTGAAACTTTGCACTTGACCTGTTCGTACATATTCTGTATAACCTTCAAAAGCTGTTCCCTTAATCCATTTTTAATTAACTTAAACCACAGACACTTCCTATTTACTCCATCAAAGGCTCTTCTGAAATCGATAAAAGCACAATATAGACGACGCCCCTGTTCTAAAGCATGAGACACAAGACTTTGAAGTACAAATATCTGATCGACAGTACTGTATGTTTTACGGAAACCTGCCTGTGCTTCCAACAGGATACCGTATTCATCAGCCCAGTTATCTAGACGATTATTAATAACTCGTGTAAACAGCTTGCCCAGTGAGCTCAATAGATAAATAATATGTCAAATAAATGGCATCCTTGTCGTTATTACTGACATTAAATTCGTTTTGGCGAAATGCAGCCATTGTCAGTATATTCCGTACGTTACGGTGACACCTTTCACATTGTCAGGTAGATTTGCACAGGACCGGTTGCGAGCGTGGACGAAGACGCGGATGGCAAAACAACGGATGACTGTGATCCAAGATAGGTGGTGAGGCGTCTAGTACCTGCACGAAACCTCGAACTTGTTCATCCAGGCAAGGGCCAAAGAGCAGGAGTCTGGTGAGTGTTAGGACGGGGGGAGGGGGGGGGGGGGAGGGGGCAGGGTCCAGGAGAGCACGAGTCCGATGGATTTTAGGACAGGGGGTAGGGCAGGAGGGACAAAAGGCAGGCCTATCGGAAGAACATGGAAAGCGATGGGAAGATTGCTCAGAATTGCGTTCCCGGGCTTGGTAAAAAACTTTAAAGCGACCGAGGGGCGTGGGGCACCGCCACTGTCACGTCAATACGTCTAGCCATATTATTTCTTGGGGTTGGCAAAAAATTGGGAAGCGGATGCCCCACTGCCCCCTCCTCCCCACCTCCCCTCCATTGTTGGGGGCGGGGGGGGGAATAAAATCCCTACATTGCTGTGGGCGGGTGGGATGGGGGGTAAAGGCCCCTTTTTCACCACCAAAATTTACTCTGTCGGGGCATTTCACGGCCAAAATCCGTTCTTAACGGGTATTTTTGTCTCAGCAGCTCGTCCATGAACGCACATTTTTAGAGTCCCCTCCCTACGGTGGACCGAATACGCACATTACGCATCGGTTCACCGCCCGATACTTCTTTCACCCGGGTATAGGTGCGCGCATGCATTCGGGGTGCCGATGTGTCCCGTTCTAAACAGCACGGGGCATTCAGGAGAAGATGGCGGCGGATTGAAAGGTAAAGAGAGTAGGTTGGTTTCAGTGCCTTAATGTGCACCGGATGTGAACGGTGTGTGCATTTCATTGGAATAGGCATATCCCTATCGGCACACTCGGAAGTTCCATGTCACGTGTTGCGGGCCCGGGGCGGGATACCGAACCTTCCCCAAAGACATGCGCTCACTACATATCTTGGGCCGCCTTGCGTCGAATGTTCGGTCAAGTGTGAGTCTTCAATTACAAAGCATAATGCACCCATGGAAACAGCCTACTCCAGTTTCAATCGCCAGGGGGCGTATTGCGGGACACTAACCAAGCTCGTTCTTCTATGGTGAGGTGAACCTTTGTTTCAGCATAGCTCACGAATTACTCACGCCTACAATTTGCTTCTAGGCCCATTTTTGTTAGCTCCAACAAGGAAGATGAACCCAAATAATAATAGGTAACTTGTGTGAGCGAGGCTGGGGCCGCAGCACCATGCAAGCTTATTGCCTTGATATCTTGGGGTGAATTCGGATATGCGACCGGAGTAATCGGCGTAAATATTTGGAGCATGCGCACAGATACTTTCCGCTCGTGTGCGGATCAAGATGAACCGAACGCAAAATCCGCGTGAATGTTGCACTTGCTGAACTGCACAAATCATGAAGATCGCTAAACAGTAAGCCTACCATACAATAAATCAACGGATACGTTTTGTGTTTATTATTTTACTAACGTTGTTATAATATTATTGAACGATTTTTTTCCACGTCGAAATGCTACTTTATATATATATTTAACGTATTGTGGGGCCGGAACGCCATGTTGGAAATCCTCGTGATCCTCCTCTGGGTGGGGAGTAAGGTTTGGAAATAAAATGTATAACGTGACCCGTTATCGGACCACAATCTCCGCGTTCAGTTTTATATGCAATCGTCGGAGACCGACCACTCCGCTCGCATACCCAAACTCACCATAAGATGGCGCATGTAGGCACATTGTTTTAATGATACGTGTCATAATATCTAGCTCATATAAGTCGTGAAGCTTGAAACACCTGACCAAGCATGCGCAGAAATCCAGACCGGTCTTCTGGCGCATATATATATCGATATATATGTGGATTGTTCTGAAGTGTGAGATCAGTTCATTCGCCAGACGGCGGACTTCATTCGCCGGGGGGCGCATTTCATTCGCCTGGAAACGGACTTCAATCGCCAGGGGAATAATTAATTGCGTAGCAACACTGCTTGCTTGCCAAGACTGAGTACCTCCCTAACCTGTCTCTTGTGAGTGAAAACGGTTGATGGTTTCTGGGCAGATGTACGCCGATACCTCCAAACGTGAGGACTTCCATTTCATGCGGAATGCCCCCCCCCGTCTCAATGCGGAGATGCCCCCCTTGTATAAAATACATGCTATTGAGATCCTCCCCGCTCTATGTGTTCGTACAAGTTAATGTCTTATCATGTGATGCAAAAATGTCTTCCTTTAGGTCAGACAAACAAGTCGGACAAACAAAGCAGCTTGTGGATACTTTGTGTCCGCAACTTGCTTCGGACACAAAGTAACCAAAACTTTTGCAGGATACATCTAATCCGCGTTTCCGAAGTGGAACCACGAAGCCCCGTTATGTGGCGCCAGTACTCTAACGTTGCCATGGCTGACGCTCACAGAGTGTGTTGTGCAGGTATTACTTGAAATGTATTCAAATGCGAAAGAGAAAACAGGCGGAGCCGAAATATTTGGGTCCATGGGTGGATAATACATGGGCCAGTACACATGTACAAGGGGCATACTAACCTCATGCGAGGACACACGTTCTGCCACGGCCAACGTTCGACTGGAATGTGTGGTCAGTTATCATTACTGTGGATTACTTGAGACCCTTTAACTTGCATCGGTTACTTGATATATGTTTCAAAATACGCCAATCGCTTTATATTTGTGCAATACACCATATACTTTACCCAGTGAAAAAACCCAAAGCAATGAGAGTAAATATAGTTATGTTTTATATAGGTGTAAAGCAGATATAAAGATTTATGATTTCATATTGGCCGATTGAGTTATATACTCTTTGTATGATATTTAAACGATTACGTTTACATGATACATTTTTGTTTCATGAACAAAAATGTCAATATCTTTTTAATTTGTATCACAAATTAAGCCTAAACAACCTTCGTGCCGTTCGTGGCACGTTCGTGACTCCAAAAGCGGTTAATTAATGCTAACAACAAGGTAGGGCAAGGCCATGCGAGGAACAAACGCCCTCTACCGGGAGAGTTCAGTTGATTGGTAACATCGGTAATTGTTGAGCTGATAGACCGAATCAATGATTGGCAGGACTGCGGGCTTTATGCTGTGCACCGGAAAGCTTTTCTCTGCTATTCTTTTCTTTTTTTTTGTTTTTTTTTTGTAAAATCGTTTATTTCGAATCCAAACAGTTGTGGGTACATAGCAGCCATACATCTGACATATAAAACATTAGTTCGCAGCAAGTATATATTTAGGTATAATCTGACAATGTTGTCAAGATACTAATTTACTAAATTGTCGCTAAGTGCTCTTGCATTCTATATAATGTCTCTCTCGATTCTGTACTAAGTATATTCTCATTGATTAATGATCGATAGAGCAGTTCTCTTCTAAGAAAAGGGACAGTTTCGCTCCAAGTTCCTGATTTCTGTTGGGCGTTGCATACCAGCCATTCCTTATAAATAAAATAGGTCATAAGTGAGATAATAAAATTGGTTGTTGTATTCTTGTCCCCTAATACAACATTATGTAAACAAATATCAATTTTTAATACATCGGCAGCACAAGACCATATTTTCTTTGCATGCTTATACTGGTATAGAAGGTGCCAGATATCTTCCTCGGTTCCGCATATTTGACAACAATCGCTGCTGGCTTTCCCCCATTTATACAAATTTTTATTACATGGGAGTATTAGGTTTAGTATTTTGTATCTGAATTCTGCAAGTTTAAGATCTTGAATCTTTACTATACTTCGTTCATATACATCAGAAAACGTGATTTCTTGATCAGAAAACAATGTACTTAATTTCCCTTGCGCTATAGGTTTTTCTGCCTTTCTACGTAATAGTATATTATAAAACCCTTTACATTTGAGCTTTGTCAACTCCGTTATCATATCTGGGTTGGGGAAAAATGTCTTACTGTTCGTAGGTACATGATCTCCTATTAATGCAATATATGGTCTTAGCCCTTTCAACAAAAGTGTTATATCATGATACATGTTTGCTTTTCCTAGCGACAATCCATGAATATACGCCTGATCCAGTGATCCAGCGACAAACTTCAGGTGTCTTATATGAGTTATTCCATATTCAATAAAGTGCTTAATATATAAACAACGTTCCTTATTCTTTACATCGGTGTAGGAAAAGTTGTGATTTCCCCAGATAGCCTGGTTTAGAACTTCATCCTTATGTTTTGGTTTCATTGGTTCTTTCAGCCTACTATAAGCTATAATAATTTCTTGATAAAATAATGTCAAAGACATAATAATAGGCAAACTGCCAGCATTAATATGAATGAAATCCAAACAGAGGAAGCGTGGTCCTAAACTATTCAGGTACATCCGAGATAGAAAGTTCCAGTTATCAGGTTCACTGGTAATCCGTTTAACCCATGAGGATTTTATGGCATTAATATGAGATTCGACGTCTATCATGTTGACACCACCTTGAGTGACAGAATGTATCAATACGTTGCGCTTGATGCGATCCCGTGGTCCCCATATAAAACCATAGAATATTTTGTTTAGCTTCTTTATAATCCCATCTGGAATCGTGCAATGTGTAGCTAGAAATATGATTTTAGGTAGCGCGAGTGTTTTGATTATCAGAACCTTGCCAAATATAGTTAGGTTCCGTTTTTTCCATACATTTATCTGTCTTTGAATATCATTTAGTTTTTTTGTCCAATTAAGTTCACATTTTACTTTGTCATGGCCGACATATATGCCTAGACATCGTATTGGCTCACTGGAGAACTGAATCCCGTGAATAATTTTATTGCTATCTTTTTTACTGTCTAAATGTACACCTATACATTTGTCTTTGTTGAGCCGTGGTCCTAGGACTTTACTAAACTCATCAATTTCATAAAGGGCTATTGGTATTTGTTGCTCATTTTTCATGAAGAGGATACCATCATCGGCCTATTGAGTTATTTTCAGAATGCATCTGAGATCATTAAAGTTAATCTTAAGACCCTGAAAATCCTGGTTTTGTTTCAGTCTTGTAGCTAAAATTTCTACAACTATATTAAACAGTAAAGCAGATTGTGGACAACCTTGTTTTACACCTCTGTTTATATTAAACGACCGTGATAAATTGTTTTTTATGCGAGCAGATGGGCGGGAATAGATGGTTTGTACCCATCGTATGAAATCAGGCCCGAAGTTAAACTTTTGAAGTATTTAGAACATAGGAGCCCACTCCACCGAGTAAAAGGCTTTTTCAAAATCCAGAAACAAAAGTATACCGTCTCTTTTACGCCTTGCTGAGTGTTCTATGACATCGTCAACTAATCGAATATTGTTACCTATAAATCTATTTTTAATAAATCCCGTCTGGTCTGGGCTTATGATCTGTCCTAGCACACTGTGTAATCTGTTAGACAGTATAAAGGCTAGAATCTTGTAGTCTGCTATATTTTCTCTGCTATTCTGCCATGCGACGTGACTGGTCTTAAGGCAGATCTTCGCATCAGATCTTCCATGTCCCTCGCCAGTCTTTCCCAGTGACACTCCCCGGTGGCATCTAAGTATGTGAACTGGGCCAGTCTGGGTGGCAGCTGGCACTCCTTCAGTTTGATGGGAATGATGCGACCGCCTGTGACCCTGACGAAGAGGACTTCGTCCATCTCATGCTGACACCAGACACTGTTGACAAAGCTGGGGTCATTACCAGCACGCTACAGACGCTGTCCTCCACATCTTTGCTGATGTTGACGAGTGTCGAGAGCCCCAACCGGAAATCGCAGTTCGCGATGTGCCCCTTGAAGACGTAGTCGCGCTCCAGTTTAGGAAGCAGGGAGTAGTTGACCCAGTCTGCGTCCTCGTGGCTGTAAATGACGAAAAAGTCATAGGGCTTTTGGCGTGTGTTTCGGGCACGCTCCAACGGCTTCTGCAATGTCTCACGTGTGCCATATCCTGTCGAGGGGCTTTCGCGAACAATAGGCTTCACTATGCTACGTCTTTTTCTTGCTGTCGCGACGCACCAGGCCTCTGGGGATGACATGACGTCATCGCACGCCGTCGTCTGTGAGGAGCTCAACGACGCAGGCTCCATTTGTGATTGGTCAAGAACCTCGTCCCTCGTCCTCAGTTGTTTTAGCAAATCCGCGATGCCTTCGCTGGGTTCTGCTGCTACTTGCGACATCACCTCTAGGCACCACTTGACGGCATCGAAATAGCGCAGCTCATGCCTCATGTGTTGACACATTGTGTAGAGAATGAATGAATGCGACGACTTCGCTAATATTTTAATTGTCTTCGCGATAACATCTGTGTCGTATTTCCTGTAGCCTCGGTCAAACCAAAAGGCTATTTCGCTGAGTATGTCATCAGCATTGTACTTCTTGCGGTAGAGCCAAAAGAGGCATTGAAGCAACGGCGTGAATTTTTTATGTGCGTCACGGTTATTTTGTGAGTCCGTTTCCAGTAGCCTCTTGAAGCTTTCAACGGCATGTTCGAGTTCCCCTAATTTGTCCAGAAACCGACCACGCAGGCTATGCACCATCGGGTTCTGCCCACCACCCGGGAATTCCACGGCATTTAAGAAATATTCCAATGCCATGAAATCTACTTCCGGCCCTCCATGCATGTGTTGAAACATTGATGCTATGAGGCAAAGATTATCGGCACTCGGCTGAAAGCGGTGTACGTATTTCATATCCCTGATAGCTTCTTGTAACTTGGAGGTGCGCATACGTATATCAGTGTTGGACTTGTATGCACTGCAAATAATCTGTGCTCTCGTGATAAAACCAAAGCAATTGATCGGCCTTTGTTCCAAGCGCAACGAGATTTTTACTTGGGCTAAAGCATTGCTGAACTCTCCACGGCGCTTGAGATATCTGGCATACTTAGTGTAGTAGTCAAAACAGTCGGGCTGAAGCTCAATTGCTTTCTTAAAACATAGTTCAGGTTCAGTGTTAACTTCCTCAAGAGTTGCGTGCTTACGCTTCAAGCCAATAGGTATATTCAGTTCTTCGGCTTCACTAACCGTAGATCCTACGTTGTACCAACAACTCGCGTGGTATTCCTCCATGTGTTCTTCTTCAATGATATCGGAAAATATTGTAATTGCTTGAACAAACAAACGCTGGCGTTGAGGAAGGGGCAATTCCTCACTTAAGCAGATACGTTTCCCATTCAATGCCATGTTGAACTTCCAAATGAGTTTTTCTTCCATTTCAAATACTCCGTCACCGATTGTCAATGCCCGATTGTAGTACTCGTCAGCCATCTGAAGGGTTGCGAACTCTCGTTTGCTCACGATAAGCTCACAGCTTAGCGCGTGAGCTTGTCCTGCCGGACACCGTGCGATGCGATGGACGCGACCTTGGCATGTCCCCACACTGCTCGGCTTTCCCCGAGACGAACAAGCGCTGATACACAAAGGCTTTATTCGCGATCGCATTCAGATTATGTTCGTCATCTAGCAGGACTTCGTCGAACAATTCTATGGCCTTCAGTCGTTGCCCGTTGTGAAAGTAAAGCACCCCGATGAGGTTCTTGAGTGCCAGGCGATGGGGTATCGCCTGATTGGTCTTTATCCAATACTTCAGGCTTTCAATCCTATGCTCAAAGATGGTTGGGTCACGCAGCTCTGCGGCCCGTAATGGCAGAGTGAACATACCAGGTTTACACGTCGCCGACTCACCCGGGGACGACACATCATTTGTGGCCATCTCCACTGTATATTGAGTAAGATAACTCACCCACCAGCAGCACGTGGTAGTCCTATTCCGAAAGTCAGTCTTAACTTGAATCCTAATGTCTGGATTTGAAAATGTATGCGATATACGAGAATAGAATGTCCTATGGCTGCACGGAATGGACACCAGTCATAGTTATGCACCTTACAACGCTGTGACGGGATTGCGCAGTAGCCTATGCGGCGGTAAAACCACCGCGCGGGATTTAGGTTATGACAGTCAAACTCTTCGTGAAGGGAACGAAAGTACCCTTAATAACCCTGTGTCTTATACAGCGTCTCGGACCGCTAAACCTCTTGTGATATTAGGGTGACACATACGTTAAACAATCCCGTGACTATTATTGTCGAATGTAAGTGAAACCCGAAACCCGATACTTGCGTTGGTCTCATTGTGCGGCAAACCCTCATTTCCTCTGTTCAATACGCGCATTGCTTCATTGCTTCAGTCTCCTGGGTTAGGTGAACAAAGTTGAGTAGATGCATATCAACAACATCAAAACAATTAATGCAGGAAGGAATAAATATTAGTTCCGCACAACATAGTTATATACATAATCAACTTGAGATAATATTGCCATAAATGGGACACACACGTGTTTTAAAACGTGCATTTGTATTGGTGCAATGAGGACCGAAATATATGCTTTCCATTGATAGGGTGAAAAACATTCAACAGCGACAAAAATGCTATATGAGTAACTTGAACAAATGCAAAATAAAGATTGAATCAAAGTGTCCTGCCTGAAGATACCGATAATGACTTTCTCGCGCAACAGTATAATACGCCGTGTTGGTTACGGGGACAATGCTTCCGTGTTCGGTTTCTGGAGACTAACTTGGCTTATCACGCCACTATAGTTCCTCGAGCGGGAGGTTGCTTACCACGCCACCAGTTCCTCAAGAGGGACTCGACTTACCAAGTACGCCACCAGTTCCCCAAGAGGCACTCGACTTACCAAGTACGCCACCAGTTCCCCAAGAAGCCATCGACTTACCACGTACGCCATCAGTTCCTCAAGAGGGACTTGGCTTACCACGTCACCAGACAGACATACGTGCTCTATCTGTTTGTTGATGAGAAACATCTACGATGTTTCTCATTATGTCACTTGGTGTTGTTAGGATGTTTGCAAATCGATATATGTGGATTGCACTAAGCTATCGCGCCGGCCCCGCACCTATATAACGCATGCTCCTATATAAGTATGTATCAGGTTGGCTTGCCTGTGTATGTCTGTGCCATATAACAAGCATATAACTGTTGAGGCCAATGTGATATAACATATATATCGCCCATATACCGATTTTGATCAGCACTCTATCGCCTTTATCTGCATCATAAATACAGGCTTGATCATGTGTGCCATGTATAGCAATAATACGTGAATTACTGAATTACTGGATGAATGTACGATAAAGGGACACAGGTATAGAATGTTCAATTTTTGTGGAATTTTTGTGGGACGCCTTAGTCTCTGTAGATCTTATCGCAGCAGCAAAAAGGGTCAAGTTAGGGAAAAGCCATTCCTCCTGGAGTAATTCCCGGCTCTGTGCTGTATTCTGCACCGATATTTGCACTGGTGGGATTTGCAACAACCACCGGTCGATTGGGATGACCTGTGCAAGGCAGACCCGACAACATTTGAATACGTTGTTGAAGTAATAATCACAATCACTCCTCGGTACTGGGTACTGACGTCTGGTTCTGCGCCACAGAGAGACTAGTTCCTTATTCAACTACAAAACTGGAAAACATGTCTAATGGTGTGGGTGGGAGCCCCTGAAGGACTGCCTTCCAGAGTTACTAAGGCAAGGTGCTGGCAGACGGGATGTTGTTTAGCCCAGCCGCCTCTGTATAGTGACTCGATCTCTCATCAAATGGCGTTTCTCTTACGCCATAGTCCCCATATTAATATTTGGTCATCAGAGGCCTTATTCATAATCGCCAGTTAGGCTACGCCATTAGACTTAGCGCTTAATGGAAAATTTGTCGAGCGATCATCGGGTTCTAAATACATATGCAGTCACCCAAAAAGTAGACTTGGCAAATTCAGAAAATGCTAAAATTATGTTGAAGAGGATTTCTTAATCATGAGTACCACCACAACGAGCTGGTGAGGCTAAGATGAAAATGCATATTTCGTACGTAACTTACGCGGGGATTATGAATACGGCCCCAGAATTATGTCTTTCATGCGCGAAAATTGAAAAGGAGTCTAATCGAAGATACATTCCGTTGGCATCAAATACATCACTGTTTAGCATTTACTATACTACTCGTACCGTACGGCACCGATTTGGCTTAATCAGAGGCCATGGTTCTTCGGAACTATGTTTTTGACCCGATCGAGGTTAAAAATGAACCAAAAATGAACCTGAACAACTTGCGACCCTCCCCCCCCCCCCCACCCTCCCCACCCCCGATCCCAACCCCGTTGAAGTCAACCATGAGGTTCACAGTTCACAGTTCACAGTAGCGTGACCTGGAAAGCGGCCAAGAGCTGCTCGCAGCATACTAGTCCGCAAACCAGTGGTAAGGGACAACCCCGTGGTCGAGCGTCAGCAATGGTGCAGATGCTTTGCCAAGATCAAGTGGAATTTAATAGACTATTCTATCTTTAAATGAGTTTGTGAAATTTTTTAATTGAATTTAACACATTTTGAATTGACTTGGACATATCTTTAATTCAATGCGCCTTAGACCATTTCTATGTACAAAATTGTTCCGATCTGAATAATTTGCACATTTGTCGAATTGAATAAAGATATGTTTAATTATTTCCAGTTGATGGTCGTGTTAACTAGTACAATAGCATTGTATCTGAAGGCATCTAAAATCGCTTAATATTACCCAAACCGCTCTGCGGTCCCTTCAATGGTCAATCGTTGCCAAAGTGACATTGCGTATAACAATAAAACACGACGTCACTCACACGAATTGGGGTTATGTATTTAAACGGCCCACCTGGCTGCACGTGCCGCGATTCTCGGCCACGATATACATTTTACTTCAAACGTTGTATGCCAGAGTTAAACGAAAGTAACGAAGGAAGCAAGGACAACGACAAGCACACATGTGAGGTACACTTGAATTTAAATTCAACTCGTAATAGGGCATGTCAGTTCTCGCGGGTTCTACTTCCGGCCTGGGATTTTGGGGACAAACAAACGAACATGTGCTTTTTGTTCAGTGCGCAGCCTGACTCGCCCCCTGCGTAACAATGGATACCGCGCGCAGAGGGCTGTGATACTAGTTACAACATAGGACGCGGAACCAGGCAAGCTGCGCGGCCAGCCAGGCAAACAAGGGGTGGGTCGCAATTCGTCTTTCGTACGTCTTAAATAAAGAACTGTTAACTTTTTCGTGTCGATATGTTAGTAGATGGCACTTTGAACATGTCATTTTCCATAATACTGGCCACGTTCAGTTAACTAGGCGCACAACAGGTAGATGATTTCCCAATGTTTACACTGATCTTGAGTGATCGAGTGACAGGTATGGACAGCCTTTGCCGTCAAAATTACAGTTTTTCAATCCTGAATGCAACTACCATTCAAATAGGCAAATTTCAAAATAGACAAAGAACAACGTTGTAAATTTAATGTGTTAACATTATCTTTTTAAATTGCTTCCGTTGTGTTACATCCATAGTATTGATGGGTATTTGGACAAACAGTTTCATGAGAACCACAAAATAGACCAATACTGTGACTTTTCCATTTCCACAGAGTCAGCTAGCTTACATGTACTTATCGGCTTACCGGTATAATGATCTGGATCTAAGTTAAACTTGTGCGGCAAACTTAATATCCAAAGAAGTATATACATGAAGCAGTTGACTTCAGTCATATCTCAGTTTAACGGGTCCTTTCAAATATGCTGGCAAAAATAGATAATCTATGCTTCCTCTTTATGGGAATGGTGGAATTAACCCTTAATTTATAAAACAAAAAGTGTTTAGATTTTTATAGGTGGCCACTTTTGCTGACATTATTAATTTGTATAGCTGATGTGTCTACGTTCAGCTTACTGATAGAGTTAGTTCTGTATAAATCTTTAATTGTAATATTTCCTTTTGATTTTGATTAATTAAATTGCACTTTCTTTTGCTACTTTTCACATAAACACGCAAGGAAACAAAAATTATTCAAGAATTGTGGCATCTTTAAATATATGGAGATTTTCATCCGGAATCTGTAATGCAAACATACAAAATCAATAATTATTCAGTGTATGACCTTCCTGATTGACTACTTTTTTGCTCATACATTGCATAAACATGATGATAATAAATCAAAGTTTCTATTTGTCTCTTTGCATTGGATTTGCTTCTATCATATCTGTTTAATTAGGTTGAAAACATATGGTATAAAATAAAATCTGCAAGTAGTTCAAATGTAGCAGATACAAAACCTAAGTGAAGGTACAAAAACTAAGTGAAGGTTCAAAAAATGAGATATTTCATACTTCATCAAATTCATAACATTTCCTTTTAAGGTTGTCCAATTGATTCGATTAAATTACACATTTCATAGCTACTTTTTTCCTGATGAAAGATGAAACATATAATAAAGAAAGAAGAGAACAACAAACTATTAAAGGTATTGATAACAATTAACCCATAAGGATTTCAGTAATATGATTAAATGTATTATTATATATAGAAACATTTTTATTTAACCAGCATAAACGTAAAAAAATCCCAATAAAGGGATAATCAATATATATGTTACATTTTGTTAGGTCAATGCCATCTCTTAATTCTCCTGCATTCGACAACATTAATGACAATGGCACATTCCCTGGTTAATAAATCCTGTGTACCGTAATAAATATAACATATAAGCTTTTTCAAATCTCTCAGTTGCTACCGGTATATTGTATTAGATTGTGTTCCATCAATTTAAATGAAGAAAAGATAAATTTATGACTCTTAAAATAAAATAGGACATTATATGGTTTAATAGGATATAATAATCATCAACCTTGTTTTACATTAAATCAGCCCTGGGTGACAAAAGTTTGCCATTTGCAAATTAAAATCTACATTAAAATTAATGCTGCATAACTCTGTAATGATAAGATGTCCTTTTTAGATTGTGCGACTTAATTTTGATTAAATTGCACCTTTTTGGTACTGTTGTCCTGAGGTCTATACATATGATGTATATTAATAAAAATAAGAATAAAAAATTAAGAAAAATATCCATAATAACAAGTAGCCCATAAGGACTCAAGTAACATTAAACATCTTTGGCAGGTTTATATATATATATCTTCATTTAACCAGTATAAACATCACAATAAAATGATACTAATCATCAATATATATGGTACATGTTGTTACTTGTATTCTTTTCGCTAACATTTAGCTACAGTTGTGACAAGATCACCAAGACATATTGCTTTGCAAATAAATTCTGTGTGTCATAATAAATAAACTGGTGTTGTATAATCACTTTTTCAGACTTCTGCGCGGTTGCTATAGTATATATTATAACACGTTCCATTATTTAAAAAGACCAGTTTAAAACACTTAAAATATAAGTGGACATTACAATTCCTTAGGCTATAACAATCAACTTTCTACTTTCTGTGATGACAAACATTATTCATGACATTGGCAAATTCATTAACTTTCTTTAAATATTCTAGAGGTTTATGCAGTCAGTTAACTTTTTATTTCTTCATAGATTTCTTTTTTATTGTTTATTTCCAAAAATAGCAGTTTCGTGTGATATTACATAGAATACAGGGATATAATGTCATTTTCTTACATCAGATCATCAAACACAATAGATATACTTTTCACACTTCATAGATTTGGTTATTTGCATCCACATACTTTGTACTCTTGTCTAATTTATATTTACATTCTTTGCAATGTTTTATTGGTATGTTCACTTGATTGTTGACTTGCAAAAAACTCAATATTTCAATATAACAAAAAACTAAGATTTGACAAATAGATTTATTTTTTATCCTAGATTATAAAATATGTAAAAGACATCATTTCCCATATACTTAGATCTATATCTATGTGTAATATATATCTCAGAGAAATATGTATAGGTAAATTGTACACATTATTTGACATCAAATATTTGCTAAATACAAAGGGCATGATTGAGGATTCATATAATGTCACAATATTTATATTAATACAGTAAGTTTTTTTTTATTTTATAATGTTATTTCTATTCAAAGCTTTATTTAGATAAAGGTTAGCTATAATTTGTCAAAGCCGTCATAATTGATTTTTGATTTGGACAAAACTGTAATAAAATCATTCGCGGTAAAATAACAATTAAGTAGTATTGAGCTCAAGTGGCTCTATCATATCTGCTCATAAAATCACCCATATGCATCAGCAGTATGAGAAACATTGGATAAATCGAATGTCGAAAACAATAGCCGTTTCCCCATTTTAGCCAATTATGGTTTATTCCGCTTGTCATCTGTAATTCGGCCGTCGGCAACACAGTCAGGCCAGCACAAATATTGGGTATTCAGCGGGCTGTACTGCGCCAAGTTTACTGACCGCAGTTATTGATACGGGAAAATACAAGTTCAAAGTGTCTTTCAACAATATATTGTCACTAGATAGTTAACAGGTGCTTATTTAAGTTACATAGAGGTCTAGCAGGGACCCACCCTTTTCTCCCATCGCTCACCACGCAGTTTGCCTGGTTCCACGTCCTAAATCGTGACTAGAATGACAGCGTTTTGATTCGTCAAGCAGGGAGCGAGTGAGTTGCGCAGTGAAAAATTAAGGTCGCATATAACGCCGTTGTCCCCAAAATCTGATCTCGTGAGGTATCGCACACATAAAACGAGATTCACTTGCATGCCCTATAATAGTAATAGAGCGAGTTGTGCATGGCGTCAGGCTTTCTATTGGCCATTCATCAAGCTGTAAGAGCCGTTTATTTTCATAATAAAAACTGCGTGCTGCGGCCAATAATTGCCTAAAGCCCCGCTAACTCGCTCTAGTGTTATATTCCTGTACTATACGCGCACGGTAAAGCTATTCTTGTGCTCGTGCCCTAACGTCATCATTAATTCAAGTGTCATGAACGACACTTAACGATTTAAACGACAGACACTGGGTTGTCGACAACGACCTAGGGGCCCAGCAGACTCCTAGCGGTCTGAAAGACACCTAACACATGTTGGCTGACCTGGTACTTAGTGGGTTAGAATGCTCGCCTTGAGTGCTCTGGCCACGTGAGAGCCTAACTTCACGTGGATCGGTGTTTCGAGCCCCGCTGTGGCCATATCTGTGTGGTGCCAGGATAAAGATCCCACGTCCTACTCCGCAAAGATTACCCCGGATATATGGTTCTACTCTCCCTTTCTTCTCTTATTAACGCGATATGTCCAACAGTGGTTAAAGCGTCTTGAATATGCAACGTACCAGCATACACATGGCTGCAGTCACACAGTGTGTGTGTCGGGGCTGGGGGTGGGCGGGGGTGGGGGTGAGGTATCTGGGGGACTGAACACCTAGGGTCCGACGTCCGACGCACACCTAGCTGCGCGGAATTGGAAGCAGCGATTGAGGCGGCTGGGTTTGAAAGTGATCTAAGGTAAGTGGTGAGGCGTCTAGTATCCGCAAGAAACCTCGAAATTGGGCAGGGACCAGGAGAGCATGCGTCTGGTGGATTTTATACGGGAGGTGGGGGGCGGGAGGGCTGGGGGCGGGAGAGTCTACTGGGTGTTTATTATTTTCTCTCTTTCGTGGTAATATGCCAAACTTTAAAGCGACCGAGGGGCGTTGGGCACCACCACTGTCACGTCATAACGTCTAACCATTCTTGGGGTTGGCAACATATTGGGAAGCAGATGCTTCACTGCTCCACCCCCCCCCCTCACCCCACCCACCGGGTTGTGCTTCACCGCCAAAATGCGCTCGGTCATGGCGTTTTACTGCCAAAATCAAGATCAGCTTGGAACGGATATTTTGGTCTCGGCAGCTCGTTTATCAACGCACATTTTCAGAGCCCATCCACCCCTCCCCCCGATCTCAAGTTTTTCAAATATCCACTCTGTGTGGGTAACTTTTTCATCACAAATGACGGGAAAGATTGTATTCACGGGTACTAAATACTAAAATTCCGAGTTCATGATTAATGAAAATCCTTCATCACGGCGGTCGACTAATACCCCATTCCCAGTTGACGAAGAATTATTTTCCTTATTCCTAGTTCAAGGTGAAATGAAAAGCCCAATCCCGAGGAACGCAAATACCCCCCCCCCCCTCCCCCTACGCACACCCTAAGGGGTAGTCCATGAACCCACCGATATGTTACTGCCACAAATGTGTCTGTCAGATTGCCCGGCACGTCTAGAGTTGGATGACTTACCTAATTACAGTTAATTCTGTTGGTCGCTATTAATTTTGACATTAGAAGGGGTCTGAAAAGGGGTGTCGAGTGTCCAGTGGTCGCCGAGACTTCCGGTTTGTCGATTTTGGAGACAAAGAAACGAAGTACGTGTTCGGAACGACTTTAGAATCTCTGCGCACACTGGTATCCTAACTATCTATGACGTAGGCGTGACGTCTATGTTGCGAATAGACAGAGCCAGAGAATCAGAGTAGACTGTGCAAGAGCCAGGTGCCGAGGGGTGAGTCCATTGCGGCTCGCCTAGCGATAGGGTTAAGAATATTTAAGAAATGTAGCTGCTCAAAATGGACATACGTCATACTTTCATTCGCTTGCACCATCACAATGACACAAATTTGTTATGACGGGACAACACGGGTGAGAAACTAGCGTTTGTTGACATTTCCTACGAAAACGAGGCATTAGGATGTCACACGGATTCAAACTAACAAAGAATGACTTTAGAAACGTTGACTTGTCATGATCAAAAAGTGATACGAACACATACAAACGGTATTGTTTTACCTTTAGCTGCAGGATTGGGGTATTAACACACCAATCCATGTTCATGTAAGCACAAAGCCCTGCGGATCTAGGTTTATTCATTCGGACCCGCTAACCCAGTCGCGCTGGGTTTTCTCCAGACCTTTGACTTTTGACACACTAGCCTAATAATCTGGAACTCTGCAAGAGATTCAGGAGGTGGGCTGACTACTCACCAGATCCTATCTCCCCACTCACATGCGTTCTTTCTGTGTCACTCTGATATCCTAAAGAGAACTGCCAATGACAATTGGTATATCCTCTCTGGACAAAGAGCAAACAGTTGCAAACGCTGTGGTTCGGTAGCCCATTTTACTGAGTTTTTTCCTCAAACTGTATCCAGACCGAAATGATTCCAGGGTGCAGGACAGGCATCCGGTCTCTGACCGTAGTGGTAGAAAGCCGTACCATTTCAATGGCGGAGAGATTTGTAACAATTACAATGGCCCTATGGGTTGTTATCGCCATGCCTGCCAGTTGGCTCATGTGTGCCTGAAATGTAGGCAAGGCCATTCTGCCTTTACTTGTTCATCAGTCAATAAGTCTACACCTACATCCTCGAAACCGGTAACTGGAACATCGACAACTCAAGATGTTGCTTCTCCCTGTGGGGAAGCTAGTAAAGTGCTACGGGCGTCCGTAGACCAATAAGTCCTCGTGGCGTGATTTCACTCGCATTTATTTAAATATTAACAGCAAAGGATCTCCGGGTCCCGAGGTAGGCGCTGGTCAGGAGTAGCTCTTCGTGGTTCCGAGGCTGGTGATCTTGGTCTTGGGTCCCGGTGGTGATGTGTCTGCTCGTCCGGCAGCAGGCCCTTATATTGACCGCTGGCGGACGCGATTGTGAGCCAGCCTCCAGAACCAAGGCGAGCTCCCTAGATTTTCCTGACCAGGCTTAATTTGTGTTTCCTGGGACACCGGAGATTACATATAGCATTCTTCAAACGCATGCAACCGTAACATCAATTATACCAGTACAAAGGTCTGCGCGCGACCTTTCCGACAATGTCACCTTTAATATAGCTCGATATTTTATAAAACGGTTAATTAGGCAGACATGCGACCTGGCGTCAATAATTGGTATGACAAAACCACAAATACTTATTTTTAGAGTACACGGGATTGTTGTGGCTCGAATCTGTACATATAAATGGTCAGTTCGAGCCACGGGCTTTTTATTTGAGCCTAAATACCAATATCGGCGTGGTCTTTAACTAAACTAAATAATACTTGAATATTGGGCAGAAACACAGATTGAGCCAGCTAAAACTGCTGCCAAGCCTAGGATAATGTATGCCTGGCCAATAGGGAAGCAGGGATCGAAGCCAGGAAGGCGAACTCCAGACTGCCCGTAAACGTGAGGTTGGAGTGTGATGGTCCACAGGCATGATCCCACGTAGGCCGTGTTTAATTTTAGTCCGTGCCAGGTTTTAGAGTGCACTCGCTGTGGCACGAGTGTTGGATCAGGGCAGCAGGACTCAGTTACGTAACCAGCTCACTGCAAGCATCAACGACTATTAAACTAGACTATTGCGGATAACTTAAATACAACACGACATAATTTAATTATAATCTCTGGTCTGCACTGCTGTATCGTAACAATATCCCCTCCTTCCAGAATCAACGTTCCGGTGATAAAAACTCCATATGATAGTAAGTAGTTATCGCGCGCTACATCACAACATTATCTGTCTATAGCTAGTCAAATCATAAATTCGATAGTCATTGCTCATTACATTACATTACAAAACGCGTTATAACAGTTAACTTAATACGGGGCAGTATGTATTATTCGTATATTTTACAGCCTACCCATCATAACAATGCAGTGAGTAGTTGAAGACCTGTGTCAGCCCTACAATCTTCCGAGTCACATTTTGCAGCGCACGTACAACGAGTTAAGGTAACACATGTACTATATACATTAAATCACCTTGCATGACAACATACATTATGTCAGTTACATGACAATTTTCAATAAGTCACTTTAAATGACAGTAAACATTAAACATGATTTGTCTGCGATGGCATATCTATAGATTGTTCACACATCGGCGTATACAGTATGAGCGTACCATACACACACTTTGGCCTGGGGTCAATACACGGCGAAACGGTCAAGGTTCGGGTAAAGGCGATTTTGGAACGTAGGCGCTTCGTCGCTTGGTTGGGGATGGTGGGGGCAACTGGGGTGGTTGTCCCGTTTGAGGCGTCACGGTGTTTGTGGACTACACTGTTAGGGGAGGTCTGGCGTCTAGTCATATAGTGATAAATGGGTACCCCGACGGCGAGAATTAGATTAATAGTTGACACGACGAGGGTGGCATATAGAACTGTCGTCTCGGCGTTGACGGCTTTGTTTACAGCGGAGACGGAATCTAACACTGTCGTTATGTTTGTATGGAAAGACTCCGTTGAATTTCTAATTACGACAAACGCCTGGGTAGAGGGAATACCAGCGGTGATAGGTAGGAGGGCCAGAGCACGGCGGGTACGAATAAAAACAAATACAGAAATCAAGAGACTGGTAATGCTAATGAGAGTGGATCCTGATAAGGGAAGCCAGGGCTGCTGCAGCCAAGCAAGGTTGGGCGAAGTACTACTAAACTGAGTAGCTAGGATTGCATCTGCCTTAGTCGCAAAGAGTTGGTTATAACCATGAATTGTTTGCGACACCTTTTTGAAATCGAGGGAAAACTGCTTATCGGTTGCGGCTACCTTTGTCCAATTGTTCTTCTGTAAATTAAAGTCGGGAATTTCAACTACAGTCTCGTCAATCGAAGTTAAACTGCCAGTAAGGTGAGACAAATCTCGGGATGGGTAGAGGGTATGTAAGGCGGGTAAATTGACCGGATGTAAAAATGTTGGTGCGTCGCGCTTGAAGTCGAGATTTGGGGTGGTATCATAAACTTGCTGGTGTGGACGCCACACCCACAGGGAACCTGCATTATGCAACATTTACAACCTTGAATAGGCTTAGGTGGTTTCCCTGCACAAGTCATTGCCCATGTGCGATCGCTGCCGCTTGCAAGGTAGTAACCTTCTGACAGATCAATTAATCCTTCGTACAAAGAATCCACGTCATAACGGATATCACAAATAGCGGTCACAGCGGCTGGGTCATCAAAGTATATGGATACCGCACAGCTTGGTACTGAGCGTACCTTTAGACTCATAACAGAGCTGCAGCGCTTAACGTCACGCCCCTGACAGAAAGCGTAAATTTCGTGGTCAAATTCCGTATAATAACTGCCGTCTCTGGTGACACCAAAGTAAGAGGGCAGAGAGGTAATGAGAGTCGTATTCGAGGTTGTCGTATTCAGCGGAATGGGGAGAGCGATGACACTCTATACGTCAAGGTATGCGCTGGTGGTGGCTACTGGAATTCTTAAGGAGATGTAGAGATAACGGTCCGATTGCGTAAAATAAACGTCACGTACCTGGTAGTAATATCCGACATCGCGATGGACAAGACGGAATGCGGGAAAGGAATCAATCAATTTATCTTCAACATCGCTAATGATTTGGCCGACTTGGGAAGGACTTACCAACGATGATGGAAGAAAGCCGTCCAAAAGAGTCTGCACGCCTAACAACCAATTTTCACTCTGCGCTTCAATCACTGCTAAATCACCTAAAATAGTACCCATATAACCCATATAACCACGGTATGGCGAACGTGTGCATCCAATACGATGCCCCGTTGTCGATGCCGCCAAGGCGATGCATCGCCACGCCGTACGGATGCGTCATGATAGTGTGCGGAGTGTTCGCCCGATGGCGCCACCGGTGTTAACAAACCTGTAAAAATATCACATTCATGCAGAGGATATGCCGTAGTTATGGGTTCTTCCTATTGAATTCGTCAATTAGGCTCTGATGGATATTACTTTCTGGTTCCTAAGTGTTATACCTTGGAGGCCAATTTAACCATTTTACCAAGTAGTGGAACGTATGTTGGGGTTTACGACGTTTTAATATCTTTTCTACATAGAATTTTTTTCCGTTATCATCGGGAGTCTGAGAGTTAGTGCTTGGGTCTGCGTGTTGTGGTGCGGTTGGGTCGGGTGGGGCTGGTGGGTCGGGGGCGGCCGCTGGGCGGGGCTGTGGTTGGACCTCTGGGACGAAGCTGTCCGCGGGTAAGTCGTCTTCCTCCAATTCGTCATCTTCATTTCCTACATTGGCGGGTTCACCGATGGGACGGTCCGCGGGATCATGGTGAAACTTTAATCTGTTGGCGTGGATTATCTTGACCGTGCGGCGGTCACCGACGCAACGCAGCTTGAAGGTCACAGGCGTCGTCCGCTCGATGACGTCGAAGGGTCCGTGCCAATTATGGAGTAGTTTCTTGCTGAGGCTTTTTTTGTTCTTTGGGCTATAAACCCACACTTTGTCGCCAACCATTTACACGGGGTGTTTGGCCAATTCGTCATAACGGCGTTTCATCTTATTTTGGGCTACCTCAATATTGCGGTGAGCGATGTCGTGAATGACATTAATCTTGGTCATGAGCTCGCTAAGATACTGTTCTACGTTCCGAGTGTTTCGTTGTGGCGCAAGTAGAGCTGTGTCAATAGGAAGAGTTGGGTCTCGACCGTACAGCAACTGAAACGGGCTGTGCATTGTGCTTTCCATGGCCGGAGATACGCGGTAGGCGAATAGGACAGAGTGGATATATGTGTCCCAATCAGTTTGATGAGTGTTTGTCTACATAGAGAGTGATTGAGTGATCGTGCCATTAATTTTTTTTCAACAAGGCCGTTACACTCAGGCTGGTATCCTGATGTGAAGACCCTATTTGTGTTGAAAAGCCTACACAATTCTTTTACTAGCGTCGAACGAAAGTTCGCAGCTCTGTCAGACAACAAAACTCTGGGGCAGCCATGTCTAGTCAAGATTTCGTCATACAACAATTTGGCAATGGTGGGGGCATCAATTGACTTCACTGCAAAGGCTTCTGGCCATTTGGTGAGATACTCCGTGAATACTACTATAGATTTGTTACCTGCCTTTGTAGTTGGGAAAGGACCTAGGCAATCGACTGACAGGCGATCAAAAGGACCTTCTACTGGGAGGGGTATGAGCGGTGCGCGATGTCGCTGGGTTGGAGTCTTTTTCGTCGCGCAGTCTACACATGAGCGCACCCAGTGCTTCATGTCAGTGTACATCCCAAACCAATAATACAGACTACGAATCTTCTCATACGTTTTGGTGACCCCGAAGTGACCTCCAGTTACATCATCATGACATGCTTGAATAATTTCTGCTCGGAGTTCCGTTGGGATGACCAGCTGTCCTTCTTTATCATCGCAGTGGTTTCTTACCTGCGCGTCACAGTGAAGATATAGAATGTCGTCTGCATCCAAGAAATAGTAATCGGCTTGTAACAATACCTTTCTGGCATCCGTGTCCGTAGCGGGCAGTTTCTTGAATTTGAGATAATCCCTTACCTGTTTGACCTTGTCATCCTGCTCTTGCTCGTGACGGATGCAAGTGGAATCGACCCCTGAGACTTGTAGGGAGGATAGAAGAGAAGTAACTACGTCATACGGTCGCCGAGATAGCGAATCGGCGTTCCCATGTGAGGAACCATGTCGGTGTTTAATTTTAAAGTCGAATTGCTGCAATAACAGAGCCCATCGTGCTAGGCGACCCGACGGATCTTTTATGTTCATCAGCCATTTCAAGCTGTGATGATCCGTTACCACAGTGAATTTGGTTCCGTCTAAATATGGCCTGAATTTCTTAATGGCCTCCACCACAGCGAGTGCTTCTCGCTCTGTGGTAGAATAGTTTCGTTCTTGTGGAGAAAAACCACGCCCATCGTAAGCTATTGGATGATCCCTCCCATCTTGCACCTGAGATAAGATCATTCCTATTCCACTCAAGCTGGCGTCACAATGAATGGTAAATGGCAGTTTTGGGTCGGGATAAGCAAGGATGGGGTCGGACGTTAGCTTATCTTTCAGGGTATCAAGTGCATTTTGACAGTCTGCTTGCCAATCAAACTTCACATGTTTTCCTAAAAAACGATTCAGGGGCGCAGCGATGTGAGAAAAATTTCTTACGAATTTCCGATAATAGTTCGCGAGTCCCATGAAACTGCGAACTTGTTTCGCGGATTTGGGGACAGGGAATGACGCGAGGGCTTTGCATTTATCAGGATGGGGCGTCACTCCCTCTTTAGATAGTACGTGCTCAAGGAATTTGACTTTCTTACAGGCAAAGTGGCATTTCTTTGGTTTTAACTTGAGTCCTGCGGTACGGAATCGTTCAAAAATGAGTTGAAGATGGGTCAAATGGTTGTCAAATGAATTACACAATAATATCATCCAGAAACACTAGACAGAATTGGTAATTATAATGACGTAGAATGCATTCCATCAAACGCTGAAATGAACCCCCGCTATTGCTTAAACCAAACGCGAGTCTATTAAACTCAAATAAACCGGCGTGGGAAGTGAACGCAGTTTTCTCTTTTGACGATTCTTCCAAATGAATTTGCCAGTAGCCAGAGAGCATATCAAGTGTAGAAAAGTAGCGAGCTTTGCTGGCTCCAGCTGCATCAATAGTTTCCTGGACTAATGGGGTGGGAAAACTGTCTTTCTTTGTCACTGCATTTACTCGTCGATAATCGACGCAAAATCGATAACTGCCGCCAGCTTTGGGAACAAGGACCACTGGAGAAGCCAGGGGTGAATGGCTCGGTCTGATGACACCCTGGTCTAACATTTGCGCAACCTGTCGCGCTATTTCGTCTTTATGCTTGTAAGACGTCCGGTATGGTCGCTGTTTGATCGGAGGACTGTCCCCCGTGTCAATCACGTGTTCAACACAAGTTGTCGCCCCTAATTCACTCTGATTATTTGCAAAAACATCCCTATAGTTTGTCAGTAGGGTCATCAGTCGATGTTTTTCGCCAGTCGTGAGGTCAGACTTAGTAAGGTCAACGCCAGGCGGCTCAGGCGGACGAGGGAGTTGAGATGGATCTTTCTCGCCATCTATGGTAGCAATGCGTGTTGTCTCGCCCAATGGACATAGATCGCCAAGATGGGTTTTACGATAAATCGTGACTGGTTTTGGAGTTGCATTGACAAAGAGAAAAGGAACTTGATTGCTTTTAGTGGAGACTAAAGTACGGCCGCCAAGCAAACTGTATCGTCTGGTGAGATTAGTGTTAGGTTCTGTCATACTTGTCAAGTCATCAGTCACATCTGTGTAGGTTTCTGCGGTGACGACCATTCTGCATAATGGCGGCACAGTGAACGTGCTGGCCGCCACGAGCTTCACTGAATTAACCAGGCTAACGCTGGCCTCCAGTGGAATATCGTCATTGTTATGCAAAGCCAACACTCTATTTTCGAAGTCAATGCATGCCTTGTGTGTCTGCAAGAAGTCGCATCCTAAGATGAGGTCGTTTGAAATAGATTCCGCCACATACAGATTATGCTTTTTACAGGCACCTGCGAGAGTAATTGGGATCTCCACTGTACCTAGTAGTTTAACATCACTGCCATTCGCTGCTCTGGCGGAGGCATGGGCACCACGCTTTAATTCTGAGGTCAATTTTGCACTTATTTTGTCAAACAACGATTTGCTAATTACACTTATTCCCGCACCTGTATCAATCAAAACATCGACATCGTAATTGATTACACGACCGCGTACAGTGCTAGCGATGGATATTAGTACAGGGGGCGGGTCTAGGTTTCGTTCGGGATCTTGCTGCCAGTCACTGTTATCAGTCTTGTTATTAGTCTGCGCTGGCAGCGCTGAGCCAGACTCGCACACACGCGGCTCGGGTTCAATCAGTACACTACTGCCGGAGCTAGTGGCTCCAGGCTCCGCCACCAGGCCACCTTCTATTTCTGGATTCGCGTGGCCTGCCGCTTCGGGCTCAACCTTTTTATAGAGCAACACGTCATTTTCGCTGCGCGAAAGCCCGAGTGCAATTTCCGCGGGGGTTACGTAACACGCCACGCTGTTTCGGCCGCATAATACGCCTTTGGCCGCTGTTGCTCAACTAATACATCGGGTATGGCGCTCACTAACGACACACGCTCAACTGGCTGGATTTTCGTGGATGCATAACATAAGTTAACCTTAGTGCTCGGCGCTCCGGCCGGGCCTGAGAACGGCTTGGACGACTTGCTCGCGTGCGCGCTGTCAGAGGCGCGCCCGCCAGCGGTATCGTCACAACAAACAATTGAATTAACACAACGCCAAGCGTTATATCTATCGTACATTTCCCTTGATCTTAATTCACTAACACAGCATGCTCTATACACACAATCATTGGGTGGATACATTATTTCGTCACCGGGAGATACAGTATTTACCCGAGTCAATAATTCGATGGGGACGTCACCACTAGCCCGTGGTAGGATCGGTTGAATGACATCACTTACTTGTTCGCCCGCAACCATTGAAATACGAGTGTTACCACACGAGTTCAGTGAGTTCAAAGTCATAGCGATGTCGTCAGCGCGGTCCAACTCAGTGTAGCGCTGGGCTGTGGGTGCGGGCTCCAGTCTCTCCCCCTGAGACTGGGGCCTCAGTAGTTTCCCTGCTGTTCGTGTGCAGGCCGGGGTGGCGGAGGGAAGTTGGGGTTGTTCTGGACCGGCCTGCGGTAGTTGTAGCTGTTCCGGGGTGGCATCTGGTTGTCTCGGCCGCCGCCGTACTTGATTTGGTCGCTCACGCTCCAGATGACCACGGCAATGGCAAAATGAACACATGACGGAGGGTCCGGCCCGCTCCTGACAGGCTCGCTCCACGTGGCCAACTCTCTGGCAGCGATTACAGATGGGTCGGCCGTCGGTAGTGCGGAGACTGCGGAAGGGACGTTGGTCATCTGGGGCGCTCCTGGGATGGGATTGTCGCTTATTCAGGTCGTCCTTGAGTTGGGCAACTGATTCCGTTAGGGCGGCCAATTGAGGGGCAAGGGCTGCTATACCGATATCTTGACCGGGTCGGGACAGGGAGTGGGTGGTCACTTTCGTAACCGAGTCTTTAACCCTGGCACTGTTAATAGCCTCTTCGAGGGTTGCTGGGGCTCGCTCCAAGACAAAGGTCTTCAGGTCATCCCTCAGGCCACGAATAAACGTATGGAGCCTATGGCGAGGGTCGGCTTCGAGTTGGGCACACAGACGATAAAAGTCATCCAGATACGCGTCCCGGCTCTCACCGGGGCCTTGCTGACGTTCAACGAGTGCCTGTTCCTTGATATAAGTCAAAGTGCGACCAGAGAAACGTTCCTGGAAGCGTTCAATGAGCCGATAGTAATCTCCTTTAATGGCGGATGGGAGATAACAAAACCATGTCTCTGCTGGCCCTGTAAGATACACCCCAAACACGGAAGCCCTGGTTACAGGTTTCCAGCCATGGGCTGTGGCAAAAATGGCAAATTTGCGCAGCCACGCTGCCGGGTCTTCGTGGGGATACCCTCCAAACGGCACTGGTTTAATGAGGGCACTGCTGTTGATACCGCCTTTAGCAGAAACAATGTCCTTGAGACTGGCCAATGATTGCGCCACTTGTTGCCACGCGTCTGCCGGCCCCTGACCGTCGGCACCTCCTCCTGTGGGACCCTTAGCACTTTCAGCACCCGCACTAGCTCCATTTTTTCTACCACCAGCCATGTTAAATGGTGAAATAAAGAATGAAACTAAACTTACGGGTTAGCTGTAGGTGCTGCCTTTGCTGCGAGGTTGATCAGACCGGATCTCCACCAGTGCTACGGGCGTCCGTAGACCAATAAGTCCTCGTGGCGTGATTTCACTCGCTGTTATTTAAATATAAACAGCAAAGGATCTCCGGGTCCCGAGGCAGGTGCTGGTCAGGAGTAGCTCTTCGTGGTTCCGAGGCTGGTGATCTTGGTCTTGGCTCCCGGTGGTGATGTGTCTGCTCGTCCGGCAGCAGGCCCTTATATTGACCGCTGGCGGACGCGATTGTGAGCCAGCCTCCAGAACCAAGGCGAGCTCCCTAGATTTTCCTGACCAGGCTTAGTTTGTGTTTCCGGGGACACCGGAGATTACATATAGCATTCTTCAAACGCATGCAACCGTAACATCAATTATACCAGTACAAAGGTCTGCGCGCGACCTTTCCGACAATGTCACCTTTAATATAGCTCGGTATTTTATAAAACGGGTAATTAGGCAGACATGCGACCTGGCGTCAATAATTGGTATGACGAAACCACAAATACATATTTTTAGAGTACAAGGGATTGTTGTGGCTCGAATCTGTATATATAAATGGTCAGTTCGAGCCACGGGCTTTTATTTGAGCCTAAATGCCAATATCGGCGTGGTCTTTAACTAAACTAAATAATACTTGAATATTGGGCAGAAACACAGCTTGAGCCAGCTAAAACTGCTGCCACGCCTAGGATAATGTATGCCTGGTCAATAGGGAGGCAGGGATCGAAGCCAGGAAGGCGAACTCCAGACTGCCCGTAAACGTGAGGTTGGAGTGTGATGGTCCACAGGCATGATCCCACGTAGGCCGTGTTTAATTTTAGTCCGTGCCAGGTTTTAGAGTGCACTCGCTGTGGCACGAGTGTTGGATCAGGGCAGCAGGACTCAGTTACGTAACCAGCTCACTGCAAGCATCAACGACTATTAAACTAGACTATTGCGGATAACTTAAACACAACACGACATAATTTAATTATGATCTCTGGTCTGCACGGCTGTATCGTAACAAAAGGAGGCCTGCGTAAGGTGTGACTATCCAGCAGAGACAGCCTATCAAATCCCGTATGCACGCCTGTTAATGTTGAAGCTTTAGCTAAAGAACTTGTAAATTACCCAGATAAAAAATTTGTGCATTATCTGATAACAGGTCTAAGCGAAGGATTCCATACCGGTGTTATGGAACCGAAAACCTGTTCAGCGGTGTATCCAAATTTGTCTTCAACTCGTCGAGACCCAAGATCTGACAACCCTTCTACTACAAGAATTAGCCAACGGTTATGTCACAGGGCCATTTGATCAACCTCCATTCCCCCTGTACAGGGTCAGCCCCCTTGGATTGGTCGAAGCTAAATACTCCAGCAAGAAAAGACTTATCTTGAACTTATCAGCCCCCCACGATATTCCTACGCAACCAAGCATCAATTGCCTTATAAATAAACAGGACTTTTCTCTCTCATATGTGAACGTGGATCCAAGAAGATCCAGGGGTATGGACAAGGTGCCCTGCTATGTAAATTAGACATCACAGATGCATTTAAACTTATGCTGTGCCATCCTGGATTATATCACTTGTATGTAGTGAAATGGCAAGGACTATAGTATTATTTGAACAGATTAACTTTTGGATCACGGTTTAGTCCTAAGATTTTTAATACATTGTCTCAAGCTATGGGCTGGATTGCCATCCGCAACTATGGAGTAGACTGCATATTTCATCTCGTTGAGGATTTTCTAACAGTAGACCACCCCCAAGCATGTGGGAAAAGAACAATAGCACTTATCAGCACCTTGTTTCATAGAATGTCAAAACCAACTGCTCCCCACAAGACCATGGGACCTACTACTTAGTTGGAATATCTTGGTATAATGCTTGATACTATGGCAATGGAGGCCCGCCTTCCAGACAGTAAGCTCTCACGGATTAACACACTGTTGACTGATTTTTTAGGTAAAAGCAGTTGTACTAAGAGATACCTTCTCAAGCATCTGGGACATTTGAACTTTGCTTGCAGCGTTATTCGCCCTGGTCGAACTTTTATTTCCAGGATTATTGAGGCTTCAAAGAAAGCCCGCAAACTATATCATCATGTGTATCTTGACTCAGAATGTTAAGCAGACATCAGGATGTGGCAGGAATTACTCAGCAATTGGAATGGGGTTTCTCTGTTCCTGGATTCAGACTTCACACTTGCACCGGATATGGCACTCTTCACCGACGCCTCTGGGCTAGAATACGGGGGATACCATGAAGGCCAATGGTTTAATGCCCCTTGGCCTAGTTGCCTGTGAAACTTTGGAGAAGGGAAACATTACATTGCCTACAAAGAACTTTATCCCATCGTCGTCGCTGCATTGCTCTGGGCGGACAGATGGAGACGGAAGCGCATCATGTTTTACTGTGATAATATGTCTACCATCCATGTCCTGCAAAAAGGGCGGTCCAGATCACCTGATATAATGTTATTAGTGCGTCGCCTAGTGACATGTGCTGCGTCCCATAATTTTGATTTTTCTGCTACATTCATCCCTGGTCGCCAGAATGAAATTGTTGATGCATTATCCCGACTTCAGATGACCAGATTCCGTCAACTAGCACCAGCGGCTCACAAGGAAGCCTGCCCAGTTCCCTCACAAGTGATGTTCCTCTGAATGCGGCCATCGCCACCTACCAAGATGCGGCCATCGCGACATCTACGTCCTCGACTTATATGTCAGCCGTTAAGAACCTTCTTAGCCTTCACCACCATGCATGGAGTGGCCAAGGGTCCATGTAACCTTCCTGTGATCTCAGGCCAACTATTGACTTACTATGTCGCTCACTGTACTTCATCAAATCTGTCATACTCAAAAATCAAAGGGCACCTGTCAGCTATCAGATATTTTCACCTTCGCCATGGAGCCCCTAACCCTTTAGTTAACATGTTGGGCCTGTTTGGCAGAGTGTGCTCTGTCAAACAGCGGCCGCGCCACATAATCACATATCACGGTGGATATCTTACATAGACTCTGTCATCTACTATCTCAGGGTGTATTTGGCCAAAGAATTTATAGAACAAGACGCGAAAGCGCGACGTAAAACGGTAACCAGACATGCGCGCGCGCCGCCTAGCGGGGTAGGTTAATCAGCGCTCGGTCAACTCGGTGCAGACGGCAAAATGGACTCAGGTTGTAGCCGCTGGAAGCCCAGTCGTGGCACAATTTGTGCGGCATGGAATTGCCACAATTATAAAGAGACAAGAGGAGATATTTCCTTCTTTCAGTTCCCCAGGGACAAAGAGAGGTAAGTGTCTTTTCTATGAGGTTTCGGCGAACAAATGAGATTAGTCTATGACCATGTTTGTTTATGTTTTGATGGGCGAACTGTCATTGTCAACTGACTATTTGACAGCTCAACCAGTGTCAACTGCGTGTGTGAAGATCTGTAAATTAAGCATTGCTAGTCTGATCAGACTCATGGATGTGGAATGTAGCCAAAGATATTTTCATTAATGCTTAGAGTATCTCCGTTAAATTACTGTTCAACTGTGTCATCCCACTTTTAACACTCTTTTTCCATGGCTATGCCTAGGCTATGGCATGCAACCTAAAAATGCATCCATTTTAGTGTCTACGTTTCTTATCTCCCGCCCCCCTCCTCCCACGCCTCTTAGTCGGTTTCCGATTTCAAAGAAGTGAACCTTTAGAATAACATAACCCGCAAGCAATCGTTAACCAAATTGCTTTATAAAAATCGGAAAAAAAACTCAGCCTGCCATACGCCTTACCCTCTACCTCCCTACTCCCGCCATCCCTCCGCCGTTACGCGCCCCCATCCCACGTCTCTTAGCGGTTGGGTGGTGTCAATGAAGCAAACCTTTAGGCTCAAAAAACACAATTAAGTACAAGAAATTGTAACAAAAAATATTAATAAAATTTGAGAAAAAAAAACCTCTGTAACCCCTAACCCTGCGCCCCTCCCCCCCCCCCCATACGCCCCTACCCCCTTCCTCCCACGCCCCCTAGGGGGTGGGTGATGTCAAACAAGCAAACCTGTAGACTAAAATACCCCAGAAGCGAAATCGGTAAAAAAATTGCTCTAAACAAATTCCTCAGCATGCCGACCACCCCCCCCCCCCTAAGGCCCCTAGCCGCCTCCCCCGCTCTCGCTGCTAACCGCCCCCATCCCACGCCTCTTAGCGGTCGGGTGGTGTCAATAAAGCTAACATGTTCACTCAAAAAACAATATTAAGTACAAGAAATCGTGAAAAAAAATTATTATTAAAATAAAATAAAAAATCCCTCCGTATCCTAACCCCCCCCCCACCCCCCCTACGCCCCTACCACCCTCCTCCCACGCCCCCTAGGGGGTGGGTGATGTCAAACAAGCGAACCTGTAGACTAAAATAACCCACACGCCCAACAAATAGGTAACAAAAATTGCTCTAAACAATTCTTCAGAATGCCGACCCCCCCCCCCCCTTACGGCCCTACCCGCCCCCCCATGGCCCTTAGGGGTGGGTGATGTCAAAGAACCTTTAGACTGAAATAACCCACAAGCAAAAATAAATCGTTAAAAAAATATTTAAACATAATCGGATCAGAATAAGTTTCTGCTACCCCCCAGGACACCTCCCCCCCCCCCCCCCCCCCAACACCCAACACACGCGTAACCCCAGCGCACCCTGGGTGTGCAGGGTGGCAGAAATACTACGGTACAGACCTGTGGAATCAAGCAGCTCAGAACATAATACGGTGCGCACCCCGGAGGGTTCGCCAGCGGCCTTCGTTCAGGCTATAATTGTCTGGGGGCGAGCACTGTTCCGGTTAGTCGGGGTGAAATAGGAGTTGTCTGAGGACGGTTTTCCAGGGAGCAGTTGCCCGGCCTCCCACATCGTATGGAGTGTGACGCAATACACATACAGCACAGTGCGCGGGTGACCTACATTGGTTTGTTGCATAACTTCGCACCACGCATTGAGGTCAGAACAGCGGGGATAGAGAGGGGTGGAATGAACCTGGTGGTTAAGGATGGTAGGGTATTTATAGTGGCTGTGGTGTGTGAGTAAATGGTAATGGTCTGTGGTCTACGCGTATGACTTGCTGTGGCTGGCTGGGAGGGAGAAGGACTGTGGGGGAGGTGAGAAAGGCAAGGAGTTCTGGGTGGGTGGTACAGTGGGTGATATGTCAGCTCCAAGTTGAGGATGTGCTGGCATTCCATAATGATTCACTGGAGTGTACACATGAGTGTGCAGGAGTGTCGTGTCTGCGTATGGCACGCGAAAGCTGCATAATTGTTGATTAACCGATATGTAATATAAGTAAATCATTCATAGATATCTGCAAGTCAGTTACAGATATCCGCACATGATTGGTAGATATCTAAAATCATTTGTACATATTCATAAAGCATTTAAATATATCTGTAAATGATTTGTCGATATCTGCAAATGATTTGTAGATGTCTGCAAATGATTTGTGGACCTGCAAATATTTCCCAAATATCCATAACGTATTTGTAGATATGATTTTGCATCATTCTCTAAATGATTTGTAGATATCCGTAAATGATTTTATAGATATTTGTAAACGATTTGCAGATATCTATAAATGATGTGCGGATCTCTGAAAATAGTGGGTTTCTTCAGCTTCTGGGTTCCATATCTGCGCTCACTGACAAGTGTGTGTAAGAATAGTTCTCCTTCTGTCACAGGTAGGCCTACACACTTCGTGAACGGTCGCTAAACAGTGGGAATGTGCCAACCGGTGGGTGCACAGTGAACGCAAGCTTATATATCGATATATGTGTACATGTGTACAGAGTATTGTTGTTTGATCAGCACCAAGGCATTGTTTGGTGGTAAGGACTGCCAACCGACGGAGCCCGTTCCATACATCACATAGTATAAAAAACACGCTTTCTGTGACGTAAACACTCTCCACATTTTGTTGGTGCCCGCGCGACAACAAATCAGTATGAGTGACGAGGATTTGGTGTTGGTCTCTGGAGCGTCCGGCTATATCGCCACGCACATCGTGCAGCAGCTCCTGGAGCAGGGATACCGGGTCAGGGGGACGGTCCGCAGCCTGGATGACGAGGCGAAGGTCCGGCCCCTGAGGGATCTCTGTCCCGGAGCCCGCCACCCGCTGGAGCTGGTGGAGGCGGACCTGCTCCAGGCGGACACGTGGCTGGGGGCGGTGGCCGGGTGTACCCTGGTCCTGCACACCGCCAGCCCCTGTAAGTTCGTCTCGCCCGAGGAGGAGCAGGAGTTGATCCGGCCGGCCGTGGACGGGGTTCAAGCCGTGCTACAGGCGGCCACCAAGGCCGGGACCGTCCGCCGTGTCGTCCTCACGAGCTCGAT
This sequence comes from Arenicola marina, assembly GCA_964019135.1. Classification (NCBI taxonomy): domain Eukaryota; kingdom Metazoa; phylum Annelida; class Polychaeta; family Arenicolidae; genus Arenicola; species Arenicola marina. The sequence goes on from OZ025263.1 coordinate 31,761,693, forward strand.
AGCCGCTGTCAGCAATATGACCGACCTGGGCGGCATGTTCAACGAGGATAACTGGACAGACCTCAGCCCGGGGCCGAACCCCCCGCATGCCTACACCAAGAGCAAGACGCTGGCCGAGCGCGCCGCCTGGGATTACATGGTGGAGAATCCGGGTGCCGGGTTCGAGTTGGCCGTGGTGAATCCGGCATTAGTGATTGGCCCCGTGCTGTGCGGGACCTTCGTCACCAGCATGCAGCTCCCGAAGTCCCTCCTGGAGCACGCCATCACACTGCTGCCGCAGACCGCCTGGCCCATCGTGGACGTGCGCGACGTGGCCACCGCGCATCTCACGGCGATGACGTCACCGGAGGCGGCCGGTAAACGCCACATCCTATCCACGGAGACGCTGAAGATGAAGGAGATAGCCGAGATCCTGAAAACGGAGTTTGGACCCCTGGGGTACGGCGTCCCTACGACTAACGCGCCTTATTGGCTGGTGAAAATAGCGTCCTGGTTCGACAAGAGCAGCCAGATGTCGCTCCCTTCATGGGGGAAGTTCACGGAGTACGACAACAGCCGGATGACAACCCTTCTCGGGAGCCAACCCATTGCCGCCAGGACCTCCTTCATCGATATGGGACACTCGCTGATCCAGAGAGGCTTCGTGAAGGAGACACCAGAATACAAACAAGCCAATCAACGTCCAAAGTAAACTGCGGAGTGATAACCCGAGCTCCTGGAGAGGCACTGGGGATGATATCTATAGAGCCATTATCTTTCGTCAATATGTTGATCACAGGATCCTTAGAGTTGTCTGTTTGGCTAAGCTTAAAGGCTCCATGAGAGCGTTGATACTACTTGACAGATCTGGAAAGACCTAGTTTCACACATACGAGACAAACGTTGTTGTGTTAAAGCAATATATTCCGTAATTTCTTGTATTACCAACCTCTTCCCCATGTCAAGTAAGTATATTCTGTTTTGAATTTGAATCCTGAAAGCATGTGGGCTATCCGGAGAGACGTATTTTGGTCAACGGAGCAGAAGTTGGTGGCCGGCTTTATATCCCTGCGCGCCTGTTCGCTATTTTGTGTGTGATGTCGACCGCTGCTCGCTATCACGTCCGCGCGCGATAAAAATAAACCGCTTTTTTATGTTGAAATTGTTGTTTTACAAACTCTCAGAGATGTAAAACCTATATGCATCATAATTTTGAAATACCTTTAGTCTTGATTCTAACATGTAAACAATCTAAAGTGTTTCTTTCGTTGCCTTATAGTCATTGTTCGCATTTCAAACAATTCCGTGTGCAATAAACAAAGAGAAAGGATTTGAGAATCTCGTAGCGGAAGATTAAACGAAAATGTTGTCATTATATAACAATTAGACATCTTTATGGTAGCATGCAAACCTAGACAAATAAATATGGAATAATTTCAAATATATACGAATAATATCACTGAATAATATCAGTAAGTCGGCAATATGACCTGCTAAGCACAACGCAGTGAAACTCATTCTATTCGCCGGCATTTATATCAACGAATGGGTTATCACCTGCCGTAAAATAATCACTTACATTATTTTACTATGAAAACAGACCATGAAAGAGTGAACGAGCGTGCTTACATTGCTGGATGGATCATGGACTATTTTTGTCCTTTTTTGCTTCCAAATCTAGGTCCACAGAAAGTAACTCAAAATGAAGCCTACAGAACAAGCGCCGCGGGCCTATGCATCCGTGCTTGGAGTTCATCATCTAGTTGTAGTTTGAAACTCAGTATATATATTTATAGGTCAGAACTATTTGGCTAACACAAGTACATTACAACAAACCATTTTTCTTAACCCCAATATAAGACATAACAACAAGACATCTTTTTTCAAGATTTTGTCGACCACAACATAAACACAATAGCAGATATGACAAACCAATACTGGCCTCTGATTAAAACAAGATATCATAGACAGACACAACTCATAGACAGAAATCGCACACACAACGAACATTTACAAAATAATTAGACACGCAATAACACCAGAATGGCTACAGAAACTTAAGCAGAAAATTCAAGGTCCATTTAAAGCACCATCCATCTATACCCAAATAACAGAGGACAGCACTTTAACCTTAGTTCAATTTACCACAAAGTACTATTTCTTAGCCACACAACGCATCCCAATCTCCATCACAAACTGGGAGAGATTTTTTCACACACAATTAGATATAGAGAACATTTATAAAAACACACTCGACAGGCAACTCTCAGATTTCCAATACTAAATAGCACACCAATTTTGACCCACCAACAAGTATTTGTTTAACTGCGAGATAGTAAGCAACCCTCACTGCATATACGGTCCAGATCAATTGGAAACCATTATCCACTGATTTACAAAATGTCCGCATGTTCTAGAACAAAAAAGCTATTTAACGCCACTGTTTAAAACCATCACACAGCATAACAAGCCGTTCAGCATGCAAAACATGCTATTTAATCACAACCCAAAGCCAGAAGAAAACAAGAGCAAAATTCTGCTCAAAACCATCCATTACCTATACAACCTCTTTAAATATTCTCTTTGGCTCTCCCGCAACTTTAAGAAATAACCAGAAGTTTTTGTCCTATCTCCCCAGTACCCGAACCACGGCCATATAGACAGAACTTTAGTAGATTATATATTGAAACAAGAAATATAAAAACTTTAACATATATTTAATGGAGTATAAACAATATCATAGTTACATAACAGATTTTCAAGAGCCCATATAATAGCACCCGGAACATGCCTAAACTCTGCTATGGATTGCTGCACTTATTGCATTCACCATATTATTGTTTTTATACCTGAAAAGATATATATTTTTTTTTTGTACACTTTATCCGCGGTGAAATAAAAAAAAAAAAAAAAAAAATCGCATGCATGGAGTATAGACAAAAGAATTCTTCAATGATTCAAGGACTGATTCTTTGCATTTTGTATTTCGACCTCTTTAGTCTTTGCGGGAAAGAGCTCGATATGCAACTGTAACTGTTCCGGTGTGTATTGGTCTCATTGTATCATGTGCCTTAAACTGCCCGGATAAAAACAACTGTTTTTGCCCCCGATGGCCTTCCATAGTGAAACACCATGTTTTATGACATCAGCCTACAGTAACGACTATATAATTGAAGCATAAACTGTTTGTAGTTACCCGGGCGGACGATAAAATAAGGCCATAGAGAGGAGTGGTCTAAGAGGGGAATCGGGAACAGCGGAGCGAGGCCGGCTTCCACTGTAAACGTGTCAGTGGGTGTGTGTTTTATCAGAATCCTAAGTCGAGACAACTCCAGTCTGAAGCTCAATGACCGCGTGGAGGGCGTTCTTCAAGTGTCTGAATAAATATCTCTGCTTGAAACAACCACTAACTGCGACGGAGGGAGCTCAGACAACTCTATACTGCTGCCTTTACACGATTCAATATAATCTTCATTAATCGAAATGCCTTTCAAAACATATATTATTCGCCGTATTCAAAAATTGCATGATATGCTCATCAGCCGTCAATCTCATAATGGTTCGTTTCTTGTTTATTCTCGTTAGACAGTGACTACAAAGAGAAAACCGCCACCGACATGCAATGGACACCAAACTGGCACAGAAGTTGTGGGACGTTAGTGTGGAGATGTGTGACATAGGCGGACAGAACTAAACACAGTGTGGCGGTCACATTGTGGGACATCAGTGTGGAGATGTGTGACATGGGCGGACATAACAAAACACAGTGTGGCGGTCACATTGTGGGACGTCAGTGTGGAGATGTCTGACATGGGCGGACAGAACTAAACACAGTGTGGTGGTCATATTGTGGGACGTCAGTGTGGAGATGTGTGACGTGGGCGGACAAAACTAAACACAGTGTGGCGGTCACATTGTGGGACGTCAGTGTGGAGATGTGTGACATGGGCGGACAGAACTAAACACAGTGTGGCGGTCACATTGTGGGACGTCAGTGCGGAGATGTGTGACATGGGCGGACAAAACTAAACACAGTGTGGCGGTCATATTGTGGGACGTCAGTGTGGAGATGTGTGACGTGCGCGGACAGAACTAAACACAGTGTGGTGGTCACATTGTGGGACGTCAGTGTGGAGATGTGTGACATGGGCGGACAGAACTAAACACAGTGTGGCGTTCACATTGTGGGACGTCAGTGTGGAGATGTGTGACATGGGCGGACAGAACTAAACACAGTGAGGCGGTCACATTGTGGGACGTCAGTGTGGAGATGTGTGACATGGGCGGATATAACTAAACACAGTGTGGCGGTCACATTGTGGGACATCAGTGTGGAGATGTGTGACATGGGCGGACATAACAAAACACAGTGCGGCGGTCACATTGTGAGACGTCAGTGTGGAGATGTGTGACGTGGGCGGACAGAACTAAACACAGTGTGGCGGTCACATTGTGGGACGTCAGTGTGGAGATGTGTGACATAGGCGGACAGAACTAAACACAGTGTGGCGGTCAGACTGTGGGACGTCAGTGTGGAGATGTGTGACATGGGCGGACAGAACTAAACACAGTGTGGTGGTCATATTGTGGGACGTCAGTGTGGAGATGTGTGACGTGGGCGGACAAAACTAAACACAGTGTGGTGGTCACATTGTGGGACGTCAGTGTGGAGATGTGTGACATGGGCGGACAGAACTAAACACAGTGTGGCGGTCACATTGTGGGACGTCAGTGCGGAGATGTGTGACATGGGCGGACAAAACTAAACACAGTGTGGCGGTCATATTGTGGGACGTCAGTGTGGAGATGTGTGACGTGCGCGGACAGAACTAAACACAGTGTGGTGGTCACATTGTGGGACGTCAGTGTGGAGATGTGTGACATGGGCGGACAGAACTAAACACAGTGTGGCGTTCACATTGTGGGACGTCAGTGTGGAGATGTGTGACATGGGCGGACAGAACTAAACACAGTGAGGCGGTCACATTGTGGGACGTCAGTGTGGAGATGTGTGACATGGGCGGATATAACTAAACACAGTGTGGCGGTCACATTGTGGGACATCAGTGTGGAGATGTGTGACATGGGCGGACATAACAAAACACAGTGCGGCGGTCACATTGTGAGACGTCAGTGTGGAGATGTGTGACGTGGGCGGACAGAACTAAACACAGTGTGGCGGTCACATTGTGGGACGTCAGTGTGGAGATGTGTGACATAGGCGGACAGAACTAAACACAGTGTGGCGGTCAGACTGTGGGACGTCAGTGTGGAGATGTGTGACATGGGCGGACAGAACTAAACACAGTGTGGTGGTCATATTGTGGGACGTCAGTGTGGAGATGTGTGACGTGGGCGGACAAAACTAAACACAGTGTGGTGGTCACATTGTGGGACGTCAGTGTGGAGATGTGTGACATGGGCGGACAGAACTTAGCACAGTGTGGCGGTCACATTGTGGGACGTCAGTGTGGAGATGTGTGACATGGGCGGACAAAACAAAACACAGTGTGGCGGTCATATTGTGGGACGTCAGTGTGGAGATGTGTGACGTGGGCGGACAGAACTAAACACAGTGTGGCGGTCACATTGTGGGACGTCAGTGTGGAGATGTGTGAAATGGGCGGACAGAACTAAACACAGTGTGGCGGTCACATTGTGGGACGTCAGTGTGGAGATGTGTGACATGGGCGGACATAACAAAACACAGTGCGGCGGTCACATTGTGAGACGTCAGTGTGGAGATTTGTGACGTGGGCGGACAGAACTAAACACAGTGTGGCGGTCACATTGTGGGACGTCAGTGTGGAGATGTGTGACATAGGCGGACAGAACTAAACACAGTGTGGCGGTCAGACTGTGGGACGTCAGTGTGGAGATGTGTGACATGGGCGGACAGAACTAAACACAGTGGGGTGGTCATATTGTGGGACGTCAGTGTGGAGATGTGTGACGTGGGCGGACAAAACTAAACACAGTGTGGTGGTCACATTGTGGGACGTCAGTGTGGAGATGTGTGACATGGGCGGACAGAACTTAGCACAGTGTGGCGGTCACATTGTGGGACGTCAGTGTGGAGATGTGTGACATGGGCGGACAAAACTAAACACAGTGTGGCGGTCATATTGTGGGACGTCAGTGTGGAGATGTGTGACGTGGGCGGACAGAACTAAACACAGTGTGGCGGTCACATTGTGGGACGTCAGTGTGGAGATGTGTGAAATGGGCGGACAGAACTAAACACAGTGTGGCGGTCACATTGTGGGACGTCAGTGTGGAGATGTGTGACATGGGCGGACAGAACTAAACACAGTGTGGCGGTCACATTGTGGGACGTCAGTGTGGAGATGTGTGACGTGGGCGGCCAGAACTAAACACAGTGTGGCGGTCACATTGTGGGACGTCAGTGTGGAGATGTGCGACATGGGCGGACAGAACTAAACACAGTGTGGCGGTCACATTGTGGGACGTCAGTGTGGAGATGTGTGACATGGGCGGACAGAACTAAACACAGTGTGGCGGTCACATTGTGGGACGTCAGTGTGGAGATGTGTGACATGGGCGGACAGAACTAAACACAGTGTGGCGGTCACATTGTGGGACGTCAGGGTGGAGATGTGTGACATGGGCGGACAGAACTAAACACAGTGTGGCGGTCACATTGTGGGACGTCAGTGTGGAGATGTGTGACATGGGCGGACAGAACTAAACACAGTGTGGCGGTCACATTGTGGGACGTCAGTGTGGAGATGTGTGACATGGGCGGACAGAACTAAAAACAGTGTGGCGGTCACATTGTGGGACGTCAGGGTGGAGATGTGTGACATGGGCGGACAGAACTAAACACAGTGTGGCGGTCACATTGTGGGACGTCAGTGTGGAGATGTGTGACATGGGCGGACAGAACTAAACACAGTGTGGCGGTCACATTGTGGGACGTCAGTGTGGAGATGTGTGACATGGGCGGATATAACTAAACACAGTGTGGCGGTCACATTGTGGGACATCAGTGTTGGGATGTGTGACATGGGCGGACAGAACTAAACACAGTGTGGCGGTCACATTGTGGGACGTCAGTGTGGAGATGTGTGACATGGGCGGACAGAACTAAACACAGTGTGGCGGCCACATTGTGGGGCGTCAGTGTTGGGATGTGTGACATGGGCGGACATAACTAAACACAGTGTGGCGGTCACATTGTGGGACGTCAGTGTGGAGATGTGTGACATGGGCGGACAGAACTAAACACAGTGTGGCGGTCACATTGTGGGACGTCAGTGTGGAGATGTGTGACATGGGCGGACAGAACTAAACACAGTGTGGCGGTCACATTGTGGGACGTCAGTGTGGAGATGTGTGACATGGGCGGACAGAACTAAACACAGTGTGGCGGTCACATTGTGGGACGTCAGTGTGGAGATGTGTGACATGGGCGGACAGAACTAAACACAGTGTGGCGGTCACATTGTGGGACGTCAGTGTGGAGATGTGTGACATGGGCGGACAGAACTAAACACAGTGTGGCGGTCACATTGTGGGACGTCAGTGTGGAGATGTGTGACATGGGCGGACAGAACTAAACACAGTGTGGCGGTCACATTGTGGGACATCAGTGTTGGGATGTGTGACATGGGCGGACAGAACAAAACACAGTGTGGCGGTCACATTGTAGGACGTCAGTGTGGAGATGTGTGACATGGGCGGACAGAACTAAACACAGTGTGGCGGTCACATTGTGGGACGTCAGTGTGGAGATGTGTGACATGGGCGGACAGAACTAAACACAGTGTGGCGGTCACATTGTGGGACGTCAGTGTGGAGATGTGTGACATGGGCGGACAGAATTAAACACAGTGTGGCGGTCACATTGTGGGACGTCAGTGTGGAGATGTGTGACATGGGCGGCCAGAACTAAACACAGTGTGGCGGTCACATTGTGGGACGTCATTGTGGCGATGTGTGACATGGGCGGACATAACTAAACACAGTGTGGCGGTCACATTGTGGGACGTCAGTGTGGAGATGTGTGACATGGGCGGCCAGAACTAAGCACGGTGTGGCGGTCACATTGTGGGACGTCATTGTGGCGATGTGTGACATTGGCGGCCAGAACTAAACACAGTGTGGCGGCCACATTGTGGGACGTCAGTATGGAGAGGTGTGACAGGGGCGGACATAACTAAACACAGTGTGGCGCTCACATTGTGGGACGTCAGTGTGGAGATGTGCGACATGGGCGGACAGAACTAAACACAGTGTCGCGGTCACATTGTGAGACGTCAGCCTGGAGATGTGTGACATGGGCGGACAGAACTAAACACAGTGTGGCGGTCACATTGTGGGACGTCAGTGTGGAGATGTGTGACATGGGCGGACAGAACTAAACACAGTGTGGCGGTCACATTGTGGGACATCAGTGTGGAGATGTGTGACATGGGGGGACAGAACTAAACACAGTGTGGCGGTCACATTGTGGGACGTCAGTATGGAGAGGTGTGACAGGGGCGGACATAACTAAACACAGTGTGGCGGTCACATTGTGGGACGTCAGTATGGAGAGGTGTGACAGGGGCGGACAGAACTAGACACAGTGTAGCGCTAAACTTTATTTCGATTTAGCCTAGCTGCTTGACATTTTAGAACTGAGTGTTGGGTAACTTATAGCAAATATCCAGTCTTGCCCCGAAGTATGCGACGATCTGTTTCAGGCAGTGACAGCACTGCTTGTAAGCCTACTTTAATTTTATTTTTATTTTTAGTTGTATAACAATTTAATTTTACTTCTTTAAATTGATTGAGGAATATGCTGCCACCATCTATTCGCTTTCCGCTTTCCGTTGTCTGAGTTCCTCTGAGAGAGGCATATACTCTTTTATATGTGACCGACCCTTTCGCTTATATTTGCAATACATGTTATTAGATGCATCTCAATATGTTAACTGTTTTTATTCGTGTGTAAATGTGTTAATCGGCTGACCACATTCAGTTATCGACCTGAATGTCACCCCGATACCGACGGGAATGCATGTATCAATACCTTCAATGCCAATTTACCAAGCGATACAATTCTATTAATTGCTTGGTTGTATATTCGGGACACTTTATTTATTTCTGGTCATATCGCGTCATTGGCAGATGGAAGGGAAGAGCGGAATCATGTCACCTGGGTAACCAACTATTTTTTGCAAAGAAGGACATTGGATCTTTATCCTGCAACCACCCAGACATGGCCAAAGCGGGGCGCGAACCACCGCAGGTGGCCGGAGCGCTCAATGCGAGCGCTCTAATCCACTGAGCCATCAGGTCGGCCGATACGTTAATTCGTTCCCACTGTGTAGTTATCATGTTATGTTGCCTGGTAAATTAACATTAACTCTTATCTATCTAAAGTCTTGTATGACAAACGCAACGACATTTAAGAAAATGTATTACGTAATATAGACTTTTGATATAATCATATATTAATCATTAAAGTTTACTAAAAAATCATTAAATGAGCATAAAGGGAACTCTATGAAAAAAGCAGTAGCCACGAACATCGTTCAATAAGCCACCTGCAATTACATTTGTGTTGTTACAAAATAAATTGCGAAATTTTACACTTCAGAGAGCTATTGTGATGTTTGAGGGCTCAACACATTCCACCGTTTCCATGAACAATATGACATAACAAAGTGACACATCAAGAAGCCATCAAATCACATAAATGGGTGCAACTTATATATAAACGGTGATAAACAGTATCGCTGATGCACCGTTCTAGCTTGAAGATTATGGATTTAATTAAGCCACTTACATCTATATACATATTTCTTCGTAATAAAACAAATATGATTAAAGAGTCGCTCATGCGTGGTGTCTTAAACATAATAAACAGGATTGACGCGTTGGAGTCAGAGAGGTCAGGCATATATCGATTAACCAATCAAAAATCCTGCACCATAAATTCCTTACATGAATACGATCAAAAAGTAAGTGCTGAATAATTCAGTTTCTGTCTCACAAAAAAAACATTTCTCTGAGGATATTATTTGACATTGATGCAAAAACTGGCTTGTGATCAATGCTAAATTCAAAGGAACTGCAAGCTTCTTGTTATTTCCTCAACTGCACAGTGCAATGGTAACTTATAGTACTGGGCACCAAGTGGCTTCCTCTACATCAATTTATAGATACTGACACCACCGTCTTTCGTTTTTTTCTTTTGCTGAAGCTTAGAGACTTGACCAGTAACTTATGACTGTGATTGCACAAACGCGCCGTTTTTTTTGTCAAATTCGCCCGCTTGTGAGTTACTTTATCCAATTGTTTACCTGGCGTGATGATTTGGTCTTACGAGTCTCTCCATCAGTCAATCAACTCAAATTTGTCAATCATCGATGCTATTTCTCGTTTGGCTTTTACATTATTCTTATGTGTATAACCGATCGTATCTTTGCCAAAATCTAACACAAGATTCCAGTCCCCACATAGAATCAGGGTGACACTAACAAATTGTTCTATCCTATGCTGTAAATCTGTATAATAATCCTTTCTTAAGACCATAACCGTTCATAACCCACATGAGTAAACCTATTTTAGCAAACAGTAATATCCAAAATTAATAAATTACCAAATTCGTCTTTCTCCACAGAATGTATTGTGAATTCAAAATTATATTTTAGCAGTATGCCAACTCCTCTGGCCTGAGAAGACGGCCATTCAACATAAATTTGCCTGTAAATTTTCTCCCAGGTCGATTTCTACGCTTTCATTGAAATGTACATCTTGCAGACACAGAATTGAGGCGTTTGTGCCTCGGAGCCAATTTGTCCGTCCTCTTAATATGGGACCCTAGCTCCCTTACATTTAAATTGCATACAGTAATGTGACTCATTGTGACACGGTTTGCAATCTGTTCGTGGTCTACCCGCTAGAACAAATGTGTGTAGGCTACAACAATTAAATGTCCTTGCCTATGGACAAGTTCCAGTATTGAGCGATAAAACGGTTAGCTTACGCTTACCAGTCTGTTTTTGGAGTCGTGTATAAACTCGTCGCAAACTGTATTTGCCGTTTCATGTTAACACAAGCATCAGTTGTTGCATCATCTGGGGTATTATCAGTCAATATCATTATTAATGCGATTCCTGTCCAAATTGTTTATTACCAGAATTCGTTTTATTATTATCATTTTGCTTCCCTTAGGCCTTCCATCACTTGCCGATAATCGTGTTATCATCCCAAGTCCACGTTGGTAAATCCTCCATGTAGCCTCCTATCCAGTGCTCCACGTTATTCCCATCCATATACTGCCCTAGAAAGTCCTGTGTGGCTTGGTCCTGGATCAGCGCCAGGGTCCGGTGTTCGCTCTCACAGCTGGTCAGGGACGCGTTCCATGTCATGACGTCACTGGACAGGAAGTAGCAGGTCCTGCGACCATCGTCACGGTCTCGACAGTTGCCCTGACCACTCACTGGAAACCCAAACCAGCGGAAAAAAAGAAATATCAGTCATTCAATATAGACATGGAAATTTATTATACTGTATTTCTCGCATATATATGGTGCACCGATGTCGAATCCACGCTAGAAATTTTTGAGCTATTATATCTATCCATCTTGATCGGTTACTCAATCATGTATTACCACTTGCGAATGCGGGTTAATTATTCTAGGACTCAAGTGGGGCATTGGGGGCACTCCATCCATTGTCCGTTTTAACAAGCTCCGGATTCACCCATGAATATTACGCCACGCTACAGGCAACCCCTTATATGGCACAGAATACTTTGAATGCCAATATGAGGTGATCAGATCTCGATAAAATGATGCTTAAATTCGCTACCATTGAGACAAGTAAACCACTGTTATATTTCTGTTCCGCAAAATATATGTGATCATTATGTACCATATCGGTATGTCAAACATACGCGTATTAGCGCCACCATGTACGGCTTAGGCATTAATATCTTACTTATCTCTTCTTATATTTCCTCCTGGGCATATATGTCTAGTATAGCGCAACACGTAACAATGAGTCAGTGCATCTGTGTTAGCATTTAACAATTTCGTAATTACGAGTTACTAACATCTAAACAATGGCTTTGCATCTCACAATTAGGGTTTGGTATCTCACAATTAGGCCTTATTAAATCCTTACACGGGGATCTATTATTCTCTATTGGGAAAAGACCTTTAATTACAGCTGATTAAGGAAGCCGTAGAAGCAACTAAGGAAATTAAGGACCAGTCCTAATCGGGAGATTTAAGTCGTGTTTGAGCATACCCCCTATGTATCTTAAGCAGGATATACCCCCCCCCCGCCCCCACCCCCCATATACCGTATCCTCTCACCATCATTCTTTTCAAAGCTCCCCACTACACGCCCTACCTCTCACCAGCCGTCGCATGCAAGCTCCTACCCCCGCTTCCACCCATCCGAACTCCTTACCCTCTCACCATCTCTCCCTTGTAAGTCGCACTCCCAGCATAACACCATACATCACGCAAGTTCCAGCACTTTTTTCATCATGTGCATGTACATAGAAAAACATGTCCATATCAGTGGACAAATCACAAATTGAATCACACAATGATGAAGTTGATCATCATAGCAATGGCAATGACTTTTATGCATGTGTCAATGGCAGGTGGGTCTATAGATGCAATATAAATTGTTCGCAATACTGATTCCAGATGTGAGCAGCGCGATAAAATGACCAGATCCTAGCATAAGGATGGTTGCCCTACCCAAATCTTTAGCTTAACGTTGGTTGGATTCTCCACGTCTGCAGTATGGCATTGGTTGCGTTCCACATATTTTCTTTACTAAAACACATATTGCTTCATTGTGCACTGGCAAAAATAGCCAAGGGTCTGAACTCGCCTGTCAAATCTCGCCATCAAAAAAATATGAGATTGCTTGCTGATCACAACGCAAACATAAATGAATGAAACATTATAACGACCATGCACAGAGTAATATAGATAATAATTAGGCCAGTAGTCTCGTCTCGAAACAAGCACGCTGTTTGACAATAGCATGTTCATGTATTCACAAGTGCAAAAGAAAGGTACCCGACAGTCCGGAGGTGCCTATACGGGCTCCACCATCAGTCACCGTTCCGATTGTTGAATTATTCGATCTGGATGGGACTTCCGTTTTGACATTTACACTCGGAAGAGCATCTGTCACAGGATTTGTTGGTCCAGATAGGCCAGGATCCACTGCGGACGGCATTGTTGGCCCAAAGGCACCAGGATCGGCTGTTGTTGGATTTGTAGACCCAGATAATCCCGGATCGGTTGGAAACGGATTTGAAGGCCCAGATACGTAGGGACCGACTGTTGTCGGATTTTGATCCACAAATCCACATCCAACCTGACACTTACTTATATGATATGCGTAAATAATATCCACAAATCCACATCCAACCTGCCACTTATTTATATGATATGCATAAATAATACATCCTTCAGCTCATCAACATTAAGCCACATAAAACTCGTGGCTGAGTGCGGAAAGGGCAACCTCCCCCCCCCCCCCCATAGTAAATATGTAAGCTAACAATGTACATATAGATACACTTGAATGATTACTAAAATGGTTTGGTAAACAAAAAGTGTTGGCTGTTTATTATTTTAACGGCGGTTTAGACTATTACACAAATATAAAAATCAGTCTCACCCGAAGCAGAATATGTTGTCTGAAGTGGTCCAAAGGTTTCTTGGCATAGGTAGGTTTTCCGCTCACTGCAATCAGCGTTACGCCATAGACCTTCACTACAGATGTAAGTACATCGGTAGACAATCGACAAGCTTGATCTGCCCTCCATCGGGTATACGCCCCCCCAATTCGCGTATTCAATAGGCGTCTCTGGAAATCAAATAAGGAATTTAATTTTATACAACCATTACTGATATCGTTAGGTCACCATAAATATAGGTATGATAAATAGCTGATTATCACGCACATCCCCCTCTCCCTCCTGGCCATACACACACATGCCTACCTTCAGTTACGAAATCTGGCGTGAAGACGTAGTGGCCGCTTACCATCTGATCCGTCCCTTCTCTACACCCCTCCCCCCTTTTCCCCTCCGCAAAATGAATAGAATGGAAAGGGTGGGAGGACAAATGACCCCCACCTCCGGCCCGCTCCCAGCCGCCCTGCGCCCCATATGCGCACCCACATCTGCAGCTGGTGCATCCCTGGTATAGGGCTTAGCAATAGACCACAGATCAGTGGATCTTGGGTTAGAATGTGGATCCGGATATTGAAATTTTGAATCTGACGCATGCTCCATTCATTCATTCTTTATTGTTCCGGAAGGTTCCTTGGCCCAGTTTAGGCTTCGTTGGCACCAAAATGACTTTAAAAAAGTTAATAATTCCCCTCACACTAATCATCCTTGACCGATTGCCATTGTGGTGAATCCCCCCCACCCCCCCCCCCCCACCCCACCCCCGCCCCCTCCGAACCCACACACTAACCGTCTTTGTTCCATACCAATTGTGTTTGGTGAAGTCAGATCCAGAATTCCGAGATGAATTGGGCCTCGATGGTTTCGTTCCTGGTGTTTAGCGCCTCTCTGAGTCCCAGCCAAATATCCTCGGTGTTTATCTTGGCTAACATTCCAGACTCGTCACGACATCGTGTCTGGGCCTCAAACCATTTTTTCTTGGGCGTGAAATGAACACGGAAGCATCTGCCCTTCAGTTTGACCTCGAGGATGTCAGGTGTGTTGGCCTTGCATGAACCACCGTTATCTGCGTTAGATAGGATGTACCAGGTAATAACTGTCAAACCACTGAACTACAACGTGCAACTATTGCAACAAGTGTGAGAGATATTGCTATATTTGCGAAAGGAAAAAAGGAAATGAAAATGAATAAAGTAAAATTATTGCAATATCATGTGCACAATCAGGTGATAATGTAATCTATAGATAATAGTACATACATATCTATAGCATACACAGTCACCTCGTTCATCCGACTCCCGATGATCCGGAAAGCCCGCTATCCCAAAAAGTTCGACCTGTAACTGTTGTCCGCAATACTAATTGCCCTCTTGAATCCGACATTCCCTTTCAGACACCGACACGGCTGTGCGATTCAGGTTTGACGTAATGCCATATCGGTCGTAATGCATAAGAACAAATTCGCATTTCATATATATTGAGTGAGTTTATCTTGGCATTGTCTGACAGAATACACGAATGTAAAGTATTAACGAGCAATTGATTATTATCAAATTTCATGCCGTTCCCAACATCCCTTGGTTCATGCCACATTGTCTACTTTGCAAGCCCTTTGTCTCCTTGAGGAATTTTCACACTCAGCTTGTCATACAATAATAGGGTAGTTATAAAGCGATATTACGTGATCACATGCTGGAATAGAACTGTTCATTTTGCTCTAGAAACCAAATTCAGCTTGTTACGACAGATCTGGCATTACATCAAACCTGGGGCACACACTCCTGCTGACTTAACCAACAGACCCAAAAGATTAATCTGGCGGTTATCGCGACAGCTAAATGTGTGATCTCTTTGAACGTGGTTCATCGAATTTTCAGTCTGTAATCATAAAAAAAATCGGTCCATCTTCCGTGTTAGATCCCTCGACATGGATTATTATAGTAAATTGTATGTTCGAGTCTTACGTGAGCTATGCTGATTCAACGATTGGCCGGGGAAGAACGACCAAAATAAAAGGGTCCTTTGGAATTCTTAATTTGTAAACGTCATGCCCCTCTATGTGGATCTACAGTTAAGGGTCATTCTATAATTACGGTGCATTCTGTGTCCTGACTGTCAAGGTCAAAGTTCATGGCTGAATATCGGTCTCAAATATTTACTTATTTCGTGATAAGATACATCAATTAGTCTTTGTATTGAATATCTGAAGCAAAGAGATGTATTTAGAATAATTTCGTTTACAGAACAATTTCAATACAAGGTACATGACAAAACTTGACTGTCCCTGGAATGACCATCATTGAAATTTTTTGTGACCACTGCGTCCGCTGCAATATTTCTGAATTTCTTATGCATGTGGTGTCATGTGGGTCATTTGAAGTTGACAATATAGAACTTCCAGGTACAAAATAATACATTCTGAATAAGATAAGGGTTTTAAAGTCGGTGTCTTTTCAATCGTGTCCCCTCCGTTACCGTGGCATATTTAAGCGCATGTGAAAATAAACGCTCCCTCGATCTGCTATCTGTACTGTTGCATGGCAACGCAAGTTCCCACGCGCAGTTTTGGCGGGAAGATTTCCAACGTGCTCTTCTGGTTCGACCCATTGAACAGATTTATCAGGTGAGTGTCAAGGGTGAACATTCTTAAATGTCCCCACCGTTACCATTATTATTCAAGGAAAAAACTGCAGTAGACTAAATTGGGCGATGTTTTGCTATTGAAAACAGAAGCAATACAAACATATTTGGTGACTGACTTAGTAATATGAAAAGATGTTATCCTGCACCATATCCTATGGCAATTTCGTCCACTCTGTTACCGTCCCCTCCGTTACCCAAATTCTGGTAACAGAGGGGACAGAAAACGGTAACGGAGTGGACATCTGGGTGTAACTGTGTCCTTTAGCAACGTTTTAGGTGAGCGAATACCGGCTTCCATGACCTTAACCTCTACTTGGAAAGTGGTAATGGATGGCGGGATGGGACAATTGTTAATGTTGTCTGGGGAGATTTAATTCTGGCAGATAACACGGTATCTGTAGTAAACTATCGAATATATAACGCTTTCACCAATTAAATTTAGCATTTTATGCTTCTGAGGTTGCATTAATGACACCGTTAATCGATATCGGGGAATTGTTCCATCAATTAGCATTATTTTTTTTTATTTTTTTTGCAGACGTAAAATGCCTCTCACAGCTGCAGAAAAGCAGCGACGCTACCGCGACAAAATAAACTTGGATAAAGAAAAACGAGCTGAATATTTGCGAAAAGAAAAAGCAAGATGGAGAAAGAGAAAGGAAAGTGGAAAGGTCAAACTCGCTGATGCCATGACTGAACGGGAATTGCGACTTGCCCGAAGAGCTTGGAAGATTCGTAGAGCCAATAACCGTAAAAAAGAAAAACAATTAAATGCATTAATGACGCCGCCTTGTTCTCCAGACAGCAACATATCACCGGCTCCCAGCCATGCAGGAGTAATGAATGAAAGAGCGAGAAAAAGGCATAGAAGGAAGATGGTGAAAGAAATTGAAGATTTGAAAAGGAGATTGAAGGACCAAGTGCGTGAAAAGGAGAAATTCAAAAAAAGGTGGCAGAGACTGAACAATGATGGAAAGTCAAATACACCACGTTCAAAGACAAGACGCCTCTTGCGGTATGCAAGTACGTCAGAAGTCAGAAAGACATTGTTGTTCCACAACGTTCTGGTGGATCAAATAAGAAGGAAATATGCAGTCAGTAAACGTGAGAGACAGAAATCATTGTACGCCAGACTAGTGGCGGGAACTACCGTCAAAAAGTACAAGCTACAACGTTACATGCAGGAGCAGTTGGGCTTCTCTTCGAAACGCTGGCCAGGGAAGTTCAATATGGGATCTAATGAGGAGGAAGGCGGTATAACCTATCAGAAATGCAAGGCTGCATCTCTTGGTACTCGTATGATGCAACGAATACACGCCTTTTATACGAGGGATGACAACAGTCGCATCACCACTGGAAAGAAGGAAACTATCACCAGGAACAAAGAAAAACGCCAACGGCGGCTTTTGACAGATAGCATGAAGAACATTCACCTCAAATTTCTAAGCGAAAATGGAAATTTGAAACTCAGCTATTCTTTGTTTTGCCGTCTCCGGCCATTTTGGGTACTTCCTCCTACAGCCACAGACAGGCAAACCTGCTTATGCAAGCTGCATGAAAATTGCCAGCTGCTGGTATCAAAGCTTACATCTCTGAAAATATTGGACTCTAAAAACTTGGATGAAGTAGTTTCAGGACTTGCTTGTGATGTCAATTCAAAAGATTGCATGTATGGAGATTGCCTCGCATGCAAGGGAAAAACACCAGACTTCAAGACAATTGACAAGAATAACTCAACCTCCTGGACTCAATGGAAAACAGTGAAGGAGATGCGTACTATAAAAGAAGTACCCAAGGCCATCAGCATGACCATCAAACAGGAGGTTAAGGGCACTGTTGGAGATCTGATAGATCAAAGCATTGATTATCTGCAAAGGTTTAAGCGACACTACTACAACATAAGACACCAGTTTCTCTTCTATCGTCAACAGATACAGAATATGGGGAACAATGAATGTTTGATCCATGTTGACTTTGCAGAAAACTATGCTTGCAAATATGCGACAGAGATCCAAAGCATGCATTTTGGTGCTTCAAAGAAGCAAGTCAGTCTGCATACAGGCGTTTACTACGTAGGATCGAATGGCAAGGCCAACTCGTTTTGTTCCATGTCAGACAATCTGGAGCACAGTCCATTTGGGATTTGGGCACATTTGGAACCAATGCTCGACGACATGCAGCAGTCTTACCCCGATATAGACACAATTCACTTTTTCAGCGATGGCCCATGCACCCAGTACAAGCAGAAACACAACTTCTTCCTTTTCACATGGAAGCTAGCTCTTCGTGGCATTAAGTTTGGTAAGTCATAAACATCCGTAGATCAGTGTCATAAATCATATCGATTTAATTGTGAGTAACTAGTTTCATATCTTCTGAATAGTACACATAATATGTACTTTCATAAATCAAATAGTCGTTTTAAAGTGTGTGACATGGGAAATTTCTTTCTGTAAAGAGGTACCCTTTGTATATTTGTGGCAAAATCTTTAGTGTGACCAGCTCTCACTCATTCCATTCTCAGTTCGGAAGTTTTGCATCCGCTAAAATTCACTTCATCCTAGTCAGCAGTTTCATAATTCTTTCATTGAAATGTGACGCACAAAGTTTTTCCGTCATCCTAGTAAAGATATACGTAATATAGAGAAAAGTTATATTATCGTACTATTTTAGCCTATTGTGTATTACATTTACAGCCTCTTGGAATTTCATGGAAGCCGGACATGGTAAAGGAGCGCCCGATGGAGTTGGGGCGACGGTGAAGCGATTGGCAGACTACAGAGTGCAAAGAGGCAGTGACTGTCCAAGTGCTACTGCCCTGTACAATTTGTTGAACTCGGAGTGCAAAATCAAGCTTTATCTTGTTGATTCAGAAGAGATCGAACACTTAAAGAAATCTTTTGCTGAAATTACTTTGCCAACTGTGCCTGGCACAATGAAGATGCACCAGCTCAACACTAAAGGCTGTGGCGATTTCACCTATAGAGATGTCAGCTGTCTCTGTAAACGAGGGGAAATCTGCTCATGTTATTCCCCGAAATCGTTTTCTTTTGCCGTGAAATATCCCAAAGGAGGAAAGGCTAGTAACCAGTCAACAGTTATCAATAACCAAGAATCACCTGACAGAAAACTATATTTTGAAGCTATACTAGAGGAGTTTGGGACATTCAACACCTATGCTGAGCTGAAGAGCAAGTGCATCGAGCTGGAGGAAGAAGTTGATCAGAGATATGCCATCACAGGGCGCTGTGTCAGGTTGTCTTCGGAGATGGAAATTGATGAAAATGCGCAAATGAATGCACCAGATGATCTCCCATTTCCACATATGACACCAGTCAAAGTGGCAGCTGATGGCAATTGCTTGCCCCATACTGGGAGTGTATTTGCCTTCGGGCATGCTAACTGCGAGGCAGAACTCAGGGCGCGCATTGTGATCGAACTTGCGGTCCACGGGAAGCTCTATCTCGACAAAGATCACCTGAGGCAGGGGGCTGATGTTACTGATCGAGAGGCCAAAGCCCTGACACGCAAATTTTGCATGTTCTCTGGGATGTACGAATCGACAGGCAAGATCACCGAGAAGGACATATCTCTTCTATATCAGGCCGAAGTCTTGGAACTTACTAAGAATGGCAGTTACATGGGCATATGGGAGATATTTGCCATGTCCAGCGTATTAAAAGCCAAACTCTTCACGGCCTACCCCAAGAGAGGAAATCCAAATGTCCGAAGTGATCTGCATCGGCTACTCTTTCCTAGGCAGCTGGAGTGTGCAGAAACGTTCCACTTAATGTGGACATCAACAAGGTTTCATGAAATGACTGGCGACCATTTCGTTCCAAATCACTTCGTACCTATGTTGGCCGTTGAAGGCCCAGAACCGTCTACCACACATACCAATGACCTTCTTGGCATGTATGTAGCGGTGCGGTATGACTGTGCACCATACCCGGGTATTGTGATCGACGTGGACGACGAGGATGTGCAGGTTAAATGCATGCACCAAGTTGGTTTGAACCGATTTTTTTGGCCCGACCGTGACGACATATGTTGGTACACGAAAGACGATATCATTCAGATAATTGCCCCACCAGAAAAGGTGACAGATAGGCACCTCCAAGTTAAGCCCTCCATCTGGCACGATATTCTCAAAAAGAGAACTTAAACAGGCCATGTTAAATTACGTTGTGCAACTTGTGCTTGCCCTAATTCCTGTTAAGGCAAGTGAACACTGCATTTAAAAAAGTCGCTCATTTATTGAATGTGATGTATGATACACCAGTACGTTTAATGTTGTCCCCTCCGTTACCATGGCGTCCCCCCCGTTGCCATGAGTCCCCTCCGTTACCTAGCCTTTAATTTTCCGTACATAAGAAACAAATATACCCATACAATAGATTTTGATACCATTGATGTATTGCGCCTAGTAGATTGTATTTAATAATGAAATAAACTTTCAGGGGACTATACTTGCGAGACGCACAGTGTGAAAGCATCTCAATATCAAGGTTTTAGACAACTCACCACATATACTTAATTAATCTGTCATAACTTACACAACCAGAGGCAAATGTCTTGCTTTATCTATCATAAGGACACTTGAGGTATTAGCAAGATGAGTTTTAATGAATAATACAACGTTGAAAGTATGTCGTCTACATCAATTTCGTCGGTAACGGAGGGGACAAAAAGTATAATGACACGCAGCATAAATCTACACAATTTCTCAGAATTTGCTAAATCAGCCCGGCCCATGGTTCTGTTCACGTTGAGTCATGATTGCTACGTTGAATAAATAAAAAAAAAAATGTTTTGGAAACTTCATTTTTATTATTCGTTCTTTCTCCAGATGCACCGCAATTATAGAATCACCCTTAAGTGCTGACCGAGGTGGCGCGGTTCGGTCGCGGTGGCTATAGCCCACTGCACGCGGTGGTCGCGCGGTGAATGACCGTATAGCAGCTGTCTGAATTAACGGCTTAGGCTATTTTTAGATATTGGCAGTATTTTGTAACAAATGAAAGATAGATTATTCTGATGAGGACGAACTCATGTTGCAACGTAAAGACGTCGCAGAAGGAAGAGATATTGGATTCATCGCACCCTTCAAAGAAGACTGACGCTGAGAGAATACCACAGGCTCATTTCAGGCCCACGAAAAAAAACAATTTGACCAACCGTTGAAAACAATCATGGCGCCTGAGCGGTCAGCGTAGACTTTGGGCTCTCGTTATGAAGCCCAGCGATTCGCGCATCAGACATTTATTTGCGAAAAAGCAAGCCACAAATGAAAAGTCGAATGGTTCGTGGTTATTTTGATTGTAAAGAAATGTGGAAACATCAATGCCATTATTGTGAAATTGCAATTTTAATGCCACCAGGAGTCTTTCACCGGCAAGAAAGTCGTTGTCTGCTGCCACTTTAGTGCGAGCCTGTGAGCGATGAAGTGGCCTTTCGTAAGCACCGGAGAAGGGTCTGCCTTCTGTCCAGAAAAACACCAGGTAACGCTGGTGTGCACATATGGCCACCATACACGATTTTTTATGCGCATTTCTTCGGTAACCCGGGTATATCCCAAGGTGGACCGAATGCGCACATTACGCATCGATATACCGCCCGATATTTCTTGCACCCGGGTCGGGTGCGCGCGCATCCCTTCGGTATGCCGATGTATTCCGTTCAAAACAGCACAGGCTATTCGGAGAGAAGATGGCGATTGATTGAAAAGTGACTGTCTAGGCTGGTTCCATTACCCCTAAATGAAATGGACATGACCGATAAGAACATTTCATTGACATTGAGTATAGGTTGAGGACCCGCGGACCCGCGGACCCCCCCCCCCCCCCCCCCACCACCAACCGGATTCACATAACAGTGCCCACCCTAAGCCTGCCGGGCCTGTCCAAACGAACTGCTGTGATCGATAGCAACCACACTGACCCTGTCGCCAAGATACCCTACCAGGTGGCAGCACTTTACTTGTCGAGAACCCTCACAGATCCTCTGGGTGAGTTCGGATATGCGACTGGAGTAATCGGCGCAGATATTTGGAGCATGCGCACTCATACATTTCGCTCGTGTGCGGATAAATATAAACCGAACGTAAAATCCGCGATCAGCGTAAATGTTGAACTTGCCGAAATGCACAAATCATAAAGATAATTTAAGAGTAATATAAAATAAATATACGGATATGTGTTGTTTTAAATATTTAATTTTCATTGTTAAATATTATTCAGAAAATGTTTGCAGGTAGAGTTGCTACGATATACATATTTAGCGCATTGTGGGGCCTGGACGCCATGTTGAAAATCCCCGTTGTCCTCCGCTGGGTGGGGAGTAAGCTCTGGGAGTAAAATGTACCGCTAGATCGCGATATCGCACCACCATCTCCGCGTTCGGGACTCCGCGGAGTCCGACTACTGCGCTCGCATACCCGAACTCACCCTTTCGGTCAGTAGTGGCACCACCGCGTGAGTGACGTACGAGTTATGTTTGATCAGTTTGGGGCTGAGCAAGCCAGACACTGACCTATCACTAGGACCTTGGCTACGTCAGTGATAAGAGAAGTGAGCGTTCGTTGTTTATTACATCATGGATCCCACTTGTCGACGACCTTCTTTTCATATCAATTCGCATACCGCTGTTCTTGTAATATCGATGATCACAAAAACATTAAAAAAATGCATGTAAAGACCGTGGTGAGTAGAATTTGATAGGATGAGAGGGGTAAGGTAGATCTTAGGGTCTGATGGCGGAGGGGGGTACGTGCCCCCTGTGCTCCCTTCAATCCTAGCCCGGGGGCACAAAATGAGAAAAAAAGGGGGGCACAGATATATCTGAAAAGGGGCACGTGTCCTCTGTGCTTCCCTGGGCACGCCCATAAGTAGAGTGGGATAAGTAGCCCCACATGGGGTAAAACGCCCCATCTAGCTCACATCATCGCGATCATGTGATGGACAGGAAATATGGATAGCGAGTTTTTGTGGTTTTTGGAACTCATTGGGCCAGGACTGAAGGGTGTTATATGACCCGGTCGTGAACGACAGTAAACTCGTATGGCGTGTGATGTTAGGAAGTAGGGAGGAAGATGGAAGAGAGTGGGTGGGTGTATGGTGGCGGTATATCTCATGAGGGGGAAGGGAGGAGGGGGCAGTAAGGGAAAGTGATTTTGTACTACCCTTCACTAGTCTTTGCTCACCCATGAACATGTCAACAACGGCTGATTTGCATGCGGCACTTGCGTCAGTGCACAAGTCACAAATGCACCCGAAATAAAGTGCGCTTTTCACATTGTTATATTTTCATATTACAACCACAAATATGTCAACTAACATATTTTTGAGACTATATAAGTAACTCTATATATTTGCTACAACTTTATATCACACGATACGTTCTAGATTCAGCCGTTCCTCTCCCTGAATTTGTAGAGACTTTCAGAGTCGGTCTGAAGTCACATGTTACCTGAGTCAAAGTACGGATAATGGTTTCGGGGAAG
Source organism: Arenicola marina (assembly GCA_964019135.1). NCBI lineage: Eukaryota > Metazoa > Annelida > Polychaeta > Arenicolidae > Arenicola > Arenicola marina. Next base: position 31,785,500 of record OZ025263.1, read on the forward strand.
ACGCCGATACGTTCAGACGTGAGGACTTACATTTACCTCCACAAAGGAGAGCTTCAAGACGCTCTGGCGTCCGAACGTATTTGTGTAACGTACTGGACTGTCTGGGGAACTTTTGTACCCACCTTGATATTTAGTTTATTTAGCGTCAAATCATTATTTTCGTCGCATTATACGAAGAGAACTCTTGGCCTGCTTGTTGGCTTATGTTCTTCACATTCTTATAGATTCAATCAAGCCATTTATAAGTACATGTAGATATAGTAACTAGCCCACTAGCCTGAAAATCAGACATTAATGTTGTGAGACACAGATATTGACGTTAATGTCGATCCCTCAGGCTGTCTCATGACATCAACGTCTGGTGTTCAAGCGACTAGCCTACCTGATATGAATCACCCCTAGCTTGATCCGCTGAGATGCATGCCGGGCCCTAGCCCCACTATATGGCTTGTTATAAACTTTTAAAAAGTAATAGGCCGATCCAACCTGCCAATCATTCACTGACGTCACTGTTGCTTTCATCCAATCATCTGGTGCAAAAGGCTTTCCACATGCATTACTTCGGACAAACAATTGTCAATTTCATACCCAGGATTAAGAAAAAAGGACTCAAGTGAGGCTTAGTGTCGGAGTGTGGATCGGTCTATTCTCACCGTTTTTGCTTTCCAAAATGGCGACCAACAAACGGGGACAGCCAGGCCATCGCTCAAGTGATTGTCTTGTTCTTGAGCTTGGAGCTTAGACCGACCCAAGCTGTCAATCATACACTGACGTCACTTTTTCCAATCATTTGGTGCATAAACGTCTTTCACGTGCGTTAGATCAGACAAACACGTCGGACAAACAAAGTAGCTCGTGGTTACTTTGTGTCCAAAACTTGTTTCGGCTTTGTGTCACACAAAGTAACCGAAACGTCTTCAGGATACATCTAATCCGTGTTTTCGAAGTCGCACCACGAAGCCCCGTTATGTGGCACCAGTACTCTAAAGTTACCATGGCTAACGCTCACAGAGTGTGTTTTGCAGGTATTATTTGAAAAGTATTCAAATGCGAAAGAGAAAACAGGCGAAACCGAAATATTTGGGTCCATGGGTGGATAATACATGAGCCAGTACACATGTACAAGGGGCATACTAACCTCATGCAAGGACACACGCTTTGCCACAGCCAACATTTGCACGAGACAACAAATAGAGCAGTGTCCCAGCTATATTCAGATACCGAAGACCGATATATATGTATATATCACGTGTATATCACGATATGTAAGCGTCTTAAGGGCTGCCAACAGACCTCCACTACCACCCCTCCCTCCTCCCGCCCGTCCAGAAATCACGTGGCCTCATCTTGCTTTCTGGTTGGCTGTAACACTAATGACGTGGAAACTTTGTGTCACAAATTCAAACATGTTCAAGTTTCGAATACAAAGTTTTGGTCAAAAAGTTTCGGAAAATTCGCTAGATGTAGGCCTATTATCGGTAATAAATGAAAATCATGTACTTAGGTACAAATTAAAAGTAACAAAAATGCGCATTATTCATTTATCACCCAGGTAGAGAATTGGCACAATAATGATTAGTGGTCATTATTGTCAATTACTTTGGACCCCATAATACGTACATTGGATCGGTTACTTGATATATGTTTCAAAATGTGCCAATCGTTTTATGTTTGGTGCACAATGACAATAAACCATTTACTTTATCTTGTGAAAAAAACAAAGCAATGACAGTGAATATAGTTATGTTTTATATAGGTGTAAAGCAGATATAAAAGATACATGATATGATATTGGCCGATTAAATTATATACTCTTTATATGATTACGATTGCATGATACAAATAAGGCACATGCCTTATACAGCTGTAATACGAGATGCATAAAGGTAGGTACGCGCTATATTCACCGGCCTATTTCAACAGAAGCCTCCATTCTTATCCTGTTATTGGGTTCGTGTCATGCAGTAACTTAAAGATAAATAGTTCAACTGATTATATTATCCTACGCATGCGCAAATTATCATTCAGTCTCGCAGAATGGGTATTTGTAGTTTGAAATCATTTCACCCTCATTGTGCTACTACTGTCTGCTACTACTACCAGATATATCGCAACGCTTTCTGACCAAAATATAGGGTCATACACTTCGCGAAGTAAATGTTGATCAGAGTTGCGAAACCACTCCGCCCACTCTTATTCGGACAAGTTTTTTTCATCCGTTGTGGTTATATGATCACCCAATGTCTATATGCTTTCCATTTTGTACCACAAATTAAGCCTAAACAACATTCGAGATCAATTCGTGGCATGTTCGTTACACAAAAGCGGTTAATTAATGCAAGGTAGGGCAACGGCGATGCGTGTAACATACGCCCTCTACCGGGAGAGTTCAGTTGATTGATAGCATCGTTAATTGCTGAGCTGATAGACCGAATCGATGATTGGCAGGACTGCTGGCCTTATGCCGTACACCAGAAAGCTTGTCTCTGCTATTCTGCCATGCGACGTGACATGTCTTAAGGCAGATCTTCACATCAGATCCTCCATGTCCCTCACAAGTCTTTCCCAGTCACACTGCCCGGTGGCATCTAAGTATGTGAACTGGGCCAGTCTTGGTGGCAGCTGGCACTCCTTCAGTTTGATGGGAATGACGCGACCGCCTGTGACCCTGACGAAGAGGGCTTCGTCCATCTCATACTGACACCACATACTCTCAACAAAGCTGGGCGTCATTACCAGCACGCTACAGACGCTGTCATCCACAGCTTTGCTGATGTTGACGATTGTCGACACCCCCAACCGGAAATCGCGGTTTGCGATGTGCCCCTTGAAGGCATAGTCGCGCTCCAGTTTAGGAAGCAGGGAATAGTTAACCCAGTCTGCGTCCTCGTGGCTGTAAATGACGAAGAAGTCATAGGGCTTTTGGTGTGTGTTTCGGGCACGCTCTAACGGCTTCTGCAAAGTCTCATGTGTGCCTGTATCATTTCCTGTCGAGGGGCTTTTGCGAACAGTAGGCTTCACTCTGTTACGTCTTTTTTCACCTGTCGCGACGCACCAGCCCTCTGGAGATGACATGACGCCATCACGCGCCGTCGTGGTCGTCTGTGAGGCGCCCAACGACGCAGACGCCACTTGTGATTGGTCAAGAACCTTCACTGGGGTCACGGAAACCTTGTCCCTCGTCCCCAGTTGTCTTAGTAACTCCGCAATGTCATCCCTGGGTTCTGCTGCTGCTAGTGACATCACTCCTAGACACCACTTGACGGCATCGACATAACGCAGCTCATGCTTCATGTGTTGACACATTGTGTAGAGATCCTTTGAATCCGACGGCTTCGCTAATACTTTAATTGTCTGAGAAATAACATCTGTGTCGTATTTCCTGTAGCCTCGGTCAAACCAAAAGGCTATTTCGCTCAGTATGTCATCAGCATTGTGCTGCTTGCGGTAGAGCCGAAAAAGGCATTGAAGCAACGGAGTGAAATGTTTATGTGCTTTACGGTTATTTGGTGAGTCCGTCTCCAGTAGCCTCTTGAAACGTTCAATGGCATGTTCGAGTTCCCCTAATTTGTCCAGGAACCGACCACGCAGGCTGTGCACCATTGGGTTCTGCCCACCACCCGGGAATTCCACGGCATTTAAGAAATATTCCAATGCCATGAAATCAACCTCCGGCCCTCCATGCATGTGTTGAAACATTGATGCTATGAGGCAAAGATTATCGGCACTCGGCTGAAAGCGGTGTACGTATTTCATATCCCTGATAGCTTCTTGTAAATTGGAGTTGCGCATACTTATATCAGTGTTGTACCTGTATGTATTGTAAATAATCTGTGCTCTCGTGATGAAACCAAAGCAATTGATCGGCCTTTTTTCCAGGCGCAACGAGATCTCTATTTGGGCCAAAGCATTGCTGAACTCTCTACGGCGCTTGAGATATCTGGCATACTTAGTGTAGTAGTCAAAACAGTCGGGCTGAAGCTCAATTGCTTTTTTAAAACATACTTCAGGTTCCGTGTTAACTTCCTCAAGAGTTGCGTGCTTACGCTTCAAGCCAATAGGTATATCCAGTCCTTCGCCTTCACTAACCGTAGATCCTACGTTGCACCAACAACTCGCGTGGTATTCCTCCATGTGTTCTTCTTCGATGATCTGGGAGAATATTGTAATTGCTTGAACAAACAAACGCTGGCGTTGAGCAAGGGGCAATTCCTTACTTAAGCACATACGTTTCCCAATCAATGCCATGTTGAACTTCCAAATGAGTTCTTCTTCCATGTCAAATACTCCGTCACCGATGGTCAGTGCCCGGTTGTAGTACTCGTCAGCCATCTGAAGGTTTGCGAACTCTCGTTTGCCCACGATAATCTCGCAGCTTAGCGCGTGAGCTTGTTCTGCCAGACACCGTGCGATGCGATGGACGCGACCTTGGTCGGTGCCTTGCAGCTTGGACAGCATGTCCCCACACTGCTCGGCTTTCCCCGAGACGAACAAGCGCTGATACACAAAGGCTTTATTCGCAATCGCATTCAGATTATGTTCGTCATCTAGCAGGACTTCGTCGAACAATTCTATGGCCTTCAGTCGTTGGCCGTTGTGAAAGTAAAGCACTCCGATGAGGTTCTTGAGTGCCAGGCGATGGGGTATCGCCGGATTGGTCTTTATCCAATACTTCAGGCTTTCAATCCTATGCTCAAAGATGGTTGGGTCATGCAGCTCTGCGGCCCGTAATGGCAGAGTGAACATACCCGGTTCACACGTCGCCGACTCACCCGGGGACGATCCATCATTTGTGGCCATCTCCGCTGTATATTGAGTAAGATAACTCACCCACCAGCAGCCCGTGGTAGTCCTAGTCCGAAAGTCAGTCTTAATTTGAATTCTAACACGTCTGGATTTGAAAATGTATGCGATATACGAGAATCGGATGTCATATGGCTACACGGAACGGACACCAGTCACAGTTATACACCTGACAACGTTGTGACGGGATTGCGCAGTAGCCTATGCTGCGGTAGAACCACCGCGCGAGATTTACGTTATGACAGTCAAACTCTTCGTAAAGGCAACGAAAGTACCCTTAATAACACTGTGTCTTATACAGCGTCTCGGACCGCTAAACCTTTTGTGATATTAGGGTGACACATACGGTTAAACAATCCCGTGACTATTATTGTCGAATGTAAGTGAAACCCGAAACCAGATACTTGCGTTGGTCTCATTGTGCGGCAAACCCTCATTTCCTCTGTTCAATACGCGAATTGCATCACTGCTTCAGTCTCCTGGGTTAGGTGAACAAAGCTGAGTGGGTGCATATCAACAACATCAAAACAATTAATGCAGGAAGGAATAAATATTAGTTCTGCACAACATAGTTATATACATATATAACTTGAGATAATATTGCCAATAATGTAAATCGGACACACGTGTTTTAAAACGTGCATTTGTATTTGTGCAATGAGGACCGAAATATATGCTTTCCATTTATAGGGTGAAAAACATTCAACAGCGACAAAAATGCTATATGAGTAACTTGAACAAATGCCAAATGAAGATTGAACCTTCTAACAAACTGTCCTGCCTGAGGATATCGATAATGACTTTCTCCCGCAACCGTATAATACGCCGTGTTGGTTACGGGGTGAAATGCTTCCGTGTTCGGTTTCTGGAGACTAACTTGGCTTATCACGCCACTAGTTCCTCGAGAGGGACGTGGCTTACCACGCCACCAGTTCCTCAAGAGGGACTGGACTTCCACGTACGCCACCAGTTCCTCAAGAGGCACTCGACTTACCAAGTACGCCACCAGTTCCCCAAGAGATCATCGACTTACCACGTACGCCACCAGTTCCTCAAGAGGGACTTGGCTTACCACGTCACCAGACAGACATACGTGCTCTATCTGTTTGTTAATGAGAAACATCTACGATTTTTCTCATTATGTCACTTGGTGTTGTTAGGATGTTTGCAAATTGATATATGTGGATTGCACTAAGCTATCGCGCCGGCCCCGCATCTATATAACGCATGCTCCTATCTAATTATGTATCAGGTTGGCTTGCCTGTGTATGTTTGTGCCATATAACAAGCATATAACTGTTGAGGCCAATGTTATATAACATATACATCGCCTATATACCGATTTTGATCATATCATAAATACAGGCTTGATGATGTGTGCAATGTATAGCAATAATATGTGAATTACTGAATTACTGGATGAATGTACGGTAAAGGGACACAGGTATAGAATGTTCAATTTTCGTGGAATTTTTGTGGGACGCCTTAGTCTCTGTAGATCTTATCGCAGCAGCAAAAAGGGTCAAGTTTGGGACGAGCCATTCCTCCTGGAGTAATTCCCGACTCTGTGCTGTATTCTGCACCGATATTTGCACTGGTGGGATTTGCAACAACCACCGGTCGATTGGGATGACCTGTGCAACGCAGACCCCACAACATTTGAACACGTTGTCGAAGTAATAATCACAATCCCTCCTGGGTACTGGCAACTGACGTCTGGTTCTGCGCCACAGAGTGACCACTTCCTCATTCAACTACAAAACTGAAAAACATATCTAATGGTGTGGGTGGCAGCCCCGAAAGACTGCCTTCTAGAGTTACTAAGGCAATGTGCAGGCAGACGGGATGTTGTTTAGCCCAGCCGCCTCTATATAGTGACTCGATCTCTCATCAAATGGCGTTTCACTTACGCCATAGTCCCCATATTAATATTTGGTCATCAGAGGCCTTATTCATAATCGCCAGTTAGGCTACGCCATTAGACTTAGCGCTTAATGGAAAATTTGTCGAGCGATCATCGGGTTCTAAATACATATGCAGTCACCCAAAAAGTAGACTTGGCGAATTCAGAAAATGCTAAAATTATGTTGAAGAGGATGTCTTAATCATGAGTACCACCACAACGAGCTGGTGAGGCTAAGATGAAAATGCATATTTCGTACGTAACTTACGAGGGGATTATGAATACGGCCCCAGAATTATGTCTTTCATGCGCGAAAATTGAAAAGGAGTCTAATCGAAGATACATTCCGTTGGCATCAAATACATCACTGTTTAGCATTTACTATACTACTCGTACCGTACGGCACCGATTTGGCTTAATCAGAGGCCATGGTTCTTCGGAACTATGTTTTTGACCCGATCGAGGTTAAAAATGAACCAAAAATTAACCTGAACAACTTGCGACCCCCCCCCCCCACCCTCCCCACCCCCGATCCCAACCCCGTTGAAGTCAACCATGAGGTTCACAGTCATGTAGCGTGACCTGGAAAGCGGCCAAGAGCTGCTCGCAGCATGCTAGTCCGCAAACCAGTGGTAAGGGACAACCCCGTGGTCGAGCGTCAGCAATCGTGCAGATGCTTTGCCAAGATCAAGTGGAATTTAATAGACTATTCTATCTTTAAATGAGTTTGTGAAATTTATAATTGAATTTAACACATTTTGAATTGGCTTAGACATATCTTTTATTCAATGCACCTTAGACCATTTCAATGTACAAAATTGTTCCGATCTGAATAATTTGCACATTTGTCGAATTGAATAAAGATATGTTTAATTATTCCCAGTTGATGGTCGTGTTAACTAGTACAATAGCATTGTATCTGAAGGCATCTAAAGTCGCGTAATCTTACCCAAACCGCTCTGCGGTCCCTTCAATGGTCAATCGTTGCCAAAGTGACATTGCCTATAACAATGAAACACGACGTCACTCACACGAATTGGGATTATGTATTTAAACGGCCCACCTAGCTGCACGTGCCGCGATTCTCGGCCACGATATACATTTTACTTTAAACGTTGTATGCCTGAGTTAAACGAAAGTAACGAAGGAAGCAAGGACAACGACAAGCACACATGTGAGGTACTCTTGAATTTAAATTCAACTCGTAATAATAGTAATAGAGCGAGTTGTGCATGGCGTTAGGCTTTCTATTGGCCATTCATCAAGCTGTAACTGCCGTTTATTTTCATAATAAAAGTTGGCGTGCTGCGGCCAATAGTTGCCTAAAGCGGCGCTAACTCGCTCTATTGTTATATTCCTGTACTATACGCGCACGGTAAAGCTATTCTTGTGCTCGTGCCCTAACGTCATCATTAATTCAAGTGTCATGAACGACACTTAACGATTTTAACGACAGACACTGGGGTGTCGACAACGACCTAGGGGCCCAGCAGACTCCTAGCGGTCTGAAAGACACCTAACACATGTTGGCTGACCTGGTACTTAGTGGGTTAGAATGCTCGCCTTGAGTGCTCTGGCCACGTGAGAGCCTAACTTGACGTGGATCGTTGTTTCGAGCCCCGCTGTGGCCATGTCTGTGTGGTGCCAGGATAAAGATCCCACCTCCCTCTCCGCAAAGAGTACAAGATTACCCCGGATATATGGTTCTACTCTCCCTTTCTTCTGTTATTAACGCGATATGACCAACAGTGGTTAAAGCGTCTTGAATATACAACGTACCAGCATACACATGGCTGCAGTCACATAGTGTGTGTGTGTCGGGGGGGGGGGGGGGTGGGGGTGAGGTGTCTGGGGGACTGAACACCTAGGGTCCGACGTCCGACGCATACCTAGCTGCGTGGAATTGGAAGCAGCGATTAAATATTTAACGGCTGGGTATTTGAAAGTGATCTAAGGTAAGTGGTGAGGCGTCTAGTATCCGCACGAAACTTCGAAATTGGGCAGGGACCAGGAGAGCATGTGTCTGGTGGATTTTAGACAGGAGGTGGGGGGCGGGAGGGCAGGGGGCGGGAGAGTCTACTGAGTGTTTATTATTTCCTTTCTTTCGTGGTAATATGCCAAACTTTAAAGCGACCGAGGGGCGTTGGGCACAACCACTGTCACGTCATAACGTCTAACCATTCTTGGGGTTGGCAAAATATTGGGAAGCAGATGCTTCACTGCTCCCCCCAACCCACCCCACCTACCAGGTTGTGCTTCACCGCCAAAGCGCTCGGTCAGGGCGTTTTACTGCCAAAATCAAGATCAGCTTGGAACGGATATTTTTGTCTCGGCAGTTCGTTTATCAACGCACATTTTCAGAGCCCATCCATCCCTCCCCCCGATCTCAAATGTTTCAAATATCCACTCTATATGGGTAACGTTTTCATCACAAATGACGAGAAAGATTGTATTCACGGTTACTAAATACTAAAATTCCGAGTTTTACGATTAATAAAAATCCTTCATCACGGCGGTCGGCGAATACCCCATTCCCAGTTGACGAAGAATTATTTTCCTTATTTCTAGTTCAAGGTGAAATGAAAAGCCCAATCCCGAGGAACGCAAATACCCTCCCCCCCCCCCACCCCCTGTTAAGGGGTAGTCCATGAACCCACCGATATGTTACTGCCACAAATGTGTTCGTCAGATTGCCCGGCACGTCTGGAGTTGGATGACTTACCTAATTACAGTTAGTTCTGTTGGTCGCTATTAATTTTGACATTGGAAAGGGTCTGAAAAGGGGTGTCGAGTGTCCAGTGGTCGCCGAGACTTCCGGTTAGCCGATTTTGGAGACAAAGAAACGAAGTACGTGTTCGGAACGACTTTAGAATATCTGCGCACACTGGTATCCTGACTATCTATGACGTAGGCGTGACGTGTATGTTGCGCATAGACAGAGCCAGAGAATTAGACTAGACTGCGCAAGAGCCAGGTGCCGAGGGGTGGGTCCATTGCGGATCGCCTAGCGATAGGGCTAAGAATATTTAAGAAATGTAGCTGCTCAAAATGGACATACGTCATACTTTCATTCGCTTGCACCATCACAATGACACAAATTTGTTATGACGGGGCAACACGGGTGAGAAACTAGCGTTTGTTGACATTTCCTACGAAATCGGGGCATTAGGATGTCACACGGATTCAAACTAACGAAAAATGACTTTAGAAACGTTGACTTGTCGTGATCAAAAAGTGATACGAACACATACAAACGGTATTGTTTTACCTTTAGCTACAGGATTGGGGTGTTAACACACCAATCCATGTTCATGTAAGCACAAAGCCCTACGGATCTAGGTTTATTCATTCGGACCCGCAAACCCAGTCACGCTGGTTTTTTTTCCAGACCTTTGACTTTTGACACACTAGCCTAATATCCAAGTTAATGTATTCAAGAGATTCAGGAGGTGGGCTGACTACTCACCAGATCCCCACTCGCATGCGTTCTTTCTGTGTCACTCCGATATCCTAAAGAGGAATGCCAATGACAATTGGTATATCCTCTCTGGACAAAGAGCAAACAGTTGCAAACGCTGTGGTTCGGTAGCCCATTTTACTGAGTTTTGTCCTCAAACTGTATCCAGACCGAAAGGATTCCAGGGACAGGCATCCAGGCTCCCTGACCGTAGTGGTAGAAAGCCGTACCACTTCAATGGCGGAGAGATTTGTAACAATTACAATGGCCTTATGGGTTGTTATCGCCATGCCTGCCAGTTGGCTCATGTGTGCCTGAAATGTAGGCAAGGCCATTCTGCCTTTACATGTTCATCAGTCAATAAGTCTACACCTACATCCTCGAAACCGGTAACTGCAACATCGACAACTCAAGATGTTGCTTCTCCCTGTGGGGAAGCTAGTAAAGTGCTACGGGGGTCCGTAGACCAATAAGTCCTCGTGGCGTGATTTCACTCGCTTTTATTTAAATATAAACAGCAAAGGATCTCCGGGTCCCGAGGTATGCGCTGGTCAGGAGTAGCTCTTCGTGGTTCCGAGGCTGGTGATCTTGGTCTTGGCTCCCGGTGGTGATGTGTCTGCTCGTCCGGCAGCAGGCCCTTATATTGACCGCTGGCGGACGCGATTGTGAGCCAGCCTCCAGAACCAAGGCGAGCTCCCTAGATTTTCCTGACCAGGCTTAATTTGTGTTTCCTGGGACACCGGAGATTACATATAGCATTCTTCAAACGCATGCAACCGTAACATCAATTATACCAGTACAAAGGTCTGCGCGCGACCTTTCCGACAATGTCACCTTTAATATAGCTCGATATTTTATAAAACGGTTAATTAGGCAGACATGCGACCTGGCGTCAATAATTGGTATGACAAAACCACAAATACTTATTTTTACAAGGGATTGTTGTGGCTCGAATCTGTATATATAAATGGTCAGTTCGAGCCACGGGCTTTTATTTGAGCCTAAATACCAATATCGGCGTGGTCTTTAACTAAACTAAATAATACTTGAATATTGGGCAGAAACACAGCTTGAGCCAGCTAAAACTGCTTCCACGCCTAGGATAATGTATGCCTGGCCAATAGGGAGGCAGGGATCGAAGCCAGGAAGGCGAACTCCAGACTGCCCGTAAACGTGAGGTTGGAGTGTGATGGTCCACAGGCATGATCCCACGTAGGCCGTGTTTAATTTTAGTCCGTGCCAGGTTTTAGAGTGCACTCGCTGTGGCACGAGTGTTGGATCAGGGCAGCAGGACTCAGTTACGTAACCAGCTCACTGCAAGCATCAACGACTATTAAACTAGACTATTGCGGATAACTTAAATACAACACGACATAATTTAATTATAATCTCTGGTCTGCACGGCTGTATCGTAACAATATCCCCTCCTTCCAAAATCAACGTCCCGGTGATAAAAACTCCATATGATAGTAAGTATTTATCGCGCGCTACATCACAACATTATCTGTCTATAGCTAGTCAAATCATAAATTCGATAGTCATTGCTCATTACATTACATTACAAAACGCGTTATAACAGTTAACTTAATACGGGGCAGTATGTATTATTCGTATATTTTACAGCCTACCCATCATAACAATGCAGTGAGTAGTTGAAGACCTGTGTAATCCCTACAATCTGCCGAGTCACATTTTGCAACGCACGTACACCGAGTTAAGGTAACACATGTACTATATACATTAAATCACCTTGCATGACAACATACATTATGTCAGTTACATGACAATATTCAATAAGTCACTTTATATGACAGTAAACATTAAACATAATTTGTCTGCGATGGCATATCTATAGATTGTTCACACATCGGCGTATACAGTATGAGCGTACCATACACACACTCTGGCCTGGAGCGTACCATACACACACTCTGGCCGGGGGTCAATACACGGCGAAACGGTCAAGGTTCGGGTAAAGGCGATTTTGGAACGTAGGCGCTTCGTCGCTTGGTTGGGGATGGTGGGGGAACTGGGGTGGTTGTCCCGTTTGAGACGTCACGGTGTCTGTAGACTACACTGTTAGGGGAGGTCTGGCGTCTAGTCATATACTGATAAATGGGTACCCCGACGGCGAGAATTAGATTAATAGTTGACACGACGAGGGTGGCATATAGAACTGTCGTCTCGGCGTTGACGGCTTTGTTTACAGCGGAGACGGATTCTAACACTGTCGTTATGTTTGTATGGAAAGGCTCCGTTGAATTTCTAATTACGACAAACGCCTGGGTAGAGGGAATACCAGCGGTGATAGGTAGGAGGGCCAGAGCACGGCGGGTACGAATAAAAACAAATACAGAAATCAAGAGACTGGTAATTTAATGCTAATGAGAGTGGATCCTGATAAGGGAAGCCAGGGCTGCTGCAGCCAAGCAAGGTTGGGCGAAGTACTACTAAACTGAGTAGCTAGGATTGCATCTGATTTAGTCGCAAAGAGTTGGTTATTTCCATGAATTGTTTGCGATACCTTTTGAAATCGAGGGAAAACTGCTTATCGGTTGCGGCTACTATTGTCCAATTGTCCTTCTGTAAATTAAAGTCAGGGATTTCAACTACAGTCTGGTCAATCGAAGTTGAACTGCCAGTAAGGTGAGACAAATCTCGGGATGGGTAGAGGGTATGTAAGGCGGGTAAATTGACCGGATGTAAAAATGTTGGTACGTCGCGCTTGGAGTCACAAGTCGATATTTGGGGTGGTATCATTAACTTGCTTGTGTGGACGCTACACCCACAGGGAACCTGCATTATGCAAAATTTACAACCTTGAATAGGCTTAGGTAGTTTCCCTGCACAAGTCATTGCCTATGTGCGATCGCTGCCGCTTGCAAGGTAGTAACCTTCTGACAGATCAATTAATCCTTCGTACAAAGAATCCACGTCATAACGGATATCACAAATAGCGGTCACAGCGGCTGGGTCATCAAAGTATATGGATGCCGCACCGCTTGGTACTGAGCGTACCTTTAGACTCATAACAGAGCTGCAGCGCTTAACGTCACGCCCCTGACAGGAAGCGTAAATTTCGTGGTCAAATTCCGTATAATAACTGCCGTCTCTGGTGACACCAAGGTAAGAGGGCTGAGAGGTAATGAGGGTCGTATTCGAGGTTGTCGTATTCAGCGGAATGGGGAGATCGATGACACTGAATACGTCAAGGTATGCGCTGGTGGTGGCTACTGGAATTCTTAAGGAGATGTAGAGATAACGGTCCGATTGCGTAAAATAAACGTGACGTACCTGGTAGTAATATCCGACATCGCGATGGACAAGACGGAATGCGGGAAAGGAATCAATCAATTTATCTTCAACATCGCTAATGATTTGGCCGACTTGGGAAGGACTTACCAACGATGATGGAAGAAAGCCGTCCAAAAGAGTCTGCACGCCTAACAACCAATTTTCACTCCGCGCTTCAATCACTGCTAAATCACCTAAAATAGTACCCATATAAATCATATAACCACGGTATGGCGAACGTGTGCATCCAATACGATGCCCCGTTGTCGATGCCGCCAAGGCGATGCATCGCCACGCCGTACGGATGCGTCATGATAGTGTGCGGAGTGTTCGCCCGATGGCGCCACCGGTGTTAACAAACCTGTAAAAATATCACATTCATGCAGAGGATATGCCGTAGTTATGGGTTCTTCCTATTGAATTCGTCAATTAGGCTCTGATGGATATTACTTTCTGGTTCCCAAGTGTTATACCTTGGAGGCCAATTTAACCATTTTACCAAGTAGTGGAACGCATGTTGGGGTTTACGACGTTTTAATATCTTTTCTACATAGAATTTTTTTCCGTTATCATCGGGAGTCTGAGAGTTAGTGCTTGGGTCTGCGTGTTGTGGTGCGGTTGGGTCGGGTGGGGCTGGTGGGTCGGGGGCGGCCGCTGGGCGGGGCTGTGGTTGGACCTCTGGGACGAAGCTGTCCGCGGGTAAGTCGTCTTCCTCCAATTCGTCATCTTCATTTCCTACATTGGCGGCTTCACCGATGGGACGGTCCGCGGGATCATGGTAAAACTTTAATCTGTTGGCGTGGATTATCTTGACCGTGCGGCGGTCACCGACGCAACGCAGCTTGAAGGTCACAGGCGTCGTCCGCTCGATGACGTCGAAGGGTCCGTGCCAATTATGGAATAGTTTCTTGCTGAGGCTTTTTTTGTTCTTTGGGCTATAAACCCACACTTTGTCGCCAACCATATACACGGGGTGTTTGGCCAATTCGTCATAACGGCGTTTCATCTTATTTTGGGCTACCTCAATATTGCGGTGAGCGATGTCGTGAATGACATTAATCTTGGTCATGAGCTCGCTAAGATACTGTTCTACGTTCCGAGTGTTTCGTTGTGGCGCAAGTAGAGCTGTGTCAATAGGAAGAGTTGGGTCTCGACCGTACAGCAACTGAAACGGGCTGTGCATTGTGCTTTCCATGGCCGGGGATACGCGGTAGGCGAATAGGACAGAGTGGATATATGTGTCCCAATCAGTTTGATGAGTGTTTGTCTACATAGAGAGTGATTGAGTGATCGTGCCATTAATTTTTTTTCAACAAGGCCGTTACACTCAGGCTGGTATCCTGATGTGAAGACCCTATTTGTGTTGAAAAGCCTACACAATTCTTTTACTAGCGTCGAACGAAAGTTCGCAGCTCTGTCAGACAACAAAACTCTGGGGCAGCCATGTCTAGTCAAGATTTCGTCATACAACAATTTGGCAATGGTGGGGGCATCAATTGACTTCACTGCAAAGGCTTCTGGCCATTTGGTGAGATACTCCGTGAATACTACTATATATTTGTAACATGCCTTCGTAGTTGGGAAAGGACCTAGGCAATCGACTGACAGGCGATCAAATGGACCTACTACTGGGAGGGGTATGAGCGGTGCGCGATGTCGCTGGGTTGGAGTCTTTTTCGTCGCGCAGTCTACACATGAGCGCACCCAGTGCTTCATGTCAGTGTACATCCCAAACCAATAATACAGACTACGAATCTTCTCATACGTTTTGGTGACCCCGAAGTGACCTCCAGTTACATCATCATGACATGCTTGAATAATTTCTGCTCGGAGTGCCGCTGGGATGACCAGCTGTCCTTCTCTATCATCGCAGTGGTTCCTTACCTGCGCGTCACAGTGAAGATATAGAATGTCGTCTGCATCCAAGAAATAATAATCGGCTTGTAACAATACCTTTCTGGCATCCGTGTCCGTAGCGGGCAGTTTCTTGAATTTGAGATAATCCCTTACCTGTTTGACCTTGCCATCCTGCTCTTGCTCGTGACGGATGCGAGTGGAATCGACCCCTGAGACTTGTAGGGAGGATAGAAGAGAAGTAACTACGTCATACGGTCGCCGAGATAGCGAATCGGCGTTCCCATGTGAGGAACCATGTCGGTGTTTAATTTTAAAGTCGAATTGCTGCAATAACAGAGCCCATCGTGCTAGGCGACCCGACGGATCTTTTATGTTCATCAGCCATTTCAAGCTGTGATGATCCGTTACCACAGTGAATTTGGTTCCGTCTAAATATGGCCTGAATTTCTTAATGGCCTCCACCACAGCGAGTGCTTCTCGCTCTGTGGTAGAATAGTTTCGTTCTTGTGGAGAAAAACCACGCCCATCGTAAGCTATTGGATGATCCCTCCCATCTTGCACCTGAGATAAGATCATTCCTATTCCACTCAAGCTGGCGTCACAATGAATGGTAAATGGCAGTTTTGGGTCGGGATAAGCAAGGATGGGGTCGGACGTTAGCTTAACTTTCAGGGTATCAAGTGCATTTTGACAGTCTGCTTGCCAATCAAACTTCACATGCTTTCCTAACAAACGATTCAGGGGCGCAGCGATGTGAGAAAAATTTCTTACGAATTTCCGATAATAGTTCGCGAGTCCCATGAAACTGCGAACTTGTTTCGCGGATTTGGGGACAGGGAATGACGCGAGGGCTTTGCATTTATCAGGATCGGGTGTCACTCCCTCTTTAGATAGTACGTGCCCAAGGAATTTGACTTTCTTACAGGCAAAGTGGCATTTCTTTGGTTTTAACTTGAGTCCTGCGGTACGGAATCGTTCAAAAATGAGTTGAAGATCGGTCAAATGGTTGTCAAATGAGTCTGATTACACAATAATATCATCCAGAAAGACTAGACAGAATTGGTAATTATAATGACGTAGAATGCATTCCATCAAACGCTGAAATGAACCCCCGCTATTGCTTAAACCAAACGCGAGTCTATTAAACTCAAATAAACCGGCGTGGGAAGTGAACGCAGTTTTCTCTTTTGACCATTCTTCCAAATGAATTTGCCAGTAGCCAGAGAGCAGATCAAGTGTAGAAAAGTAGCGAGCTTTGCTGGCTCCAGCTGCATCAATAGTTTCCTGGACTGATGGGGTTGGAAAACTGTCTTTCTTTGTCACTGCATTTACTCGTCGATAATCGACGCAAAATCGATAACTGCCGCCAGCTTTGGGAAAAAGGACCACTGGAGAAGCCAAGGGTGAATGGCTCGGTCTGATGACACCCTGGTCTAACATTTGCGCAACCTGTCGCGCTATTTCGTCTTTATGCTTGTAAGACGTCCGGTATGGTCGCTGTTTGATCGGAGGACTGTCCCCCGTGTCAATCACGTGTTCAACACAAGTTGTCGCCCCTAATTCACTCTGATTATTTGCAAAAACATCCCTATAGTCTGTCAGTAGGGTCATCAGTCAATGTTTTTCGCCAGTCGTGAGGTCAGACTTAGTAAGGTCAACGTCAGGCGGCTCAGGCGGACGAGGGAGTTGAGATGGATCTTTCTCGCCATCTATGGTAGCAATGCGTGTTGTCTCGCCCAATGGACATAGATCGCCAAGATGGGTTTTACGATAAATCGTGACTGGTTTTGGAGTTGCATTGACAAAGAGAAAAGGAACTTGATTGCTTTTAGTGGAGACTAAAGTACGGCCGCCAAGCAAACTGTATCGTCTGGTGAGATTAGTGTTAGGTTCTGTCATACTTGTCAAGTCATCAGTCACATCTGTGTAGGTTTCTGCGGTGACGACCATTCTGCATAATGGCGGCACAGTGAACGTGCTGGCCGCCACGAGCTTCACTGAATTAACCAGGCTAACGCTGGCCTCCAGTGGAATATCGTCATTGTTATGCAAAGCCAACACTCTATTTTCGAAGTCAATGCATGCCTTGTGTGTCTGCAAGAAGTCGCATCCTAAGATGAGGTCGTTTGAAATAGATTCCGCCACATACAGATTATGCTTTTTACAGGCACCTGCGAGAGTAATTGGGATCTCCACTGTACCTTGTAGTTTAACATCACTGCCATTCGCTGCTCTGGCGGAGGCATGGGCACCACGCTTTAACTCTGAGGTCAATTTGGCACTTATTTTGTCAAACAACGATTTGCTAATTACACTTATTCCCGCACCTGTATCAATCAAAACATCGACATCGTAATTGATTACACGACCGCGTACAGTGCTAGCGATGGATATTAGTACAGGGGGCGGGTCTAGGTTTCGTTCGGGATCCTGCTGCCAGTCACTGTTATCAGTCTTGTTATTAGTCTGCGCTGGCAGCGCTGAGCCAGACTCGCACACACGCGGCTCGGGTTCAATCAGTACACTACTGCCGGAGCTAGTGGCTCCAGGCTCCGCCACCAGACCACCTTCTATTTCTGGATTCGCGTGGCCTGCCGCTTCGGGCTCAACCTTTTTATAGAGCAACACGTCATTTTCGCTGCGCGAAAGCCCGAGTGCAATTTCCGCGGGGGTTACGTAACACGCCACGCTGTTTCGGCCGCATAATACGCCTTTGGCCGCTGTTGCTCAACTAATACATCGGGTATGGCGCTCACTAACGACACACGCTCAACTGGCTGGATTTTCGTGGATGCATAACATAAGTTAACCTTAGTGCTCGGCGCTCCGGCCGGGCCTGAGAACGGCTTGGACGACTTGCTCGCGTGCGCGCTGTCAGAGGCGCGCCCGCCAGCGGTATCGTCACAACAAACAATTGAATTAACACAACGCCAAGCGTTATATCTATCGTACATTTCCCTTGATCTTAATTCACTAACACAGCATGCTCTATACACACAATCATTGGGTGGATACATTATTTCGTCACCGGGAGGTACAGTATTTACCCGAGTCAATAATTCGATGGGGACGTCACCACTAGCCCGTGGTAGGATCGGTTGAATGACATCACTTACTTGTTCGCCCGCAACCATTGAAATACGAGTGTTACCACACGAGTTCAGTGAGTTCAAAGTCATAGCGATGTCGTCAGCGCGGTCCAACTCAGTGTAGCGCTGGGCTGTGGGTGCGGGCTCCAGTCTCTCCCCCTGAGACTGGGGCCTCAGTAGTTTCCCTGCTGTTCGTGTGCAGGCCGGGGTGGCGGAGGGAAGTTGGGGTAGTTCTGGACCGGCCTGCGGTAGTTGTAGCTGTTCCGGGGTGGCATCTGGTTGTCTCGGCCGCCGCCGTACTTGATTTGGTCGCTCACGCTCCAGATGACCACGGCAATGGCAAAAGGAACACATGACGGAGGGTCCGGCCCGCTCCTGACAGGCTCGCTCCACGTGGCCAACCCTCTGGCAGCGATTACAGATGGGTCGGCCGTCGGTAGTGCGGAGACTGCGGAAGGGACGTTGGTCATCTGGGGCGCTCCTGGGATGGGATTGTCGCTTATTCAGGTCGTCCTTGAGTTGGGCAACTGATTCCGTTAGGGCGGCCAATTGAGGGGCAAGGGCTGCTATACCGATATCTTGACCGGGTCGGGACAGGGAGTGGGTGGTCACTTTCGTAACCGAGTCTTTAACCCTGGCACTGTTAATAGCCTCTTCGAGGGTTGCTGGGGCTCGCTCCAAGACAAAGGTCTTCAGGTCATCCCTCAGGCCACGAATAAACGTATGGAGCCTATGGCGAGGGTCGGCTTCGAGTTGGGCACACAGACGATAAAAGTCATCCAGATACGCGTCCCGGCTCTCACCGGGGCCTTGCTGACGTTCAACGAGTGCCTGTTCCTTGATATAAGTCAAAGTGCGACCAGAGAAACGTTCCTGGAAGCGTTCAATGAGCCGATAGTAATCTCCTTTAATGGCGGATGGGAGATAACAAAACCATGTCTCTGCTGGCCCTGTAAGATACACCCCAAACACGGAAGCCCTGGTTACAGGTTTCCAGCCATGGGCTGTGGCAAAAATGGCAAATTTGCGCAGCCACGCTGCCGGGTCTTCGTGGGGATACCCTCCAAACGGCACTGGTTTAATGAGGGCACTGCTGTTGATACCGCCTTTAGCAGAAACAATGTCCTTGAGACTGGCCAATGATTGCGCCACTTGTTGCCACGCGTCTGCCGGCCCCTGACCGCCGGCACCCCCTCCTGTGGGACCCTTAGCACTTTCAGCACCCGCACTAGCTCCATTTTTTCTACCACCAGCCATGTTAAATGGTGAAATAAAGAATGAAACTAAACTTACGGGTTAGCTGTAGGTGCTGCCTTTGCTGCGAGGTTGATCAGACCGGATCTCCACCAGTGCTACGGGCGTCCGTAGACCAATAAGTCCTCGTGGCGTGATTTCACTCGCTTTTATTTAAATATAAACAGCAAAGGATCTCCGGGTCCCGAGGTAGGCGCTGGTCAGGAGTAGCTCTTCGTGGTTCCGAGGCTGGTGATCTTGGTCTTGGCTCCCGGTGGTGATGTGTCTGCTCGTCCGGCAGCAGGCCCTTATATTGACCGCTGGCGGACGCGATTGTGAGCCAGCCTCCAGAACCAAGGCGAGCTCCCTAGATTTTCCTGACCAGGCTTAGTTTGTGTTTCCGGGGACACCGGAGATTACATATAGCATTCTTCAAACGCATGCAACCGTAACATCAATTATACCAGTACAAAGGTCTGCGCGCGACCTTTCCGACAATGTCACCTTTAATATAGCTCGATATTTTATAAAACGGGTAATTAGGCAGACATGCGACCTGGCGTCAATAATTGGTATGACGAAACCACAAATACATATTTTTAGAGTACAAGGGATTGTTGTGGCTCGAATCTGTATATATATATGGTCAGTTCGAGCCACGGGCTTTTATTTGAGCCTAAATGCCAATATCGGCGTGGTCTTTAACTAAACTAAATAATACTTGAATATTGGGCAGAAACACAGCTTGAGCCAGCTAAAACTGCTGCCACGCCTAGGATAATGTATGCCTGGTCAATAGGGAGGCAGGGATCGAAGCCAGGAAGGCGAACTCCAGACTGCCCGTAAACGTGAGGTTGGAGTGTGATGGTCCACAGGCATGATCCCACGTAGGCCGTGTTTAATTTTAGTCCGTGCCAGGTTTTAGAGTGCACTCGCTGTGGCACGAGTGTTGGATCAGGGCAGCAGGACTCAGTTACGTAACCAGCTCACTGCAAGCATCAACGACTATTAAACTAGACTATTGCGGATAACTTAAACACAACACGACATAATTTAATTATGATCTCTGGTCTGCACGGCTGTATCGTAACAAAAGGAGGCCTGCGTAAGGTGTGACTATCCAGCAGAGACAGCCTATCAAATCCCGTATGCACGCCTGTTAATGTTGAAGCTTTAGCTAAAGAACTTGTAAATTACCCAGATAAAAAATTTGTGCATTATCTGATAACAGGTCTAAGCGAAGGATTCCATACCGGTGTTATGGAACCGAAAACCTGTTCAGCGGTGTATCCAAATTTGTCTTCAACTCGTCGAGACCCAAGATCTGACAACCCTTCTACTACAAGAATTAGCCAACGGTTATGTCACAGGGCCATTTGATCAACCTCCATTCCCCCTGTACAGGGTCAGCCCCCTTGGATTGGTCGAAGCTAAATACTCCAGCAAGAAAAGACTTATCTTGAACTTATCAGCCCCCCACGATATTCCTACGCAACCAAGCATCAATTGCCTTATAAATAAACAGGACTTTTCTCTCTCATATGTGAACGTGGATCCAAGAAGATCCAGGGGTATGGACAAGGTGCCCTGCTATGTAAATTAGACATCACAGATGCATTTAAACTTATGCTGTGCCATCCTGGATTATATCACTTGTATGTAGTGAAATGGCAAGGACTATAGTATTATTTGAACAGATTAACTTTTGGATCACGGTTTAGTCCTAAGATTTTTAATACATTGTCTCAAGCTATGGGCTGGATTGCCATCCGCAACTATGGAGTAGACTGCATATTTCATCTCGTTGAGGATTTTCTAACAGTAGACCACCCCCAAGCATGTGGGAAAAGAACAATAGCACTTATCAGCACCTTGTTTCATAGAATGTCAAAACCAACTGCTCCCCACAAGACCATGGGACCTACTACTTAGTTGGAATATCTTGGTATAATGCTTGATACTATGGCAATGGAGGCCCGCCTTCCAGACAGTAAGCTCTCACGGATTAACACACTGTTGACTGATTTTTTAGGTAAAAGCAGTTGTACTAAGAGATACCTTCTCAAGCATCTGGGACATTTGAACTTTGCTTGCAGCGTTATTCGCCCTGGTCGAACTTTCATTTCCAGGATTATTGAGGCTTCAAAGAAAGCCCGCAAACTATATCATCATGTGTATCTTGACTCAGAATGTTAAGCAGACATCAGGATGTGGCAGGAATTACTCAGCAATTGGAATGGGGTTTCTCTGTTCCTGGATTCAGACTTCACACTTGCACCGGATATGGCACTCTTCACCGACGCCTCTGGGCTAGAATACGGGGGATACCATGAAGGCCAATGGTTTAATGCCCCTTGGCCTAGTTGCCTGTGAAACTTTGGAGAAGGGAAACATTACATTGCCTACAAAGAACTTTATCCCATCGTCGTCGCTGCATTGCTCTGGGCGGACAGATGGAGACGGAAGCGCATCATGTTTTACTGTGATAATATGTCTACCATCCATGTCCTGCAAAAAGGGCGGTCCAGATCACCTGATATAATGTTATTAGTGCGTCGCCTAGTGACATGTGCTGCGTCCCATAATTTAGATTTTTCTGCTACATTCATCCCTGGTCGCCAGAATGAAATTGTTGATGCATTATCCCGACTTCAGATGACCAGATTCCGTCAACTAGCACCAGCGGCTCACAAGGAAGCCTGCCCAGTTCCCTCACAAGTGATGTTCCTCTGAATGCGGCCATCGCCACCTACCAAGATGCGGCCATCGCGACATCTACGTCCTCGACTTATATGTCAGCCGTTAAGAACCTTCTTAGCCTTCACCACCATGCATGGAGTGGCCAAGGGTCCATGTAACCTTCCTGTGATCTCAGGCCAACTATTGACTTACTATGTCGCTCACTGTACTTCATCAAATCTGTCATACTCAAAAATCAAAGGGCACCTGTCAGCTATCAGATATTTTCACCTTCGCCATGGAGCCCCTAACCCTTTAGTTAACATGTTGGGCCTGTTTGGCAGAGTGTGCTCTGTCAAACAGCGGCCGCGCCACATAATCACATATCACGTTGGATATCTTACATAGACTCTGTCATCTACTATCTCAGGGTGTATTTGGCCAAAGAATTTATAGAACAAGACGCGAAAGCGCGACGTAAAACGGTAACCAGACATGCGCGCGCGCCGCCTAGCGGGGTAGGTTAATCAGCGCTCGGTCAACTCGGTGCAGACGGCAAAATGGACTCAGGTTGTAGCCGCTGGAAGCCCAGTCGTGGCACAATTTGTGCGGCATGGAATTGCCACAATTATAAAGAGACAAGAGGAGATATTTCCTTCTTTCAGTTCCCCAGGGACAAAGAGAGGTAAGTGTCTTTTCTATGAGGTTTCGGCGAACAATTGAGATTAGTCTATGACCATGTTTGTTTATGTTTTGATGGGCGAACTGTCATTGTCAACTGACTATTTGACAGCTCAACCAGTGTCAACTGCGTGTGTGAAGATCTGTAAATTAAGCATTGCTAGTCTGATCAGACTCATGGATGTGGAATGTAGCCAAAGATATTTTCATTAATGCTTAGAGTATCTCCGTTAAATTACTGTTCAACTGTGTCATCCCACTTTTAACACTCTTTTTCCATGGCTATGCCTAGGCTATGGCATGCAACCTAAAAATGCATCCATTTTAGTGTCTACGTTTCTTATCTCCAGCCCCCCTCCTCCCACGCCTCTTAGTCGGTTTCCGATTTCAAAGAAGTGAACCTTTAGAATAACATAACCCGCAAGCAATCGTTAACAAAATTGCTTTATAAAAATCGGAAAAAAAACTCAGCCTGCCATACGCCTTACCCTCTACCTCCCTACTCCCGCCATCCCTCCGCCGTTACGCGCCCCCATCCCACGCCTCTTAGCGGTTGGGTGGTGTCAATGAAGCAAACCTTTAGGCTCAAAAAACACAATTAAGTACAAGAAATTGTAACAAAAAATATTAATAAAATTTGAGAAAAAAAACCCTCTGTAACCCCTAACCCTGCGCCCCTCCCCCCCCCCCATACGCCCCTACCCCCTTCCTCCCACGCCCCCTAGGGGGTGGGTGATGTCAAACAAGCAAACCTGTAGACTAAAATACCCCAGAAGCGAAATCGGTAAAAAAATTGCTCTAAACAAATTCCTCAGCATGCCGACCACCCCCCCCCCCTAAGGCCCCTAGCCGCCTCCCCCGCTCTCGCTGCTAACCGCCCCCATCCCACGCCTCTTAGCGGTCGGGTGGTGTCAATAAAGCTAACATGTTCACTCAAAAAACAATATTAAGTACAAGAAATCGGGAAAAAAAATTATTATTAAAATAAAATAAAAAATCCCTCCGTATCCTAACCCCCCCCCCCCCACCCCCCTACGCCCCTACCACCCTCCTCCCACGCCCCCTAGGGGGTGGGTGATGTCAAACAAGCGAACCTGTAGACTAAAATAACCCACACGCCCAACAAATAGGTAACAAAAATTGCTCTAAACAATTCTTCAGAATGCCGACCCCCCCCCCTTACGGCCCTACCCGCCCCCCCATGGCCCTTAGGGGTGGGTGATGTCAAAGAACCTTTAGACTGAAATAACCCACAAGCAAAAATAAATCGTTAAAAAAATATTTAAACATAATCGGATCAGAATAAGTTTCTGCTACCCCCCAGGACACCTCCCCCCCCGCCCCCCCCCCCCCCCCTCCCCCCCCACACCCAACACACGCGTAACCCCAGCGCACCCTGGGAGTGCAGGGTGGCAGCAATACAACGGGACAGACCTGTGGAATCAAGCAGCTCAGAACATAATTCGGTGCGCACCCCGGAGGGTTCGCCAGCGGCCTTCGTTCAGGCTATAATTGTCTGGGGGCGAGCACTGTTCCGGTTAGTCGGGGTGAAATAGGAGTTGTCTGAGGACGGTTTTCCAGGGAGCAGTTGCCCGGCCTCCCACATCGTATGGAGTGTGACGCAATACACATACAGCACAGTGCGCGGGTGACCTACATTGGTTTGTTGCATAACTTCGCACCACGCATTGAGGTCAGAACAGCGGGGATAGAGAGGGGTGGAATGAACCTGGTGGTTAAGGATGGTAGGGTATTTATAGTGGCTGTGGTGTGTGAGTAAATGGTAATGGTCTGTGGTCTACGCGTATGACTTGCTGTGGCTGGCTGGGAGGGAGGAGGACTGTGGGGGAGGTGAGAAAGGCAAGGAGTTCTGGGTGGGTGGTACAGTGGGTGATATGTCAGCTCCAAGTTGAGGATGTGCTGGCATTCCATAATGATTCACTAGAGTGTACACATGAGTGTGCAGGAGTGTTGTGTCTGCGTATGGCACGCGAAAGCTGCATAATTGTTGATTAACCGATATGTAATATAAGTAAATCATTCATAGATATCTGCAAGTCAGTTACAGATATCCGCACATGATTGGTAGATATCTAAAATCATTTGTACATATTCATAAAGCATTTAAATATATCTGTAAATGATTTGTCGATATCTGCAAATGATTTGTAGATGTCTGCAAATGATTTGTGGACCTGCAAATATTTCCCAAATATCCATAACGTATTTGTAGATATGATTTTGCATCATTCTCTAAATGATTTGTAGATATCCGTAAATGATTTTATAGATATTTGTAAACGATTTGCAGATATCTATAAATGATGTGCGGATCTCTGAAAATAGTGGGTTTCTTCAGCTTCTGGGTTCCATATCTGCGCTCACTGACAAGTGTGTGTAAGAATAGTTTTCCTTCTGTCACAAGTAGGCCTGTACACTTCGTGAACGGTCGATTTGTAGATATCTGCAAATGACGTGTAGATATCTGCAAATGATTTGAAGATATCTGCAGGTTTTACACACCTGCAAATATTTCACAAATAACCATAACATTTTTGTAGATATCTCTAAATGATTTTGCCGATATCTGTAAATGATTTGTAGATATCCGTAAATGATGTTGTGGATACCTGTAATGACTTGCAGATATCTATACATGATTTGCGATCTCTGAAAATAGTGGGTTTTTGCAGCTTTCGTGTTCCATATCTCCACTCACTGACAAGTGTGTGTAAGAATAGTTCTCCTTCTGTCACGGGTAGGCCTGCACACTTCGTGAACGGTCGCTAAACAGTGGAAATGTGCCAACCGGTGGGTGCACAGTGAACGCAAGCTTATATATCGATATATGTATACATGTGTACAGAGTATTGTTGTTTGATCAGCACCAAGGCATTGTTTGGTGGTAAGGACTGCCAACCGACGGAGCCCGTTCCATACATCACATAGTATAAAAAACACGCTTTCTGTGACGTAAACACTCTCCACATTTTGTTGGTGCCCGCGCGACAACAAATCAGTATGAGTGACGAGGATTTGGTGTTGGTCTCTGGAGCGTCCGGCTATATCGCCACGCACATCGTGCAGCAGCTCCTGGAGCAGGGATACCGGGTCCGGGGGACGGTCCGCAGCCTGGATGACGAGGCGAAGGTCCGGCCCCTGAGGGAGCTCTGTCCCGGAGCCCGCCACCCGCTGGAGCTGGTGGAGGCGGACCTGCTCCAGGCGGACACGTGGCTGGGGGCGGTGGCCGGGTGTACCCTGGTCCTGCACACCGCCAGCCCCTGTAAGTTCGTCTCGCCCGAGGAGGAGCAGGAGTTGATCCGGCCGGCCGTGGACGGGGTTCAAGCCGTGCTACAGGCGGCCACCAAGGCCGGGACCGTCCGCCGGGTCGTCCTCACGAGCTCGATAGCCGCTGTCAGCAATATGACCGACCTGGGCGGCATGTTCAACGAGGATAACTGGACAGACCTCAGCCCGGGGCCGAACCCCCCGCATGCCTACACCAAGAGCAAGACGCTGGCCGAGCGCGCCGCCTGGGATTACATGGTGGAGAATCCGGGTGCCGGGTTCGAGTTGGCCGTGGTGAATCCGGCATTAGTGATTGGCCCCGTGCTGTGCGGGACCTTCGTCACCAGCATGCAGCTCCCGAAGTCCCTCCTGGAGCACGCCATCACACTGCTGCCGCAGACCGCCTGGCCCATCGTGGACGTGCGCGACGTGGCCACCGCGCATCTCACCGCGATGACGTCACCGGAGGCGGCCGGTAAACGCCACATCCTATCCACGGAGACGCTGAAGATGAAGGAGATAGCCGAGATCCTGAAAACGGAGTTTGGACCCCTGGGGTACGGCGTCCCTACGACTAACGCGCCTTATTGGCTGGTGAAAATAGCGTCCTGGTTCGACAAGAGCAGCCAGATGTCGCTCCCTTCATGGGGGAAGTTCACGGAGTACGACAACAGCCGGATGACAACCCTTCTCGGGAGCCAACCCATTGCCGCCAGGACCTCCTTCATCGATATGGGACACTCGCTGATCCAGAGAGGCTTCGTGAAGGAGACACCAGAATACAAACAAGCCAATCAACGTCCAAAGTAAACTGCGGAGTGATAACCCGAGCTCCTGGAGAGGCACTGGGGATGATATCTATAGAGCCATTATCTTTCGTCAATATGTTGATCACAGGATCCTTAGAGTTGTCTGTTTGGCTAAGCTTAAAGGCTCCATGAGAGCGTTGATACTACTTGACAGATCTGGAAAGACCTAGTTTCACACATACGAGACAAACGTTGTTGTGTTAAAGCAATATATTCCGTAATTTCTTGTATTACCAACCTCTTCCCCATGTCAAGTAAGTATATTCTGTTTTGAATTTGAATCCTGAAAGCATGTGGGCTATCCGGAGAGACGCTTTTTGGTCAACGGAGCAGAAGTTGGTGGCCGGCTTTATATCCCTGCGCGCCTGTTCGCAGTTCGCTATTTTGTGTGTGATGTCGACCGCTGCTCGCTATCACGTCCGCGCGCGATAAAAATAAACCGCTTTTTTATGTTGAAATTGTTGTTTTACAAACTCTCAGAGATGTAAAACCTATATGCATCATAATTTTGAAATACCTTTAGTCTTGATTCTAACATGTAAACAATCTAAAGTGTTTCTTTCGTTGCCTTATGGTCATTGTTCGCATTTCAAACAATTCCGTGTGCAATAAACAAAGAGAAAGGATTTGAGAATCTCGTAGCGGAAGATTAAACGAAAATGTTGTCATTATATAACAATTAGACATCTTTATGGTAGCATGCAAACCTAGACAAATAAATATGGAATAATTTCAAATATATACGAATAATATCACTGAATAATATCAGTAAGTCGGCAATATGACCTGCTAAGCACAACGCAGTGAAACTCATTCTATTCGCCGGCATTTATATCAACGAATGGGTTATCACCTGCCGTAAAATAATCACTTACATTATTTTACTATGAAAACAGACCATGAAAGAGTGAACGAGCGTGCTTACATTGCTGGATGGATCATGGACTATTTTTGTCCTTTTTTGCTTCCAAATCTAGGTCCACAGAAAGTAACTCAAAATGAAGCCTACAGAACAAGCGCCGCGGGCCTATGCATCCGTGCTTGGAGTTCATCATCTAGTTGTAGTTTGAAACTCAGTATATATATTTATAGGTCAGAACTATTTGGCTAACACAAGTACATTACAACAAACCATTTTTCTTAACCCCAATATAAGACATAACAACAAGACATCTTTTTTCAAGATTTTGTCGACCACAACATAAACACAATAGCAGATATGACAAACCAATACTGGCCTCTGATTAAAACAAGATATCATAGACAGACACAACTCATAGACAGAAATCGCACACACAACGAACATTTACAAAATAATTAGACACGCAATAACACCAGAATGGCTACAGAAACTTAAGCAGAAAATTCAAGGTCCATTTAAAGCACCATCCATCTATACCCAAATAACAGAGGACAGCACTTTAACCTTAGTTCAATTTACCACAAAGTACTATTTCTTAGCCACACAACGCATCCCAATCTCCATCACAAACTGGGAGAGATTTTTTCACACACAATTAGATATATAGAACATTTATAAAAACACACTCGACAGGCAACTCTCAGATTTCCAATACTAAATAGCACACCAATTTTGACCCACCAACAAGTATTTATTTAACTGCGAGATAGTAAGCAACCCTCACTGCATATACGGTCCAGATCAATTGGAAACCATTATCCACTGATTTACAAAATGTCCGCATGTTCTAAAACAAAAAAGCTATTTAACGCCACTGTTTAAAACCATCACACAGCATAACAAGCCGTTCAGCATGCACAACATGCTATTTAATCACAACCCAAAGCCAGAAGAAAACAAGAGCAAAATTCTGCTCAACACCATCCATTACCTATACAACCTCTTTAAATATTCTCTTTGGCTCTCCCGCAACTTTAAGAAATAACCAGAAGTTTTTGTCCTATCTCCCCAGTACCCGAACCACGGCCACATAGACAGAACTATAGTAGATTATATATTGAAACAAGAAATATAAAAACTTTAACATATAATTAATGGAGTATAAACAATATCATAGTTACATAACAGATTTTCAAGAGCCCATATAATAGCACCCGGAACATGCCTAAACTCTGCTATGGATTGCTGCACTTATTGCATTCACCATATTATTGTTTTTATACCTGAAAAGGTATATATATTTTTTTTGTACACTTTATCCGCGGTGAAATAAAAAAAAAAAAAAAAAATTGCATGCATGGAGTATAGACAAAAGAATTCTTCAATGATTCAAGGACTGATTCTTTGCATTTTGTATTTCGACCTCTTTAGTCTTTGCGGGAAAGAGCTCGATATGCAACTGTAACTGTTCCGGTGTGTATTGGGCTCATTGTATCATGTGCCTTAAACTGCCCGGATAAAAACAACTGTTTTTGCCCCTGATGGCCTTCCATAGTGAAACACCATGTTTTATGACATCAGCCTACAGTAACGACTATATAATTGAAGCATAAACTGTCTGTAGTTACCCGGGCGGACGATAAAATAAGGCCATAGAGAGGAGTGGTCTAACAGGGGAATCGGGAACAGCGGAGCGAGGCCGGCTTCCACTGTAAACGTGTCAGTGGGTGTGTGTTTTATCAGAATCCTAAGTCGAGACAACTCCAGTCTGAAGGTCAATGACCGCGTGGAGGGCGTTCTTCAAGTGTCTGAATAAATGTCTCTGCTTGAAACAACCACTAACTGCGACGGAGGGAGCTCAGACAACTCTATACTGCTGCCTTTACACGATTCAATATAACCTTCATTAATCGAAATGCCTTTCAAAACATATATTATTCGCCGTATTCAAAAATTGCATGATATGCTCATCAGCCGTCAATCTCATAATGGTTCGTTTCTTGTTTATTCTCGTTAGACAGTGACTACAAAGAGAAAACCGCCACCGACATGCAATGGACACCAAACTGGCACAGAAGTTGTGGGACGTTAGTGTGGAGATGTGTGACATAGGCGGACAGAACTAAACACAGTGTGGCGGTCACATTGTGGGACATCAGTGTGGAGATGTGTGACATGGGCGGACATAACAAAACACAGTGTGGCGGTCACATTGTGGGACGTCAGTGTGGAGATGTGTGACATGGGCGGACAGAACTAAACACAGTGTGGCGGTCACATTGTGGGACGTCAGTGCGGAGATGTGTGACATGGGCGGACAAAACTAAACACAGTGTGGCGGTCATATTGTGGGACGTCAGTGTGGAGATGTGTGACGTGCGCGGACAGAACTAAACACAGTGTGGTGGTCACATTGTGGGACGTCAGTGTGGAGATGTGTGACATGGGCGGACAGAACTAAACACAGTGTGGCGTTCACATTGTGGGACGTCAGTGTGGAGATGTGTGACATGGGCGGACAGAACTAAACACAGTGTGGCGGTCACATTGTGGGACGTCAGTGTGGAGATGTGTGACATGGGCGGACAGAACTAAACACAGTGTGGTGGTCATATTGTGGGACGTCAGTGTGGAGATGTGTGACGTGGGCGGACAAAACTAAACACAGTGTGGCGGTCACATTGTGGGACGTCAGTGTGGAGATGTGTGACATGGGCGGACAGAACTAAACACAGTGTGGCGGTCACATTGTGGGACGTCAGTGCGGAGATGTGTGACATGGGCGGACAAAACTAAACACAGTGTGGCGGTCATATTGTGGGACGTCAGTGTGGAGATGTGTGACGTGCGCGGACAGAACTAAACACAGTGTGGTGGTCACATTGTGGGACGTCAGTGTGGAGATGTGTGACATGGGCGGACAGAACTAAACACAGTGTGGCGTTCACATTGTGGGACGTCAGTGTGGAGATGTGTGACATGGGCGGACAGAACTAAACACAGTGTGGCGGTCACATTGTGGGACGTCAGTGTGGAGATGTGTGACATGGGCGGATATAACTAAACACAGTGTGGCGGTCACATTGTGGGACATCAGTGTGGAGATGTGTGACATGGGCGGACATAACAAAACACAGTGCGGCGGTCACATTGTGAGACGTCAGTGTGGAGATGTGTGACGTGGGCGGACAGAACTAAACACAGTGTGGCGGTCACATTGTGGGACGTCAGTGTGGAGATGTGTGACATGGGCGGACAAAACTAAACACAGTGTGGCGGTCATATTGTGGGACGTCAGTGTGGAGATGTGTGACGTGGGCGGACAGAACTAAACACAGTGTGGCGGTCACATTGTGGGACGTCAGTGTGGAGATGTGTGAAATGGGCGGACAGAACTAAACACAGTGTGGCGGTCACATTGTGGGACGTCAGTGTGGAGATGTGTGACATGGGCGGACATAACAAAACACAGTGCGGCGGTCACATTGTGAGACGTCAGTGTGGAGATGTGTGACGTGGGCGGACAGAACTAAACACAGTGTGGCGGTCACATTGTGGGACGTCAGTGTGGAGATGTGTGACATAGGCGGACAGAACTAAACACAGTGTG
Source organism: Arenicola marina (assembly GCA_964019135.1). Classification (NCBI taxonomy): domain Eukaryota; kingdom Metazoa; phylum Annelida; class Polychaeta; family Arenicolidae; genus Arenicola; species Arenicola marina. The sequence goes on from OZ025263.1 coordinate 31,817,065, forward strand.
GCGGTCAGACTGTGGGACGTCAGTGTGGAGATGTGTGACATGGGCGGACAGAACTAAACACAGTGTGGTGGTCATATTGTGGGACGTCAGTGTGGAGATGTGTGACATGGGCGGACAGAACTAAACACAGTGTGGCGGTCACATTGTGGGACGTCAGTGTGGAGATGTGTGACATGGGCGGACAGAACTAAACACAGTGTGGCGGTCACATTGTGGGACATCAGTGTTGGGATGTGTGACATGGGCGGACAGAACAAAACACAGTGTGGCGGTCACATTGTAGGACATCAGTGTGGAGATGTGTGACATGGGCGGACAGAACTAAACACAGTGTGGCGGTCACATTGTGGGACGTCAGTGTGGAGATGTGTGACATGGGCGGACAGAACTAAACACAGTGTGGCGGTCACATTGTGGGACGTCAGTGTGGAGATGTGTGACATGGGCGGACAGATCTAAACACAATGTGTCGGTCACATTGTGGGACGTCAGTGTGGAGATGTGTGACATGGGCGGACAGAACTAAACACAATGTGGCGGTCACATTGTGAGACGTTAGTGTGGAGATGTGTGACATGGGCGGCCAGAACTAAACACAGTGTGGCGGTCACATTGTGGGATGTTAGTGTGGAGATGTGTGACAGGGGCGGCAGAACTAAACACAGTGTGGCGGTCACATTGTGGGGCGTCAGCGTGGGGATGTGTGACATTGGCGGACAGAACTAAACACAGTGTGGCGGTCACATTGCGGGACGTCAGTGTGGAGATGTGTGACATGGGCGGACAGAACTAAACACGGTGTGGCGGCCACATTGTGGGACATCAGTGTGGAGATGTGTGACTTGGGCGGACAGAACTAAACACAGTGTGGCGGTCACATTGTGGGATGTCAGTGTGGAGATGTGTGACATGGGCGGACAGAATTAAACACAGTGTGGCGGTCACATTGTGGGACGTCAGTGTGGAGATGTGTGACATGGGCGGCCAGAACTAAACACAGTGTGGCGGTCACATTGTGGGACGTCATTGTGGCGATGTGTGACATGGGCGGACATAACTAAACTCAGTGTGGCGGTCACATTGTGGGACGTCAGTGTGGAGATGTGTGACATGGGCGGCCAGAACTAAGCACGGTGTGGCGGTCACATTGTGGGACGTCATTGTGGCGATGTGTGACATTGGCGGCCAGAACTAAACACAGTGTGGCGGCCACATTGTGGGACGTCAGTATGGAGAGGTGTGACAGGGGCGGACATAACTAAACACAGTGTGGCGCTCACATTGTGGGACGTCAGTGTGGATATGTGTGACATGGGCGGACAGAACTAAACACAGTGTCGCGGTCACATTGTGAGACGTCAGCCTGGAGATGTGTGACATGGGCGGACAGAACTAAACACAGTGTGGCGGTCACATTGTAAGACGTCAGTCTGGAGATGTGTGACATGGGTGGACAGAACTAAACACAGTGTGGCGGTCACATTGTGGGACATCAGTGTGGAGATGTGTGACATGGGGGGACAGAACTAAACACAGTGTGGCGGTCACATTGTGGGACGTCAGTATGGAGAGGTGTGACATGGGCGGACATAACTAAACACAGTGTGGCGGTCACATTGTGGGACGTCAGTATGGAGAGGTGTGACAGGGGCGGACAGAACTAGACACAGTGTAGCGCTAAACTTTATTTCGATTTAGCCTAGCTGCTTGACATTTTAGAACTGAGTGTTGGGTAACTTATAGCAAATATCCAGTCTTGCCCCGAAGTATGCGACGATCTGTTTCAGGCAGTGACAGCACTGCTTGTAAGCCTACTTTAATTTTATTTTTATTTTTAGTTGTATAACAATTTAATTTTACTTCTTTAAATTGATTGAGGAATATGCTGCCACCATCTATTCGCTTTCCGCTTTCCGTTGTCTGAGTTCCTCTGAGAGAGGCATATACTGTTTTATATGTGACCGACCCTTTCGCTTATATTTGCAATACATGTTATTAGATGCATCTCAATATGTTAACTGTTTTTATTCGTGTGTAAATGTGTTAATCGGCTGACCACATTCAGTTATCGACCTGAATGTCACCCCGATACCGACGGGAATGCATGTATCAATACCTTCAATGCCAATTTACCAAGCGATACAATTCTATTAATTGCTTGGTTGTATATTCGGGACACTTTATTTATTTCTGGTCATATCGCGTCATTGGCAGATGGAAGGGAAGAGCGGAATCATGTCACCTGGGTAACCAACTATTTTTTGCAAAGAAGGACATTGGATCTTTATCCTGCAACCACCCAGACATGGCCAAAGCGGGGCGCGAACCACCGCAGGTGGCCGGAGCGCTCAATGCGAGCGCTCTAATCCACTGAGCCATCAGGTCGGCCGATACGTTAATTCGTTCCCACTGTGTAGTTATCATGTTATGTTGCCTGGTAAATTAACATTAACTCTTATCTATCTAAAGTCTTGTATGACAAACGCAACGACATTTAAGAAAATGTATTACGTAATATAGACTTTTGATATAATCATATATTAATCATTAAAGTTTACTAAAAAATCATTAAATGAGCATAAAGGGAACTCTATGAAAAAAGCAGTAGCCACGAACATCGTTCAATAAGCCACCTGCAATTACATTTGTGTTGTTACAAAATAAATTGCGAAATTTTACACTTCAGAGAGCTATTGTGATGTTTGAGGGCTCAACACATTCCACCGTTTCCATGAACAATATGACATAACAAAGTGACACATCAAGAAGCCATCAAATCACATAAATGGGTGCAACTTATATATAAACGGTGATAAACAGCATCGCTGATGCACCGTTCTAGCTTGAAGATTATGGATTTAATTAAGCCACTTACATCTATATACATATTTCTTCGTAATAAAACAAATATGATTAAAGAGTCGCTCATGCGTGGTGTCTTAAACATAATAAACAGGATTGACGCGTTGGAGTCAGAGAGGTCAGGCATATATCGATTAACCAATCAAAAATCCTGCACCATAAATTCCTTACATGAATACGATCAAAAAGTAAGTGCTGAATAATTCAGTTTCTGTCTCACAAAAAAAACATTTCTCTGAGGATATTATTTTACATTGATGCAAAAACTGGTTTGTGATCAATGCTAAATTCAAAGGAACTGCAAGCTTCTTGTTATTTCCTCAACTGCACAGTGCAATGGTAACTTATAGTACTGGGCACCAAGTGGCTTCCTCTACATCAATTTATAGATACTGACACCACCGTCTTTCGTTTTTTTCTTTTGCTCAAGCTTAGAGACTTGACCAGTAACTTATGACTGTGATTGCACAAACGCGCCGTTTTTTTTGTCAAATTCGCCCGCTTGTGAGTTACTTTATCCAATTGTTTACCTGGCGTGATGATTTGGTCTTACGAGTCTCTCCATCAGTCAATCAACTCAAATTTGTCAATCATCGATGCTATTTCTCGTTTGGCTTTTACATTATTCTTATGTGTATAACCGATCGTATCTTTGCCAAAATCTAACACAAGATTCCAGTCCCCACATAGAATCAGGGTGACACTAACAAATTGTTCTATCCTATGCTGTAAATCTGTATAATAATCCTTTCTTAAGACCATAACCGTTCATAACCCACATGAGTAAACCTATTTTAGCAAACAGTAATATCCAAAATTAATAAATTACCAAATTCGTCTTTCTCCACAGAATGTATTGTGAATTCAAAATTATATTTTAGCAGTATGCCAACTCCTCTGGCCTGAGAAGACGGCCATTCAACATAAATTTGCCTGTAAATTTTCTCCCAGTTCGATTTCTACGCTTTCATTGAAATGTACATCTTGCAGACACAGAATTGAGGCGTTTGTGCCTCGGAGCCAATTTGTCCGTCCTCTTAATATGGGACCCTAGCTCCCTTACATTTAAATTGCATACAGTAATGTGACTCATTGTGACACGGTTTGCAATCTGTTCGTGGTCTACCCGCTAGAACAAATGTGTGTAGGCTACAACAATTAAATGTCCTTGCCTATGGACAAGTTCCAGTATTGAGCGATAAAACGGTTAGCTTACGCTTACCAGTCTGTTTTTGGAGTCGTGTATAAACTCGTCGCAAACTGTATTTGCCGTTTCATGTTAACACAAGCATCAGTTGTTGCATCATCTGGGGTATTATCAGTCAATATCATTATTAATGCGATTCCTGTCCAAATTGTTTATTACCAGAATTCGTTTTATTATTATCATTTTGCTTCCCTTAGGCCTTCCATCACTTGCCGATAATCGTGTTATCATCCCAAGTCCACGTTGGTAAATCCTCCATGTAGCCTCCTATCCAGTGCTCCACGTTATTCCCATCCATATACTGCCCTAGAAAGTCCTGTGTGGCTTGGTCCTGGATCAGCGCCAGGGTCCGGTGTTCGCTCTCACAGCTGGTCAGGGACGCGTTCCATGTCATGACGTCACTGGACAGGAAGTAGCAGGTCCTGCGACCATCGTCACGGTCTCGACAGTTGCCCTGACCACTCACTGGAAACCCAAACCAGCGGAAGAAAAGAAATATCAGTCATTCAATATAGACATGGAAATTTATTATACTGTATTTCTCGCATATATATGGTGCACCGATGTCGAATCCACGCTAGAAATTTTTGAGCTATTATATCTATCCATCTTGATCGGTTACTCAATCATGTATTACCACTTGCGAATGCGGGTTAATTATTCTAGGACTCAAGTGGGGCATTGGGGGCACTCCATCCATTGTCCGTTTTAACAAGCTCCGGATTCACCCATGAATATTACGCCACGCTACAGGCAACCCCTTATATGGCACAGAATACTTTGAATGCCAATATGAGGTGATCAGATCTCGATAAAATGATGCTTAAATTCGCTACCATTGAGACAAGTAAACCACTGTTATATTTCTGTTCCGCAAAATATATGTGATCATTATGTACCATATCGGTATGTCAAACATACGCGTATTAGCGCCACCATGTACGGCTTAGGCATTAATATCTTACTTATCTCTTCTTATATTTCCTCCTGGGCATATATGTCTAGTATAGCGCAACACGTAACAATGAGTCAGTGCATCTGTGTTAGCATTTAACAATTTCGTAATTACGAGTTACTAACATCTAAACAATGGCTTTGCATCTCACAATTAGGGTTTGGTATCTCACAATTAGGCCTTATTAAATCCTTACACGGGGATCTATTATTCTCTATTGGGAAAAGACCTTTAATTACAGCTGATTAAGGAAGCCGTAGAAGCAACTAAGGAAATTAAGGACCAGTCCTAATCGGGAGATTTAAGTCGTGTTTGAGCATACCCCCCATGTATCTTAAGCAGGATATACCCCCCCCCCCGCCCCCACCCCCCATATACCGTATCCTCTCACCATCATTCTTTTCAAAGCTCCCCACTACACGCCCTACCTCTCACCAGCCGTCGCATGCAAGCTCCTATCCCCGCTTCCACCCATCCGAACTCCTTACCCTCTCACCATCTCTCCCTTGTAAGTCGCACTCCCAGCATAACACCATACATCACGCAAGTTCCAGCACTTTTTTCATCATGTGCATGTACATAGAAAAACATGTTCATATCAGTGGACAAATCACAAATTGAATCACACAATGATGAAGTTGATCATCATAGCAATGGCAATGACTTTTATGCATGTGTCAATGGCAGGTGGGTCTATAGATGCAATATAAATTGTTCGCAATACTGATTCCAGATGTGAGCAGCGCGATAAAATGACCAGATCCTAGCATAAGGATGGTTGCCCTACCCAAATCTTTAGCTTAACGTTGGTTGGATTCTCCACGTCTGCAGTATGGCATTGGTTGCGTTCCACATATTTTCTTTACTAAAACACATATTGCTTCATTGTGCACTGGCAAAAATAGCCAAGGGTCTGAACTCGCCTGTCAAATCTCGCCATCAAAAAAATATGAGATTGCTTGCTGATCACAACGCAAACATAAATGAATGAAACATTATAACGACCATGCACAGAGTAATATAGATAATAATTAGGCCAGTAGTCTCGTCTCGAAACAAGCACGCTGTTTGACAATAGCATGTTCATGTATTCACAAGTGCAAAGTAACGTACCCGACAGTCCGGAGGTGCCTATACGGGCTCCACCATCAGTCACCGTTCCGATTGTTGGATTATTCGATCTGGATGGGACTTCCGTTTTGACATTTACACTCGGAAGAGCATCTGTCACAGGATTTGTTGGTCCAGATAGGCCAGGATCCACTGCGGACGGCATTGTTGGCCCAAAGGCACCAGGATCGGCTGTTGTTGGATTTGTAGACCCAGATAATCCCGGATCGGTTGGAAACGGATTTGAAGGCCCAGATACGTAGGGACCGACTGTTGTCGGATTTTGATCCACAAATCCACATCCAACCTGACACTTACTTATATGATATGCGTAAATAATATCCACAAATCCACATCCAACCTGCCACTTATTTATATGATATGCATAAATAATACATCCTTCAGCTCGTCAACATTAAGCCACATAAAACTCGTGGCTGAGTGCGGAAAGGGCAACCTCCCCCCCCCATAGTAAATATGTAAGCTAACAATGTACATATAGATACACTTGAATGATTACTAAAATGGTTTGGTAAACAAAAAGTGTTGGCTGTTTATTATTTTAACGGCGGTTTAGACTATTACACAAATATAAAAATCAGTCTCACCCGAAGCAGAATATGTTGTCTGAAGTGGTCCAAAGGTTTCTTGGCATAGGTAGGTTTTCCGCTCACTGCAATCAGCGTTACGCCATAGACCTTCACTACAGATGTAAGTACATCGGTAGACAATCGACAAGCATGATCTGCCCTCCATCGGGTATACGCCCCCCAATTCACGTATTCAATAGGCGTCTCTGGAAATCAAATAAGGAATTTAATTTTATACAACCATTACTGATATCGTTAGGTCACCATAAATATAGGTATGATAAATAGCTGATTATCACGCACATCCCCCTCTCCCTCCTGGCCATACACACACATGCCTACCTTCAGTTACGAAATCTGGCGTGAGGACGTAGTGGCCGCTTACCATCTGATCCGTCCCTTCTCTACACCCCTCCCCCCTTTTCCCCTCCGCAAAAAGAATAGAATGGAAAGGGTGGGAGGACAAATGACCCCCACCTCCGGCCCGCTCCCAGCCGCCCTGCGCCCCATATGCGCACCCACATCTGCAGCAGGTGCATCCCTGGCATAGGGCTTAGCAATAGACCACAGATCAGTGGATCTTGGGTTAGAATGTGGATCCGGATATTGAAATTTTGAATCTGACGCATGCTCCATTCATTCATTCTTTATTGTTCCGGAAGGTTCCTTGGCCCAGTTTAGGCTTCGTTGGCACCAAAATGACTTTAAAAAAGTTAATAATTCCCCTCACACTAATCATCCTTGACCGATTGCCATTGTGGTGAATCACCCCCACCCCACCCCCCACCCCACCCCCGCCCCCTCCGAACCCACACACTAACCGTCTTTGTTCCATACCCATTGTGTTTGGTGAAGTCAGATCCAGAATTCCGAGATGAATTGGGCCTCGATGGTTTCGTTCCTGGTGTTTAGCGCCTCTCTGAGTCCCAGCCAAATATCCTCGGTGTTTATCTTGGCTAACATTCCAGGCTCGTCACGACATCGTGTCTGGGCCTCAAACCATTTTATCTTGGGCGTGAAATGAACACGGAAGCATCTGCCCTTCAGTTTGACCTCGAGGATGTCAGGTGTGTTGGCCTTGCATGAACCACCGTTATCTGCGTTAGATAGGATGTACCAGGTAATAACTGTCAAACCACTGAACTACAACGTGCAACTATTGCAACAAGTGTGAGAGATATTGCTATATTTGCGAAAGGAAAAAAGGAAATGAAAATGAATAAAGTAAAATTATTGCAATATCATGTGCACAATCAGGTGATAATGTAATCTATAGATAATAGTACATACATATCTATAGCATACACAGTCACCTCGTTCATCCGACTCCCGATGATCCGGAAAGCCCGCTATCCCAAAAAGTTCGACCTGTAACTGTTGTCCGCAATACTAATTGCCCTCTTGAATCCGACATTCCCTTTCAGACACCGACACGGCTGTGCGATTCAGGTTTGACGTAATGCCATATCGGTCGTAATGCATAAGAACAAATTCGCATTTCATATATATTGAGTGAGTTTATCTTGGCATTGTCTGACAGAATACACGAATGTAAAGTATTAACGAGCAATTGATTATTATCAAATTTCATGCCGTTCCCAACATCCCTTGGTTCATGCCACATTGTCTACTTTGCAAGCCCTTTGTCTCCTTGAGGAATTTTCACACTCAGCTTGTCATACAATAATAGGGTAGTTATAAAGCGATATTACGTGATCACATGCTGGAATAGAACTGTTCATTTTGCTCTAGAAACCAAATTCAGCTTGTTACGACAGATCTGGCATTACATCAAACCTGGGGCACACACTCCTGCTGACTTAACCAACAGACCCAAAAGATTAATCTGGCGGTTATCGCGACAGCTAAATGTGTGATCTCTTTGAACGTGGTTCATCGAATTTTCAGTCTGTAATCATAAAAAAAATCGGTCCATCTTCCGTGTTAGATCCCTCGACATGGATTATTATAGTAAATTGTATGTTCGAGTCTTACGTGAGCTATGCTGATTCAACGATTGGCCGGGGAAGAACGACCAAAATAAAAGGGTCCTTTGGAATTCTTAATTTGTAAACGTCATGCCCCTCTATGTGGATCTACAGTTAAGTGCTGACCGAGGTGGCGCGGTTCGGTCGCGGTGGCTATAGCCCACTGCACGCGGTGGTCGCGCGGTGAATGACCGTATAGCAGCTGTCTGAATTAACGGCTTAGGCTATTTTTAGATATTGGCAGTATTTTGTAACAAATGAAAGATAGATTATTCTGATGAGGACGAACTCATGTTGCAACGTAAAGACGTCGCAGAAGGAAGAGATATTGGATTCATCGCACCCTTCAAAGAAGACTGACGCTGAGAGAATACCACAGGCTCATTTCAGGCCCACGAAAAAAAACAATTTGACCAACCGTTGAAAACAATCATGGCGCCTAAGCGGTCAGCGTAGACTTTGGGCTCTCGTTATGAAGCCCAGCGATTCGCGCATCAGACATTTATTTGCGAAAAAGCAAGCCACAAATGAAAAGTCGAATGGTTCGTGGTTATTTTGATTGTAAAGAAATGTGGAAACATCAATGCCATTATTGTGAAATTGCAATTTTAATGCCACCAGGAGTCTTTCACCGGCAAGAAAGTCGTTGTCTGCTGCCACTTTAGTGCGAGCCTGTGAGCGATGAAGTGGCCTTTCGTAAGCACCGGAGAAGGGTCTGCCTTCTGTCCAGAAAAACACCAGGTAACGCTGGTGTGCACATATGGCCACCATACACGATTTTTTATGCGCATTTCTTCGGTAACCCGGGTATATCCCAAGGTGGACCGAATGCGCACATTACGCATCGATATACCGCCCGATATTTCTTGCACCCGGGTCGGGTGCGCGCGCATCCCTTCGGTATGCCGATGTATTCCGTTCAAAACAGCACAGGCTATTCGGAGAGAAGATGGCGATTGATTGAAAAGTGACTGTCTAGGCTGGTTCCATTACCCCTAAATGAAATGGACATGACCGATAAGAACATTTCATTGACATTGAGTATAGGTTGAGGACCCGCGGACCCGCGGACCCCCCCCCCCCCCCCCCCACCACCAACCGGATTCACATAACAGTGCCCACCCTAAGCCTGCCGGGCCTGTCCAAACGAACTGCTGTGATCGATAGCAACCACACTGACCCTGTCGCCAAGATACCCTACCAGGTGGCAGCACTTTACTTGTCGAGAACCCTCACAGATCCTCTGGGTGAGTTCGGATATGCGACTGGAGTAATCGGCGCAGATATTTGGAGCATGCGCACTCATACATTTCGCTCGTGTGCGGATAAATATAAACCGAACGTAAAATCCGCGATCAGCGTAAATGTTGAACTTGCCGAAATGCACAAATCATAAAGATAATTTAAGAGTAATATAAAATAAATATACGGATATGTGTTGTTTTAAATATTTCATTTTCATTGTTAAATATTATTCAGAAAATGTTTGCAGGTAGAAATGCTACGATATACATATTTAGCGCATTGTGGGGCCTGGACGCCATGTTGAAAATCCCCGTGGTCCTCCTCTGGGTGGGGAGTAAGCTCTGGGAGTAAAATGTACCGCTAGATCGCGCTATCGCACCACCATCTCCGCGTTCGGGACTCCGCGGAGTCCGACTACTCCGCTCGCATACCCGAACTCACCCTTTCGGTCAGTAGTGGCACCACCGCGTGAGTGACGTACGAGTTATGTTTGATCAGTTTGGGGCTGAGCAAGCCAGACACTGACCTATCACTAGGACCTTGGCTACGTCAGTGATAAGAGAAGTGAGCGTTCGTTGTTTATTACATCATGGATCCCACTTGTCGACGACCTTCTTTTCATATCAATTCGCATACCGCTGTTCTTGTAATATCGATGATCACAAAAACATTAAAAAAATGCATGTAAAGACCGTGGTGAGTAGAATTTGATAGGATGAGAGGGGTAAGGTAGATCTTAGGGTCTGATGGCGGAGGGGGGTACGTGCCCCCTGTGCTCCCTTCAATCCTAGCCCGGGGGCACAAAATGAGAAAAAAAGGGGGGCACAGATATATCTGAAAAGGGGCACGTGTCCTCTGTGCTTCCCTGGGCACGCCCATAAGTAGAGTGGGATAAGTAGCCCCACATGGGGTAAAACGCCCCATCTAGCTCACATCATCGCGATCATGTGATTGACAGGAAATATGGATAGCGAGTTTTTGTGGTTTTTGGAACTCATTGGGCCAGGACTGAAGGGTGTTATATGACCCGGTCGTGAACGACAGTAAACTCGTATGGCGTGTGATGTTAGGAAGTAGGGAGGAAGATGGAAGAGAGTGGGTGGGTGTATGGTGGCGGTATATCTCATGAGGGGGAAGGGAGGAGGGGGCAGTAAGGGAAAGTGATTTTGTACTACCCTTCACTAGTCTTTGCTCACCCATGAACATGTCAACAACGGCTGATTTGCATGCGGCACTTGCGTCAGTGCACAAGTCACAAATGCACCCGAAATAAAGTGCGCTTTTCACATTGTTATATTTTCATATTACAACCACAAATATGTCAACTAACATATTTTTGAGACTATATAAGTAACTCTATATATTTGCTACAACTTTATATCACACGATACGTTCTAGATTCAGCCGTTCCTCTCCCTGAATTTGTAGAGAATTTCAGAGTCGGTCTGAAGTCACATGTTACCTGAGTCAAAGTACGGATAATGGTTTCGGGGAAGACGCCGATACGTTCAGACGTGAGGACTTACATTTACCTCCACAAAGGAGAGCTTCAAGACGCTCTGGCGTCCGAACGTATTTGTGTAACGTACTGGACTGTCTGGGGAACTTTTGTACCCACCTTGATATTTAGTTTATTTAGCGTCAAATCATTATTTTCGTCGCATTATACGAAGAGAACTCTTGGCCTGCTTGTTGGCTTATGTTCTTCACATTCTTATAGATTCAATCAAGCCATTTATAAGTACATGTAGATATAGTAACTAGCCCACTAGCCTGAAAATCAGACATTAATGTTGTGAGACACAGATATTGACGTTAATGTCGATCCCTCAGGCTGTCTCATGACATCAACGTCTGGTGTTCAAGCGACTAGCCTACCTGATATGAATCACCCCTAGCTTGATCCGCTGAGATGCATGCCGGGCCCTAGCCCCACTATATGGCTTGTTATAAACTTTTAAAGAGTAATAGGCCGATCCAACCTGCCAATCATTCACTGACGTCACTGTTGCTTTCATCCAATCATCTGGTGCAAAAGGCTTTCCACATGCATTACTTCGGACAAACAATTGTCAATTTCATACCCAGGATTAAGAAAAAAGGACTCAAGTGAGGCTTAGTGTCGGAGTGTGGATCGGTCTATTCTCACCGTTTTTGCTTTCCAAAATGGCGACCAACAAACGGGGACAGCCAGGCCATAGCTTATCGCTCAAGTGATTGTCTTGTTCTTGAGCTTGGAGCTTAGACCGACCCAAGCTGTCAATCATACACTGACGTCACTTTTTCCAATCATTTGGTGCATAAACGTCTTTCACGTGCGTTAGATCAGACAAACACGTCGGACAAACAAAGTAGCTCGTGGTTACTTTGTGTCCAAAACTTGTTTCGGCTTTGTGTCACACAAAGTAACCGAAACGTTTTCAGGATACATCTAATCCGTGTTTTCGAAGTCGCACCACGAAACCCCGTTATGTGGCACCAGTACTCTAAAGTTACCATGGCTGACGCTCACAGAGTGTGTTTTGCAGGTATTATTTGAAAAGTATTCAAATGCGAAAGAGAAAACAGGCGAAACCGAAATATTTGGGTCCATGGGTGGATAATACATGAGCCAGTACACATGTACAAGGGGCATACTAACCTCATACAAGGACACACGCTTTGCCATAGCCAACATTTACACAAGACAACAAATAGAGCAGTGTCCCAGCTATATTCACATACCGAAGACCGATATATATGTATATATCACGTGTATATCACGATATGTAAGCGTCTTAAGGGCTGCCAACAGACCTCCACTACCACCCCTCCCTCCTCCCGCCCGTCCAGAAATCACGTGGCCTCATCTTGCTTTCTGGTTGGCTGTAACACTAATGACGTGGAAACTTTGTGTCACAAATTCAAACATGTTCAAGTTTCGAATACAAAGTTTTGGTCAAAAAGTTTCGGAAAATTCGCTAGATGTAGGCCTATTATCGGTAATAAATGAAAATCATGTACTTAGGTACAAATTAAAAGTAACAAAAATGCGCATTATTCATTTATCACCCAGGTAGAGAATTGGCACAATAATGATTAGTGGTCATTATTGTCAATTACTTTGGACCCCATAATACGTACATTGGATCAGTTACTTGATATATGTTTCAAAATGTGCCAATCGTTTTATGTTTGGTGCACAATGACAATAAACCATTTACTTTATCTTGTGAAAAAAACGAAGCAATGACAGTGAATATAGTTATGTTTTATATAGGTGTAAAGCAGATATAAAAGATACATGATATGATATTGGCCGATTAAATTATATACTCTTTATTTGATTACGATTGCATGATACAAATAAGGCACATGCCTTATATAGCTGTAATACGAGATGCATAAAGGTAGGTACGTGATATATTCACCGGCCTATTTCAACAGAAGCCTCCATTCTTATCCTGTTATTGGGTTCGTGTCATGCAGTAACTTAAAGATAAATAGTTCAACTGATTATATTATCCTACGCATGCGAAAATTAACATTCAGTCTCGCAGAATGGGTATTTGTAGTTTGAAATCATTTCACCCTCATTGTGCTACTACTGTCTTCTACTACTACCAGATATATCGCAACGCTTTCTGACCAAAATATAGGGTCATACACTTCGCGAAGTAAATGTTGATCAGAGTTGCGAAACCACTCCGCCCACTCTTATTCGGACAAGTTTTTTTCATCCGTTGTGGTTATATGATCACCCAATGTCTATATGCTTTCTATTTTGTACCACAAATTAAGCCTAAACAACATTCGAGACCAATTCGTGGCATGTTCGTTACACAAAAGCGGTTAATTAATGCAAGGTAGGGCAACGGCGATGCGAGCAACATACGCCCTCTACCGGGAGAGTTCAGTTGATTGATAGCATCGTTAATTGCTGAGCTGATAGACCGAATCGATGATTGGCAGGACTGCTGGCCTTATGCCGTACACCAGAAAGCTTGTCTCTGCTATTCTGCCATGCGACGTGACATGTCTTAAGGCAGATCTTCACATCAGATCCTCCATGTCCCTCACAAGTCTTTCCCAGTCACACTGCCCGGTGGCATCTAAGTATGTGAACTGGGCCAGTCTGGATGGCAGCTGGCACTCCTTCAGTTTGATGGGAATGACGCGACCGCCTGTGACCCTGACGAAGAGGGCTTCGTCCATCTCATGCTGACACCACATACTGTCAACAAAGCTGGGCGTCATTACCAGCACGCTACAGACGCTGTCCTCGACAGCCTTGCTGATGTTGACGATTGTCGAGAGCCCCAACCGGAAATCGCGGTTTGCGATGTGCCCCTTGAAGGCGTAGTCGCGCTCCAGTTTAGGAAGCAGGGAGTAGTTGACCCAGTCTGCGTCCTCGTGGCTGTAAATGACGAAGAAGTCATAGGGCTTTTGGTGTGTGTTTCGGGCACGCTCTAACGGCTTCTGCAAAGTCTCATGTGTGCCTGTATCATTTCCTGTCGAGGGGCTTTCGCGAACAGTAGGCTTCACTCTGTTACGTCTTTTTATACCTGTCGCGACGCACCAGCCCTCTGGAGATGACATGACGCCATCACGCGCCGTCGTGGTCGTCTGTGAGGCGCCCAACGACGCAGACGCCACTTGTGATTGGTCAAGAACCTTCACTGGGGTCACGGAAACCTTGTCCCTCGTCCCCAGTTGTCTTAGTAACTCCGCAATGTCATCCCTGGGTTCTGCTGCTGCTAGTGACATCACTCCTAGACACCACTTGACGGCATCGACATAACGCAGCTCATGCTTCATGTGTTGACACATTGTGTAGAGATCCTTTGAATCCGACGGCTTCGCTAACACTTTAATTGTCTGAGAAATAACATCTGTGTCGTATTTCCTGTAGCCTCGGTCAAACCAAAAGGCTATTTCGCTCAGTATGTCATCAGCATTGTGCTGCTTGCGGTAGAGCCGAAAAAGGCATTGAAGCAACGGAGTGAAATGTTTATGTGCTTTACGGTTATTTGGTGAGTCCGTCTCCAGTAGCCTCTTGAAACTTTCAATGGCATGTTCGAGTTCCCCTAATTTGTCCAGGAACCGACCACGCAGGTTGTGCACCATTGGGTTCTGCCCACCACCCGGGAATTCCACGGCATTTAAGAAATATTCCAATGCCATGAAATCTACCTCCGGCCCTCCACGCATGTGTTGAAACATTGATGCTATGAGGCAAAGATTATCGGCACTCGGCTGAAAGCGGAGTACGTATTTCATATCCCTGATAGCTTCTTGTAAATTGGAGTTGCGCATACTTATATCAGTGTTGTACCTGTATGTGATGTAAATAATCTGTGCTCTCGTGATGAAACCAAAGCAATTGATCGGCCTTTTTTCCAGGCGCAACGAGATCTCTACTTGGGCTAAAGCATTGCTGACCTCTCCACGGCCCTTGAGATATCTGGCATACTTAGTGTAGTAGTCAAAACAGTCGGGCTGAAGCTCAATTGCTTTCTTAAAACATACTTCAGGTTCCGTGTTAACTTTCTCAAGAGTTGCGTGCTTACGCTTCAAGCCAATAGGTATATCCAGTCCTTCGGCTGCACTAACCGTAGATCCTACGTTGCACCAACAACTCGCGTGGTATTCCTCCATGTGTTCTTCTTCGATGATCTGGGAGAATATTGTAACTGCTTGAACAAACAAACGCTGGCGTTGAGCAAGGGGCAATTCCTTACTTAAGCACATACTTTTCCCAATCAATGCCATGTTGAACTTCCAAATGAGTTCTTCTTCCATGTCAAATACTCCGTCACCGATGGTCAGTGCCCGGTTGTAGTACTCGTCAGCCATCTGAAGGTTTGCGAACTCTCGTTTGCCCACGATAATCTCGCAGCTTAGCGCGTGAGCTTGTTCTGCCAGACACCGTGCGATGCGATGGACGCGACCTTGGTCGGTGCCTTGCAGCTTGGACAGCATGTCCCCACACTGCTCGGCTTTTCCCGAGACGAACAAGCGCTGATACACAAAGGCTTTATTCGCAATCGCATTCAGATTATGTTCGTCATCTAGCAGGACTTCGTCGAACAATTCTATGGCCTTCAGTCGTTGGCCGTTGTGAAAGTAAAGCACTCCGATGAGGTTCTTGAGTGCCAGGCGATGGGGTATCGCCGGATTGGTCTTTATCCAATACTTCAGGCTTTCAATCCTATGCTCAAAGATGGTTGGGTCACGCAGCTCTGCGGCCCGTAATGGCAGAGTGAACATACCCGGTTCACACGTCGCCGACTCACCCGGGGACGATCCATCATTTGTGGCCATCTCCGCTGTATATTGAGTAAGATAACTCACCCACCAGCAGCCCGTGGTAGTCCTAGTCCGAAAGTCAGTCTTAATTTGAATTCTAACACGTCTGGATTTGAAAATGTATGCGATATACGAGAATCGAATGTCCTATGGCTACACGGAACGGACACCAGTCACAGTTATACACCTGACAACGTTGTGACGGGATTGCGCAGTAGCCTATGCTGCGGTAGAACCACCGCGCGAGATTTACGTTATGACAGTCCAACTCTTCGTAAAGGCAACGAAAGTACCCTTAATAACACTGTGTCTTATACAGCGTCTCGGACCGCTAAACCTCTTGTGATATTAGGGTGACACATACGGTTAAACAATCCCGTGACTATTATTGTCGAATGTAAGTGAAACCCGAAACCAGATACTTGCGTTGGTCTGATTGTGCGGCAAACCCTCATTTCCTCTGTTCAATACGCGAATTGCATCACTGCTTCAGTGTCCTGGGTTAGGTGAACAAAGCTGAGTGGGTGCATATCAACAAAATCAAAACAATTAATGCAGGAAGGAATAAATATTAGTTCTGCACAACATAGGTATATACATAAATAACTTCAGATAATATTGCCAATAAGGTAAATGGGACACACGTGTTTTAAAAAGGGCATTTGTATTTGTGCAATGTGGACCGAAATATATGCTTTCCATTTATAGGGTGGAAAACCCTAACTTGAACAAATGCAAAATAACGATTAAACCTTCTATCAGAGTGTCCTGCCTGAGGATCACGATAATGACTTTCTCGCGCAACAGTATAATACGCCGTGTTGGCTGCACGGGCGATGCATCAGTTTTTGGTTTGGCGGGACGCCAGTTCCTCAAGAGTAACTTAGCTTATCACGCCACCAATTCCTCAAGAGGGACTTGACTTATCACGTACGCCATCAGTTCCTCAAGAGGGACTTGACTTACCACGTACGCCACCAGTTCCTCAAGAGGGACTTACCACGCCACCAGACGTGCTATATCTGTTTATTATTGAGAAACTTTTACGATTTTTCTCATTATGTCACTTGGTGTTGTTAGGATGTTTGCAAATCGATATTTGTGGATTGCGCTAAGCTATCGCGCCGGCCCAGCACCTATATAAGGCAAGCTCCTATATAATTATGTATCAGATTGGCCTGCCTGTGTATGTCTGTGTCATATAAAAAGCATATAACTGCTTAAGCCAATGTGATGTCACATGTATATCCACCATATACCGATATAGATTAATACTATCGCCTTTATCTGTATTATAAATACAGTCTTGATCAGGTGTCCGACAACGGCCTAGGGGCCCAGCAGACGCCTGGCTGCCTGAAAGACACCTACAGGTCTGGCATAACCATGGGGGCGACCCGATGGGTTAGAATGCTCGCCTTGAGTGCTGTGGCCACCTGTGAGCCTAATGGCACGTGGATCGGTGCTTCAAGCCTCGCTGTGACCATGTCTGTGTGGTCGCAGGATAATCATCGCATTTCCCTCTTCGCAAAAAGTAGGGGGTTACCCCAGGGACATGGCTCCACTCTCCCTTCCTTCTCCCATTGAAGTGATATGACCAAAAGTGGTTAAAGCGTCCTCAATATTCAACCAACCAACATACACATGGAAGCTGCCGGTCACTCA
The DNA here is from genome assembly GCA_964019135.1 of Arenicola marina. Lineage (NCBI taxonomy): Eukaryota > Metazoa > Annelida > Polychaeta > Arenicolidae > Arenicola > Arenicola marina. Next base: position 31,834,975 of record OZ025263.1, read on the forward strand.
GTGTGTGTGTCATGGGGTGGGGGGGGGGCTAAATATCTGAGGGACTGAAATCCTAGGGTCCGACGTCCGAAGCACACCTAGCCGTGTGGAATTGAAAACTTCAGAAAATAATATGTCAAATAAATGGCATCCTTGTCGTTATTACTGACATTAAATTCGTTTTGGCGAAATTCAGCCATTGTCAGTATATTCCGTACGTTACGGTGACACCTTTCACATTGTAAGGTAGATTTGCACAGGACGGGTTGCGAGCGTGGACGAAGACGCGGATGGCAAAACCACGGATGACTGTGATCCAAGATAAGTGGTGAGGCGTCAAGTACCTGCACGAAACCTCGAACTTGTTCATCCAGGCAAGGGCCAAAGAACAGGAGTCTGGCGAGTGTTAGGACGGGGGGGGGGGGGAGCATGGGCTAGGAGAGCACAAGTCCGGTGGATTTTAGGACGGGGGGTGGTGCAGGAGGGACAAAAGGCAGGCCCATCGGAAGCAAATTGAAAGCGATGGGGAGACCGCTCAGAATTGCGTTCCCGGGCTTGTTGAAAACTTTAAAGCAACCGAGGGGCGTGGGGCACCGCCACTGTCACGTCAAAACGTCTAGCCATATTATTTCTTAAGGGGTTGGCAAAAAATTGGGAAGCGGATGCCCCCCCGCCCCCCTCCTCCCCTCCATTGTTGGGGGCGGGCGGGGCGGGGGAGTAAAACCCCTACATTGCTGTGGGCGGGCGGGATGGGGGGTAAAGGCCCCTTTTTCACCGCCAAAATGTACTCTGTCGGGGCGTTTTATGGCCAAAATCCGCCCTTAACGAGTATTTTTGTCTCAGCAGCTCGTCCATGAACGCACATTTTTAGAGCCCCCTCCCTACGGTGGACTGAATACGCACATTACGCATCGGTTCACCGCCCGACACTTTTTCACCCGGGTATGGGTACGCGCATGCATTCGGTATGCCGATGTGCCCCGTTCTAAACAGCACGGGGCATTCAGGAGAAGATGGCGGCTGATTGAAAGGTGATGAGAGCAGGTTGGTTCCAGTGCCTTAATGTGCACCGGATGTGAACGGTGTGTGCATTTCATTGGAATAGGCATATCCCTATCGGCACACTCGGAAGTTCCATGTCACGTGTTGCGGGCCCGGGGCGGGATACCGAACCTTCCCCAAAGAAATGCGCCCACTACATATCTTGGGCCGCCTTGTGTCGAATGTGCGGTCAAGTGTGAGAGCTTCTTCAATTACAAAGCATAATGCACCCATGGAAACATCCTACTCCAGTTTCAATCGCCAGGGGGCGTATTGCGGGACACTAACCAAGCTCGTTCTTCCATGTTGAGGTGAACCATTGTTTCAGCATAGCTCACGAATTACTCACGCCTACATTTTGCTTCAAGGCCAATTTTTGTCAGCTCCAACAAGAAAGATGAACCCAAGTAATAATAGGTAACTTGTGTGAGCGAGGCTGGGGCCGCAGTACCATGCAAGCTTATTGCCTTAGTATCTTGGGGTGAGTTCGGATATGCGACGGGAGTAATCGGCGTAGATATTTGGAGCATGCGCATTCATACTTTCCGCTCGTGTGCGGATCAAGATGAACCGAACGCAAAATTCGCGGTCCGCGTGAATGTTGCACTTGCTGAACTGAACAAATCGTGAAGATCGCTGAACAGTAGGCCTACCATACAATAAATCAACGAATACGTTTTGTGTTTATTATCTTATTATCGTTGTTATAGTCTTATTTAACGATTTTTTCCACGTCGAAATACTACTTTATATACATATTTAACGTATTGTGGGGCCTGGACGTCATGTTGGAAATCTTCCTGATCCTCCTTTGGGTGGGGAGTAAGTAAAATGTCAAACGTGACTATGCTATCGGACCACCATCTCCGCGTTCAGTTCTATATGCACTCGTCGGAGACCGACCACTCCGCTCGTATAACCAAACTCACCCTAAGATGGCGCATGTAGGCACATTATTTTAATAAAGCATTAAAGCCCGTCATGGCGGCGTGGTGTAAATATAGAGCTCATATGTTTGGTAAACTTGCACAAATGTATTCCTTGAACCTAGCTTGCACTTTATAATACACGTATCACCTTCTACAACATATACATCATGTACATTATTACTAATCAGAGCTCAGCACATATTTGTAAGCATGATTCCCCGCGATTTCCCGATAGAGGGCCTTCCGCTTAAACAACATGTGTGAGAAACAGAGTTGAACCGTCTGAAGTGTGAGATGCATAATGCACCCTTAAAAGCTGTAACCCTCAGTTCATTCGCGAGGCGGCGGACTTCATTCGCCAGGGGGCGCATTTCATTCGCCAGGGGGTGGATTTCAATCGCAAGGGGACGGACTTTATTCGCCAAGGGGCGGACTTCCAACTTGACGAAAATCAGTCAATCATGGGGACGACACGCCCACCTTACACGCTCATCTCATCCCTAACCATGACGCAATATACGGTACTTTTGAAGTATCAGTGGCTCATTTGCGCTGCACCTAGAAGTGAACAAGAGGAACTTCGCTTAAAACTAGTGGATCTGATTATAGCAGTGGTATATTGCAATGGAAACACACTATAGTAAGCATAGCTGTCATAAATAACGTTTACGTCAAATGTCATTCCTTAGCGCGAAACCGAAGGTAGTACGAGGAAGTAGACAGTAGACTTGACAGTAGACTTGACAGTAACTAAAGAGATATAATACCCCTCAACGTGATATCTACATTGCTATTGGGGAAAGTTAAAAGTAGACTGTGAAGGTATTATACTGGCAATTTTATATAGCCCCCTAAAGTAACCGATTAAGGCTCAGATTGAAGGAAACTTCACAACTTGCATTCATGAGTAGCAAGGGACAAATGCTGAAACTGTAATGTTTAATTGACGGGTGATCGTTCGCTGGAAGTCATGTGTACTACTCCACCGGGTTGTGTGCATTCTGCCGACCTATCCTGCGGTTTCATAGGATTATAAATAGATCACAAGCAATAAATTGGAATGACAATGATGGATTACCTTTTCGTGATATCGGCTTAATGAAATGTCACACATATAAAAATCTGATTTTGGCATGAAAAAGTTGCCACAATAGATTTATATTACTTTCCTACACAATTCTTAATCTGCTTTGACCCCGGGGGGAAGGGGGGGGGGGGCACTTCTATACGAATCTGGTGAGGGGGGGGTGTTTCCGCGGGGGTCCAATGATGCCTGAGGGAGCGGACATTTATGATGAAAAAGATACCCTTATAGGGCGGATATTTGATAACTTGCTGCCGGACGGGGGAGGGGGGGCTTTGAAAATGTGCACCATGGAGCGGATTTTGGCTGTACAACGCCCCGGCCGAGCGGATGTTGACGGTAAAAAAGGGGGGCTACCCCCCCCCCCCCCCCTCTGCCGTGGCTTTGACCCCCCTTATATTGCTGTTTATGGACGTTCCGCGGTATAGTCCCCCGTTTTAAACCTATAAAATCCCCTCGGAAGGGGCGTTTCACCTCCAAAATTCGCTCGTATAATATACATATGCATGTTCTTCAGTCTTATTTTATGAGAACAATGTTCTGATAAAAGAACATAACATCTAATTCATATAAGTCGTGAAGCTTGAAACAGCTGACAAGCATGCGAAGATCGGTCTTCTGGCGCATATATATATCAATATATGTGGATTGTTCTGAAATGTGAGATGCATAATGCACCCATCAAAGCTGTAACCCTCAGTTCATTCGCCAGGGGGCGGACTTTATTCGCCAGGGGGCGGACTTCGAACTTGACGAAAAACAGTTACTTATGAGGACGACACGCCCACCTTACACGCTCGTCCCATCGCTCACCATGTCGCAATATAGGGTACTATTGAATAGTAGTGGCTCATTTGCGCTCCACCTAGAAGTGAACAAGAGAAACTTCGCTTAATTCTTGTGGATCTGATCATAGCAGTGGCATTTTGCAATGGAAACACATTATAATAAGCATAGCTATCATAAATAACGTTTACGTCAAATGTCATTACTTAGCGCGAAACCGAAGGCAGTACAGAGGCGGGGAGGGGTGGGGGAGGCGAACAGTACACTTGACGGTAACTAAAGAAAAGGATGTCGGGGAAAGTTAAAGTTACTATTTCAACAAATTTTGCGGCGGGGGTGTTCCGTCAGATCACGTGAGGCGCCGCGGCTGTTGGAACAGCTGTAAACACTGTATAACACTCTGCCTCAAGGAGGCGCTGCCAGTCGCGAATCCTGGCCAATAACGTCTAGTATATATATGGTTGGTACCAGTGACTTCCGGAAAGTTAGTCGTTGGCGCTCGCCCTGGCGGAGATTACTTCATGCGTGTTACGTCACCAGCACATCAACGTCACTGTACACACGTTTTTTCTCCGCCAGATTTGGATCACAATGAATGTTTACTTTTTGTTGTAATAGTAACGTTAAAGGTTGATTGCACAGGTATTACACCGGAAGTTTCAAGGGACAAGGAAGGGAACGACAGAGTGGCAAGGGACAATTTATGTTTTAATTGACGGCGGACGTTCATTCGTATGTGTACCACGTCACAGATGTGTGTGTGATCTGCTGACCTATCCCGCGGTTTCATATGATTATAAATAGATCACAGGCAATGAATTGGAATAACAATAATGGATTACCTTTTCGTTAAACGAGTTAATAAAATTAAAAATCAGATTTCGGCGTGAACAAGTTGTCCCAATAGATTTAAATTACTTTCTTTCACACTTCTTGCTTTGCTTTGACTTCCCCCCCCCACCCTCCCTTTCCTGTGTGTGTGTGGGGGGGGGGTAATTCATGCAAAGCGTTAGGGGCGTTTGGCCCTTTTTTTAAACTCTAAGGGGCGTTTCACCTGCAAAATCCCAGCCCCCCACCTCTAGTCGTAATCTTTAAAATATCAGTGTTCTATCTTATTTTATTTTAGGTATTATTTCCATCACAAATGTGCGCTCTCTCAGACATCAAGGGCATCCGCGGACCCCCTCCCCTCAGCTGCGGGGGGGGGGGGAGTGTCTTTGACCGATGTATGTATATACCCTGTACAAATCAGAACAATGTTTGCCTGTTTGTTAATTTATTCGTTCATTCTTATTTGCGAGTTCACCAAAACCGTGATCAATAGATAATACCAAATATGAATACAAATACAAATAACCGTGCGCTATCGCAATGGTAGGCCGATCAGCTGGGGGGGGGGGCATGAATAGGGATAGATAGATAGATATTTCGTTTTTTATAGTCACTTGTGAGTTCAATAATACAACATACACGCAACACAAATAACAGAAATATACCAAGGCCGGGACTGTCCGCCGGGTCGTCCTCACGAGCTCCATAGCCGCTGTCAGCAATTTGATCGACCGGGGCGGCATGTTCAACGAGGATAACTGGACGGACCTCAGCCCAGGGCCGAACCACCCGCACGCCTACACCAAGAGCAAGACGCTGGCCGAGCGCGCCGCCTGGGATTACATGGCGGAGAATCCCGGTGCCGGGTTCGAGTTGGCCGTGGTGAATCCGGCCTTCGTGATGGGCCCCGTGCTGTGCGGGACCCTCGTCTTCAGCATGCTGCTCCCGAAGATCCTCCTGGAGCGCGCCATCCCACTGCTGCCGCAGACTGCTTGGCCCATCGTGGACGTGCGCGACGTGGCCGCCGCGCATCTCACGGCGATGACGTCACCGGAAGCGGCCGGTAAACGTCACATCCTATCCACGAAGACGCTGAAGATCAAGGAGATAGCCGAGATCCTGAAAACGGAGTTCGGAACCCTGGGGTACAGCGTCCCTACGACTAACGCGCCCTATTGGCTGGTGAAAATAGCGTCCTGGTTCAACAAAAGTTTCCAGATGGCGCTCCCTTCATGGGGGAAGTTCACGGAGTACGACAACAGCCGGATGACAACCCTTCTTGGGACCCAACCCATTGCCGCCAGGACCTCCTTCATCGATATGGGACACTCGCTGATCAAGAGAGGCTTCGTGAAGGAGACACCAGAATACAAACAAGCCAATCAACGTCCAAAGTAATCTCCGGAGTGATAACCCGAGCTCGTGGAGAGGCACTGGGGATGATATCTATAGAGCCAATATCTTTCGTCAATATGTTGATCACAGGATGCTTAGAGTTGTCTGTTTGGTTAAGCTTAAAGGCTCCACGAGGCTCCTGCGCGCCTGTTCGCTGTTCGCTATTTTGTGTGTGATGTCGACGGCTGCTCGCTATCACATCCGCGCGATAAAACTAAACCGCGCAGTTTTATATTGAAATTGTTATTTTACAGACTGTCAGAGATGTAAAACATATATGCATCATAATTTTGAGATACCTTTAGTCTTGATTCTAACATGTAAACAATCTAAGATGGCGCATGTATATATATTGCTTTGAACGTTTCTTTCGTTGCCTTATAGTCATTGTTCGCATTTCAGACAATTCCGTGTGCAATAAACAAAGCTTATGCAAACTGGTTCTGAGAATTTGGAGAATCTCGTAGCGGAAGATTAAACGAAAATGTTGTTATTATATAACAATTAGACATCTGTATGGTAGCATGCAAACTAGGCACATAAATATGGAATAATTTCAAATATATACGAATAATATCACTGAATAATATCAGTAAGTCGGCAATATGACCTGCTAAGCACAACGCAGTGAAACTCATTCTATTCGCCGGCATTTATATCAACGAATGGGTTATCACCTGCCGTAAAATAATCACTTACATCACTTTACTGTGAAAACAGACTGTGAAAGAGTGAACGAGCGTGCTTACACCGCTGGATGGATCATGGACTATTTTTGTCCTTTCTCGCTTGCAAATCTAGGTCCACAGAAAGTAACCCAAAAGGAAGCTTACAGCCCAAGCGCCGCGGGCCTATGCATCTGTGCTTTTAGTTCATCATCTAGTTATAGTTTTAAACTCAGTATGTATATTTATAGGTCAGAACTATTTGGCTAACACAAGTACATTGCAACAAAACTTTTTTTTTATAACCCCAATATAAGACATAACAAGACCATATTTTTTCAAGATTTTGTCGACCACAACATAAACACAATAGCAGACTTGACAGACCAATACTGGCCTCTGATGAAACAAGATATCATAGAGAGACACAACTTTTAGACAGACACAATTCATAGACAGACACAACTCATAGACAGACACAACTCATAGACAGATATCGCACACACAATGAATATTTACAAAATAATTAGACACGCAATACCACCAGAATGGCTACAGAAACTAAAGCAGAAAATTCAAGGTCCAGTTAAAGCACCATCTATTTATATCCAAATAACAGAGGACAGCACTTTAACCTTAGTTCAAATTACAACAAAGAACATGTACTATTTCTTAGCCACACAACGCATCCCAATCTCCTTCACAAACTGGGAGAGATTTTTTCACACACAATTAGATATAATAATATAATATAGAGAACATTTATAAAAACACACTCGACAGGCAACTCTCAGATTTCCAATACAAAATAGAATACAAATTTGTATCCACCAACAAGTATTTATTTAATTGCAAGGTAGTAGACAACCCTCACTGCATATGCGGTCCATTATCAATTCGAAACCATTATCCACTGATTTACAAAATGTCGGAATTTTCTAGAACAAAACAACTATTAAACGCCACTGTTTAAAACCACCACACAGCATAACAAGCCGTTCAGCATGCACAACATTCTATTTAATCACAACCCAAAGCCAGAAGAAAACAAGAGCAAAATTCCGCTCAACACCATCCATTACCTATACAACCTATTTAAATATTCTCTTTGTCTCTCCCGCAACTTTAAGAAACATGGACGCACAGTCCCTACCCATATCATCTTCAACAACAAACTGGCTTCCCGTATCAAACAAGATTTTTACCATGCCTGCATGTACCCGGAGTTCCTAACAAAATTCAACAAGACCTGGCTTCAGACAAACCTACTATGCAGAATAAGCATTCCTTTTAAACTAACAGCAGTGATTGCAATAAAACCCCCTGACTAACCGAGGCGCCGGTGTTTGGCCAGGAACCTAGCTCTGGTTGATGGCCGACACCGGCCACCATCATTATCACCACAGGCTACATGAAATTTATAACTTGATTCGCAGTCATTCAAATCATAACGTCCTCTCATCATGAAAATGCTTTGCCAACACAGCAAACCAGACGTTTTGGTCCTCTCTTCCCAGTACCCGAACCACGGCATGTACGCAGAAATTTAATAGATTATATATTGAAACAAGACTATAACAACTTTAACATATAATGGAGTATCAACAATATTATAGTTACATAACAGATTATTTTCAAGAGCAGATCCGTACCCGGAATATGCCTACACTCTGTTATGGATTGCTGTACTTAGTGCATTCACCATATGTTGTTTTTATACCTGAAATATATATATATATTATATGTATATTGTATATTGTGGATTCTTCAAAGATTCAAGGACGAATCCTTTGTATTTTGACCTCTTTAGTTTTGGCGGGATAGATACTTTTGCCCCCGATGGCCTTCTATATTGAAACACCATGTTTTATGATATCAGACCTACGGCAACGACTACATAATTGAACCATCAACTGTATGTAGTTCCCCGGGCGGACGATAAAATAAGGCCCTAGAGAGGAGTGGTCTAACAGGGGAATCGGGAGCAGCGGAGCGAGGCCGACTTCCACTGTAAACGTGTCAGTGAGTGTGTGTTTTATCAGAAGCCTAAGTCGAGACAATCCCATTTTTTCGGCACAAGTGTAATATTCATCACCCACATTGCGGCGAGATGGAGGCTGTGCGGCTGGAGGGTAAAACCGTGATCGTCACGGGGTGCAACACTGGCATCGGGAAAGAGACCGCCAAGGAACTGGCCAGGAGAGGTGAGTATCAACCGCAGCTGACCTCGATATCCGTAGCGGGGGGGAGGGGGGAGGGGGGCCCGTACAGTGCGCAAATTGTTGTGTTGGGTTGTGCTGTAGTAATTGTTATGTCCTAGTTCGCGTACACTCCACAATATAGGGCTGTTGTCATGGTTTTAAGTACAATTTATTTGCCGGGTTTCTGCCTCTTGGCAATTTACTCACATCATATTAACACCCGTCGCACCAGAACTTGTCATTTGGCCAATTAGCATAATTCCAGTTGAAACATGCGGGTGCGATGAAGAACATATGAAGGTCAAATATAGGGCTGTATAGTCACAACGGGATTTAACGAGACCTCACCACGGGATCTCACGAGATAGGGACACTTATGCTCTACGTCAATGCTTTAGCAAATTCGGCCTGTACGTGCTGCCTACCTTCCGGTTGTTTGCCTTCATTCGCCTTCACACCACCGGCATTAATGCGTACATAAGAATTATAACCATCAGAGTAGGTTTATGTAATATATGAGCGGTTAGATAGTTGATAAACCAGAAGGCGGCTGTTTTACGAGTGACTGTCAGTGTCAGGCGATCTAATGTGTCGTATGGGGTTTTCCCTGTCGTATGACGTAATAATCTCATGGTTGTGCGCGGTATCTATGGTTACGTAAGGACGCTCCTTATATGGACTGACCAGGCGAGGACAATGGTGATCTGTTTGTCGCCGAAATGTAAACATCGATGAATTGCCTCAAAATGCAACGCTTCCAACAGTTTCATCGAACGGACCACATGCATTATGGAGAGATAAATGTGTTATCTTTCTCTCTATTGTGATTAAATAGTTAGCAATGCCTGGACCAAAGCAAACAAAAAACTGTTTCACGCCCACTTATAATTTTCAACATAAAAATAACGAGCGTTGTGCATTTTATACAGCAAAACACATCTTGTACCCTTGCAGTTTTAATTGTGATTGAACTCTTTTTTTTCATCACCTGATACGGCGTGTTATTAGGCTTAGGCTGTGTCCCGGTATTAATTTGTAGAATATCAATTTGTGCAGCGCCGCCCTGGCGAGCGAGTGTAAAAATGCATTGAAGTAGGCGACAACAGAGATATAATGGAGCTCTAGCGAAGTCGAAGGCAGAGAGTGCCCAAAAAGTCCTGAACCGGAAACAGAACCCGCGAGAACTGTACAGCCCTATGTATCAGAACGGATGCCAGCTCCATTTGCTGAGTTGCGCAATTGTAGTTCTTATTCGTACAATATGTTAGTTTGCTTGCAACGCCAAGATGATGTCATGCATCAAATTACGTATGCCATTGATCTTTTTATGGTTTTCATGGGAAGGACGTTTAATTTTTTAACCCTCATCCAGAGGTCTTTATTTATGTGCTGCATTGTAAATACATAAACAAAATATATATATAGCTTTGCGCCGTGTTTTTATCAAAAGCACCGCCGTTTTATTTAAGCAATACTTGGCTCCCATTTATTTCGCGAGTACTTGGCCTGTGCCTGCCGTTCTCAAATGTTTGTCGCCAGGTGCCCGTGTCACAATGGCCGGCAGAGACAGCCAGAAGGCAGAAACCGCTAGACAGGAAATTACACCGTCTTCGTGAAGCTGCTTAATTTAGCCTCACTGGAGTCTGCGAAGACGTTTGCTGAAGATTACAACACAAGTGAGCAATGGTGATAATGTATGTCAGGGGTCTGACTAGTCCATAGATATAGGGTTCAACAGTGTCTAGTTGAGTGACTGATCACATCAATGATGCATAATGATATAGGGCTGGTCGATCTCTAGCTATAAAGCTGGCCAGTGTGTAGCTGTAGGGCTGGCTAGTCTCTAGCTGCAGGGCTGGCCTGTCTCTAGCTGTATGGCTGGCCTGTCTAAAGCTGCAGGGCTGGCCTGTTTCTAGCTGTAAGGCTGGCCAGTCAGTAGCTGTAGGGCTGGCCAGTCTCCAGCCGTAGGACTAGCCTGTCTCTAGCTATAGGGATGGCCAGTGTGTTTCTGTAGGGCTGGCCAGTGTGTAGCTGGAGGGCTGGTCAGTCCTTATGCAGTCAAATGACCAGATTTCTGTCATTGAGCTAGCCAATATTCTGCTATGGGGGTGACCATGCTTTAGTTGCGTATTTTCGTACCAGGACGTCAGTGACTGAACGGTTTATATGATGCAATGGGATAATGCCCAGTTATGCGCTGCATGCCCGACGTGGAAATACTATTTTATACTGTTGCTTCCCTCTAAAGCATATTGTAATGTCAGTACAGCTTGGGTGCATATAATACGGTATATAATACGGTATATTTAAATCATCTTTGTATCCAGCCGAGGAGCGGTTGGATATACTTGTAAACAATGCTGCCGTCTTCAGCAAGGAGAGGCGAAAGACACAAGACGGCCTGGAGCTCATGTTCGGAGTGAACCACATAGGTAGGCAACTGCCAGTTAACCTTACCCATGAAAATTACACTCCGATAAAAAATATCTGTATAACACTGTCATTTAGCCGCATTTACAAACGATTCCGCATGTAAAGACTCAAATATAACTCGGATATATGCTTCATGTTTGTTCAGGTCACTTTTATTTGACGAACCTTCTTTTGGACGAGTTGAATGCTTCGTCGCCTAGCCGAATAGCCATCGTGTCTTCCTTGGCGCACGAGTTTGAAGCTCAATGTCCAAATCCAATGCTTGGCTGCAATCCAAGGGGCGATATATAGCGTTGGCTGCATACGGACGGAGCAAGACGGCAAACATCCTCTTTTGTGTACGACTTGGACAGTTGTTGGAAGGTGCGCGCATGTTGCACTATTATTGCAAAAAACGGTGATATCGTCAACAAAAATTCTCTGACGTGAAAATGCTAAACAGTGTCTTCAGTGTCGGAGTAGATCGTAATGATTTTTTAAGATGATCAAATCATAAAGAAAGGTATTCTAAATAAACAACAGCTAACATTATTTCACGATGAGTAACGCATTAGGAAATATTAAACTGGTTATTTTCTTCATGTATGATGCCAATATCTCAAGAACCAACATTTCGCTGAGTGCACCTAACACTTTTAGAGACCAAAGCATGTCCTTTATCAAACTAATTAGTTGAAGCCTTACTTTGAGAGTACTAAGTCGTCATTAAAGCGAATACCAACTCCGACCTAACATGCGGTGGGAATGAAAGCATGTAGTCTGAAGATTTCTCATGAAAGCGCAAAAAATATTACGCACTTTCATAAATAGTAATTCAAGCTATACAACCACCAATTGGGACTATCGCCCATCAGTGGCCTTGACGCCGACCTCTTGTAAACCAATCAAAAACACGTCACACGTCACAAACTCTCCAGTTTCACAATTAAAAAAGAGCGCTGCTCTCGACATTCCCTTTATATTCAACTAATATTATCCAGATTTAAGTGTGATCATAATAACCTAACCAGCTACTCAATGTGTGGTTTGTCCTACAGGGACAGGAATCACGACCTATGCTTTACATCCGGGTTATGTTACAACCGAATTAGGTCGGGATTACGACGAGTTTCCCGATTGTAGGGCTTTCTTCAAGTGTCTGAATAAATGTCTCTGCTTGAAACAACCACTAACTGCGACGGAGGGAGCTCAGACAACGCTATGCGGCTGCCTTGAGCCCAGTATTGCGGAACATTATGGGCGATATTACAGGTACTTAAGGTTTAATGTATTTTAAGTTTTTTGTGGACTTTTATTACCCAGTCGTTATGAACTTTGTCATGGCCAGGTATGTTCTTGATGTTCTTTGCTTCTTCGCATTTGATACGATTCAATACACCCGTCATTAATCGTAATGCCTTTCGAAACATATATTATTCGCCGTAATAAAAAATTGTACGATATTCGCATCAGCCATCAAGTCTCATAATAGTTCGTTTCTTGTTTATTCTCGTTGGACAGTGACTCCAAAGAGACAACCGTCAAGCGACATGCAATGGACACCAAACTGACACAGAAGTTGTGGGACGTCAGTGTGGAGATGTCTGACATGGGCGGACAGAACTAAACACAGTGCGGCGGTCACATTGTGGGGCGTCAGTGTGGAGATGTGTGACATGGGCGGACACAACTAAACACGGTGTGGCGGTCACATTTTGGGACGTCAGTATGAAGATGTGTGACATGGGCGGAAATAACTAACCACAGTGTGGCGGTCACATTGTAGGACGTCAGTGTGGCGATGTGTGACATGGGCGGACAGAACTAAACACAGTCTGGCGGTCACATTGGGGACGACAGTGTGGAGATGTGTGACATGGGCGGGCAGAACTAAAGACAGTGTCGCGGTCACATTGTGGGACGTCAGTGTGGAGATGTGTGACATGGGCGGACAGAACTAAGCACAGTGTCTCGGTCACATTGTGGGACGTCAGTGTGGAGATGTGTGACATGGGCGGACAGAACTAAACACAGTCTGGCGGTCACATTGGGGACGACAGTGTGGAGATGTGTGACATGGGCGGGCAGAACTAAAGACAGTGTCGCGGTCACATTGTGGGACGTCAGTGTGGAGATGTGTGACATGGGCGGACAGAACTAAGCACAGTGTCTCGGTCACATTGTGGGACGTCGGTGTGGAGATGTGTGACATGGGCGGAAAGAACTAAACACAGTCTGGCTGTCACATTGTGGGACGTCAATGTGGCGATGTGTGACATGGGCGGGCAGAACTAAACACAGTGTCGCGGTCACATTGTGGGACGTCAGTGTGGAGATGTGTGACATGGGCGGACAGAACTAAACACCGTGTGGGGGCCACATTGGGGACGACAGTGTGGCGATGTGTGACATGGGCGGACAGAACTAAACACAGTGTGGCGGTCACATTGTGAGACGTCAGTGTGGAGATGTGTGACATGGGCGGACAGAACTAAACACAGTGTGGCGGCCACATTGGGAACGACAGTGTAGCGATGTATGACATGGGCGGGCAGAATTAAATACAGTGTGGCGGTCACATTGTGAGACGTCAGTGTGGAGATGTGTGACATAGGCGGCCAGAACTAAACACAGTGTCGCGGTCACATTGTGGGACGTCAGTGTGGAGATGTGTGACATGGGCGGACAGAACTAAGCACGTTGTTAGTTTAAGTTGTATCATTAAAATTGATTTAGGAATATGCTGCCATCGGCAACAGTTGCGAGCACTATTGCCTATATATGTATTATTTATATGAAGGTTCTCTATCCGCTTCCGAATTGCTTTGAGAGAGGCACAAGCTATATTTATGTAACCGACTCTCTTTGCGCTTATATTTGCAAAACATGTTATTAAATCCATCAATAGTTGGACTGTTTCTGTTCATGTATATATCTGAGGGGGAATGTGTCAATCGGCGTCCCACATTCAGTTATCGAACTTAACGTTATGGATAGATAAATATTCATTTATTATAGTTACTGGCAAGACATATTACACCTCACAGTACACATATAGCACCTCACCCAGCCACATTTAGCTCATCAGTGACTTCAAATTGGATGAATCTACTAAATAAGATATAAGATATAAGATATAAGATATAGGATATAAGATATAAGATATAAGATATAAATAAAAAAATAAAAATTACAATTAAAACGAACATAAATATAAATACAAATGAGAAAAATAGAAACAATGCCTGTATATATGTATGAGGCAAATAAGAGAGAATGCATAAAAATTAATAAGCGTCATAGCTATGATACACGATAAATGATAAACTTATTATTAGTATTGTAGCTAATCCCTCTCGTCTACTGGTATGTTACCCCGATAGTGGCCGGAATGCGTATATGAGTAACTTTAATGCCAATTCACCAAGCGACACAGTTGTGTTAATTGGCTCCCAATGTTATCGTACTATGTTGCTTGGTAAATTGATATTAGCTATTATCCAGCTAAAGTCATTTATAACAAACGCTACGATATTTATGCAATTTATTACGTAATATGGACCTGATATAATCATATATTAATCATCAAATCCATTAAAAATCAATAAATAAATAAGCATAAATGAACTTATCTGACAAAAAAACATTAATCATGAACGTCGTTCAATAGGCTACCTACAATTGATCCTTGTTAAGGGTTTTGTTACATTTGTTTTGTTACGAATTGGCATTGCCATTGGGGTGTCTGATTAGAGATGCACCGAAGTGGACGTGTTCTTTTTTAACTTTCACGCCTTGTCATGCTTCAGGGATTTCCCGATACGAAGGGGGACGTTTCTGATATTCTCCCTATGTAGGCTACAACATTTAAAAGTCCTTGCCTATGGACAAGATCCAGTATTGAGGGTTATGTTGTTGCTTATGGGTCTCCTCAGGTAGTTATGTGTATAAAGTCGTTGCAAAATGGACCCACTTGAATTGTATTATCCGTTTCATGTTAATCAAATTTTACCGTACATCGTTATATAGGATGTCTTTAGCTACCTCTTTTATCCCCGCTGCAGAAGAAATCAAGTATCGCTGCTTCTTTAAAGGCACATTTGGGTAGAGTTGCTACGTGAGCATAATACCATATACCAGAGCAAGTCAGACAGTTGGGTCTAAAAATATTCCCTTGATAAGTAAGGTCCCTAAACTTCCATAAATTCAGTGTATTTTTAAACCTTCTCCTTCTCCCCGCTGCGAACCTATGGTTGAAAACGATGTATTACTGTTAGAATACAAAGCCCAGATTATCGTTTCTTCCCCGGCAGAGGAAGACGACAAGCAGGACTGTGATATCTCGGCTACAGGCCCGGTGGACAAAAGACACCAAGAGCCTCGGGCCAACGGGAAATTCCCTTTGGCCTAATCAGTTTGTTTGGTGTTCTCCCTGGATGCGAATGGTCGCAGGATCAAATCCTGTCAGTTCCGGGTGTACGCTTTCGCGTCCATTCGGGGCTGGGGCCAGAAACACTACAGGATGAGAAGGACGAGCAGCTCGATACACGCCATGGTGACTCCCGCAGTGGCGCCATCTAGTGAAAGAAGTCGCATTCCGCTAGTATTGCTGCAATAATCAGGTTTCCCCACAATGAACATGGTGGTAAGTGCTACGTATTCAAACGGTTCGAGACATCACGCAAGGCGGAAGCATTATTTACAATAATTTTTTTAGTTCATCACCTCTACTACAAATGTGTCTATGTCATGTGTACTTCAAATATATATATTATATTAGCATATAAGCTTCGGTTTCTGCTATTGTCTATGTAGTATATGTTTGTTTACTTCCGATGCATACCTTTGGAAAATAAACATTATTATTATGTGCTATGACAAAGACGTCTGTGTCATCCCTACTTCACATCAGTTGGTGCCATCTACAATATTACAAATATGGCTTTGCCATCTCCATTGATATATCTCTACAAATGTATATATTTAGTCATATCCACTAAAATAATATGGCTATGTCATCTCTACTTCCAATACCTATGTGCCACCTGTAATGGTATTTATGTCGCTTTTCTACTTGTGTGTATATATAATCTTTGCCAAAACATATGGTGATTCCCAATACAGCAAGCCATATTTAGTGTCACCCTTAATTAGATGCGGAGATTAGTTGCTGCTTTATACACTGGAACAATTAGCCAACGGTCTGAACCCGCTCTTCCAATCCCATCATCGCAAAAGCAGATTCGTTTCCGTTTACAATGCAAACATTGATAAATTGAAGCGGGAAAAACCCATGCACAGAGTAAAATAGATCGTGAAAATAAAACTAGCTGTATATATGGTCACTTAATTACTGCAAAATGAACGTTTTGTAATCTTGTCTTGCAACAAGCAACCTGCATGTTGATAACATGTCCATGAATTGACGGTGCAAAGTAACGTACCCCACAGTCCTGAGGCACCTCCAAAGGATCCACCTTCAGTCACAGTTCCGAGTGTTGGATTACTCGATCCAGAAGGGTCTCCTGTTGTGAAATGTACGAAGAGCGTCTCTCACCAGATTTGTGACACTTATATATATAATATATATATATATCCTCCAGCTCGTCGGAATTAAGCCACATGTAACTAAAAGGCTCTAAAACGTTAGTAAACAGAACCTTCGGCAGTTTATTGTTTTAATGGGGTTTCAAATTACTATACAGATATAACAATCGACTCACCCGACGAAGAAGATGTCATCTGAAGTGGTTCAAAGGTTTCTTGGCATAAATAGGATTTTCGTTCGCTGCAATCAGCGTTACGCCATAGACCTTCGCTACAGATGTCCGTACATTGGTAGGTAACCGACAAGCATGGTCTGTCCTCCACCGGATACCCGCCATCCCACTTCGCGTATTCAACAGGCGTCTCTGGAAATTAAATAAGAAATTATAATGCATGCATTTTCACGCAACAATTACTGATATCGCTATGTCACCATAAATTTAGGTAAGATAAATATATGATGATGACCCCCCACCCACTTCTCCTTGCTGGCAATTCACACACCTATCTACTTCAAGTTATGAAATCTAACGTGAGGACGTAGCGCCCGCTTACCATCTGATCCGTTCTTTATCTGTAAACCCCCCGCCCCTCCCCTCCGCGAAATGAATAGACCAGAAAGGGAGGGGGGGGGGACAAATTACCCTCACTCCCGGCCCACTCCCAGCCGCCCTTGCGCCTCATATACACACCCACATCTGTAGCAGGTGTATCCCTTGTATAGGGCTTCGGAATAGACCACAGATTAGTGGATGTTGGGTTAGAATGTGGATCCGGGTATTGAATCTGACGCATGCCTCATTCATTCATCCTTTATCGTTCCGGGAGATTCCTTGGCTCAGTTTAGCCTTCGTATGCACCGAAATGACTTAAAACACCAAAAAAGTTAATTATTCCCCTCACACTAACCATCGTTGACCGATTGCCATTGTGGTAAATGCACCCTCCCCCCGCCCCCTCCGACCCCACACACTAACCGTCCTTGATCCATATCCATTGCGTATTGTGAAGTCCGATCCATAATTCCGAGATGGCGTTGGCCTCGATGGTTTCGTTCCTGGTGTTTAGCGCCTCGCTGAGGCCCACCCAAATATCCTCGGTGTTCACCTTGGCTAACATTCCAGACTCGTCACGACATCGTGTCTGGGCCTCAAACCATTTTATCTTAGGCGTGAAATGAACACGGAAGCATCTGCCCTTTAGTTTGACCTCGAGGATGTCAGGGGTGTTAGCCTTGCACGAACCACCGTTATCTGCGGTAGATAGGATGTACCAGGTAATAACGGACAAACCACTGAACTACAATGTGCAACTTTTGTAACAAGTGTGAGACATATTGCTATATTTGCAAAAGGAAAAAAGGAAATGAAAATGTACAAGTAAAATAATTGCAATATCATGTGCACAATCAGGTGATAATGTAATCTATAGATAATAGTACATACATATCTATAACATATACAGTCACCTCGTTTATCCGACACCCGATGATCCGGAAACCCCGCTATCCGAAAAAGTTCGAACTGTAACTGATGTCCGCGAAACTAATTGCCCTCGTGAATCCGACATTCCCTTTCAGACACCGGTGCGGCTGTGCGATTCAGGTTTGACGCGATGCCATATCGGGTCGTAATGCATAAGAACGAACTCGCATTTCATATAGTATACATTGAGTGAGTTTATCATAGGCATCGTCTGACAGAAAACACGAATGTAAAGTGTTAACGAGCGATTGATAATTATCAAATTTCATGCCGTTCCCAACATCCCTTGCTTCATGCCACATTGTCCACTTTGTGAGCCCTTTGTCTCCTTGATTCATTTTCACACTCAGCTTTAATAGGGTAGTTATAAAGCGATGTGACGTGATATGACGTGATCACATGCTTAAATGGAACTGTTCATTTTGCTCCAGAAACCAAATTCAGTTTATTACGCCAGATGTGGCATTACGTCAAACCTGGAGCACACACACGGCTTTTTGTGCAACCAAGGTACTCATTTCTCTCGTGACGCCGCGCCGCGTTAATTGTTTCGCTCCATTATTTTTCTTTTGATGAGTGACCTGCTGACTTAACCCACAGACCCAAAAGATTAAACTGACGGTTATCGCTACACCTAAATGTGTGATCTCTTTGTGTAAGTGGTTCATCGAATTTTTAGTCTGCAATCATAAGAAATATCGGTCCATCTTCCGTGTTAGATTCCTCGACATGGATTATTATAGTAACTTGTAGGCTCGAGTCATACGTGAGCTATGCTGAAACAAGGATTGGCTATAACGTGGAAGAACGACCAAAATAAAAGGGTCCTTTGGAGTTCTTAATTTGTAAACGTCATGTCCCTTTTTGTGGGTCTACAGTTAACACATCAAACAATACCGGTTATGTTCCCCCCCACGCTCCCAACGGGAGTAACCCCGCTGAGAGCGATTATGACGACCAGTCACCAGCCTATGTCAAACTTCTCATTATCTCTTATTATCGTTAGGCGGGTGGAATTGATGTCATACGACATCGTATTGATTATTGAACAAAATATCGAATGTCATCAAACTTCAGAGCTGCTTGTGCAGCCACCAATAGGTCTATAGATGGACAACGGCACAGAATCCTCCAACATTGGCAGAATGCGAGGACAAACGGCGCTTCAAAGACTCACCAAGTTCACAAATGAAAGCAGTTGGATAGGCACAATCGATGTCATGCCACAAGTAAGCTGTCTCTCTCACTGTCGCCGCGCATTCAGAGTCTTTTGGATAAGAGCTTTCCCAACGACTGTCGGCATCTGGTGTAATAAAATATTCACAAGTTATGATTTATTTCCTTAAAATTAAACAAGGTATTTCAAATATTGCAAAATTAAACAGAAGCAGATGATAAAAAATCCATCTTGACAATCTATTGTTAAATACCGACACTCAAGTTAATGTGTTTCATTTTGTCAATGCATAATGTTATTACATTAAACCAGACCACAAGCATCAGTTGTTGCATCATCTGGGGTATTATCAGGTAATATCATTATTAATGTGACTATTATCCAAATTGTTTACTACCAAAACTCGTTTTATTATTCTCATCTTGCTTCCCATAGGCCTTCCATCACTTACCGATAATCGTGTTATCATCCCAAGTCCACGTTGGTAACTCCTCCTTATAGCCTCCTATCCAGTGTTCCTCGGTTTTCCCATCCATATACTGCCCCAGGAAGTCCTGTGTGGCCTGGTCCTGGATCACCGCCAGGGTCCGGTGTCCGCTCTCACAGCTGGTCATGGATGCGTTCCAAGTCATGACGTCACTGGACGGGAAGTAGCAAGTCCTGCGACCATCGTCTAAGTCTCGACAGTTTCCCTGACCACTCACTGGAATTGCAGACCAGCGGAAGACAAAGAAGAAAATAGAATCATGCGGTAAGTACCTGTGAATGTATTAAACCGTATATATGTTGCACCGATGTCCAATCCACACTGGACATTGTTGAGCTATTACATTTATCCATCTTCACCGGTTACTCGATCAAAAAATATGGGTAGGTGCTACCTAAAAAATCCGAGCGTATATTTATTAATTCAGATATTCCGAGGGGATACATCTAGATTAATAGCGAGCGTAGCGAGCTCTTTAGATAACACACACGTAAAAAAACTGACAAAAAATCTGTATCTCAATCCCATACTGTAAAGAGCGA
Organism: Arenicola marina; assembly: GCA_964019135.1. NCBI lineage: Eukaryota > Metazoa > Annelida > Polychaeta > Arenicolidae > Arenicola > Arenicola marina. The sequence continues at coordinate 31,855,535 of OZ025263.1, forward strand.
AAAAAAATCAACCGCAAGTCGACCCCCCTGGGGAAAGCGGAAGCGGAAGATGTGACACATTGTTTACGCATGCGTTAACTGCCCTCTGGGAAACGTCATGTTCATTTGTTTTTGTTAAAAACTTACGCGCAGCGCACCGCAGGATATTTAGGAACGAATTACTAACATTGGTACATAATCCACAAGTTACTGGAAAACATAACCAATGAGATGAAGGGCTTATCATAGCGACAACATGTTTTCACGCTCCCGACAGAGCGCTCGCTGTATTCGCCAGGTGACAGCACAAGTCGAACGCGCAGACGACTGTTCACGGCAGACTGGTCAACAGTTCACAGCTTCGTTGACGTTATAACCTTTTCACATTATTTTTTAGTATAGCCTTTGTAAATTTAGATCAAGGTTGATGATACATTAGGTGGCTTAGGTCTCATTATAAACATTTCACCTTACCACATAAGTTTAGTTTGTGTCACATTCAACTGGGTTTATTTGACAGTTGTCAGTTCATCACTGATATCACGTCATCAGGCGTCCGTGTAGGATGCGTCGAACAAGGTGGACCGATTCCTGGATTTGGACTAAGTTAGGATGACTTTCTTTTCGCCAATGTTAAAAACAGAAACTTACCTACTGAATCTCAGCTACTGAAGCAGCAGAACTTAATGTACGAAATTGGATTTAAGCTTAAACAAAATTGAGACAAAAATAGGAAGTTATTAAAACTAAAAACTGTCTTAATACCTGGAGCTATTATTGTAATGGTTGCCTCAATACCTGGAGCTATTATTGTAATAGTTGTCTCAATACCTGGAGCTATTATGTAATAGTTATCTCAATACCTAAATACACACCTGCAGCTAAACTTGAGACAATTAAAAGAGAGGTGTTTGCTCTAGTACATGCATATATAGCTTCCCTACTTGTGAACATCAGTTTGTATAGTTATAGCTGCAGGTATTTATGACCTCAAAACTACAAAAAAAGAAAGATTGTATGAGCCAAGAGTTGATATGATTTCTCTTATTACAGAACAAGAGCTGATATTATTTCTGTTATTACAGAACAAGAGTTGATATTATTTCTTTTATCACAGAATTAGAAAAGCAAGACATGAAAGTTGATATGATAGTCCTACATGTTTTAATTGACCGGCCATTAATGCTGGGGTTCTGTCAGCAGACCTGAGCGCCTGCGGATTAATGAGTAATGTATAAGTTATCAGGGGTTCAGTAAATGGTTCTCATCCAGCAGTGGGGGTTAAACAAATGGTACCAAACTAATTGTATCGCTATGGTATGGAGCCTTGGAGGCTACGCTCGCCTTTAGGTTTTACCTGTGACATATTATTCAAAATTAGTCTCACTTCGGCTTGCCATAAAAATATCTTTGGCGGGATGACGTATACCATGCACGTGTTTGTGGCATCCCATTCGGTTGCTTGGGAACTCCAATTGCGACGTCATGTTTATAACATTTTGACGTCACAACTACTCAATATGACAACAGCCGATGGGCGTTTACTAAGGGCTTTCTGCTTGGCAACGGACATTTAGCCCGTCGCTTATAAATTAAATTAAATTTGAAGTATACATCCAGTGTACATTGAATAATTTATTCGTTAATTTTGTGGGGCAGCTGATTTAATTATTAAAGACATGACATAATAGGTTTCGACCTCTCTTTGCTTGAACATATTTATGTACAGCTAATATTTATTCCGAATCCGAAAACGTCTCATGGGGGTTGTTACCCGAAATGAAAGTCCTAAGCCTATGCTTGAAATGGACTTTGAATATGCATGCATATTACCTTAAGAGCTCGCCTGCGCTCGCAATTACCGCTGGCTGACCGGCGTTAATTATTATCGGACTCAATAGGGCTATACAGTTCTCGCGATCGGGCCGCGAGACTTCAGTTTTGGGGACAAACAAACACACGTGCTCCATGTTGAAGTATAGGCAGCTGTAAGTCAAGTTCTTTCCAGGTTTATTCTAAGACTATGAGTACCATTTCACTAAACATGGCTATGGGAGTTATACGTTAAAATTTTTCGAGGCGATGAAGCGCAGAAGTTTGGTAATATACGAAGAAAAATCCGTCTTCAAAACACTCGAAAGCTAAAAATTACGTTCTAAATTTAGTCCTGCACCCGGGCTTTCGCAAGTTCACCAAACAGCGAGTGACGTCACAGACGTTCGCGTGCCTCCGCGGTAACAAAAATGGCGAGAGCAATTGATCGACTTAACCATTCCGCTGTCAAAATGTGCAGTACATGGAGTAACAGCACACGGATGCGTCATTAAACCACATGGTAAAGATAAAATAAGACCAGTTGGATGTTTTCCTATCACTTTTGGATCACAAAAAGACCAAGTATCATTATTTTTGCTTCGTTTTTTTGTCCCCAAAATTAGTAAACCAGAAGTCTAAGCGAACGAGACTTTATAGCCCTGTGGAGGGAAGAGGTGCATTGGGGGCACTCCATCCATTGTCCGTTTGTAACAAAATCTGGATTCACCCCGGAATTTCATGCCATATTAAAAGCCACCCTATATATTGTATAGGATACTCCGAATGCAAAGATGCACACACCCGATCCTCTCAAGCACCCCACCACACCCCTTACCCTCTCACCAGCTGCATCATGCAAGACCCCATCCCCACTCCCACCCATCCCAACTCATCACTCTCTCGCCATCGTTCCCTTGCAAATCGCTCTCCCAGCATACCACTATCCACCAAATTTCAGCACTTTTTTTAATCATGTGCATGTACAAAGACAAAATCATGTTCATATTTTGTGTCCATATTTTAGGCTGAAATCAGTGGACATTTTCCGCAGACACGTTTTCACTGGGTTCCCGCACTTTGAGTAACACGTAGTCACAAAGCACATGATCTCTAATGGCGTTTTCGATTTATATGAAACCAAAACCGGTTTGCGGAACTGACTGTTCGACTGGACAAAAAACCAAAACCGGTTATCTCGAAATCGTGAGGCTATCGAGAGAGCTGGTTTGACGGTTTCGATTACGCTGAACGCCCAGTTCAATGAACATATACACCACAGTTAATCATACATGTAACGAATAGAGACTTCCGGACAAAAGTATGATACTAATTTATTAACGGACAGTACAATCTCGGGTAGAAAATGAAATAGACGGCATATATTTATGCTGGCATAACTTCATAAGCACCTGGCCATTGCCAATATACATTAAGTAAAAACTGTAAACAAATGGAACTATGCCTTCACTTTTATGTGGGAAAGCTGTTGAAAACGGTTTCAAAAACAGTTTCGGCTTCAAGTCGGTTTCAGGTGAATCGAACACGCCCTAACTCATTGATTTTCTCAAGAGCGACTTATCAGACGTGTTAGGGTGAGGAATTTCTACTTCTGCCGCCATGAAGGAGTGTATGTTGTCCTTGGAATGTATAGATAGATCCATCCAGGGCTGTCCAAGGGCGGATCCAGGAGTTGGAGATGGGGGTTGGGGTTCGAGCTTTGATGGGTTAAGATCTCGGAGTGAAAGTGAAGATAGAGCATATTTTACGCATAGCAGCATCCCCTTTTCCAATGTTCAATGTGCGGCCTTGACCAGGTTAGATAAGATGTTGACTCTATTCGTAGGGCTTGTCGTTGTAATAGAGAGGATGAGAGGTGTTAGGTTATATGTTTCGCATTAGATTGTCTGATATATACACCGGTACGAGTTGTGATTGAGGTCTGACCGTCATGCAGTCACGTTCATATTTACAACGAGTCGCACTGAATACATTCAAAATTAAACATGAAAAATACATGTAATATTCGTACAACGTCCCAATTGTTGCCCGTGAATCTAAAGCAGTCATATTAATCAATATGCATATATATGTTTTAACTTATTTAGCGTTATCAGAAGTATTCATATATAAAGTCGTGTAACTTGACGTCGTCCAACCGGAAGTGCCCAAACGTGGCGTCACTCAAGTGGAAGTCGTCACAACTGGAAGTATTACTTTTACAATTCCGCGATGCGCCTTCGTTTCATATCGGCTCTACACGTGGTACTTTCGATCGATGTTTGACACTCCATTCAGCATAGGGGACGGCGCGATGACTCAGTGGGCTAGAGGGCGCTGGCCACCTGCGAGCCTAACGGCACGTGGATCGTTGGTTCGAGTCCCGCTTTGGCTAAGTCTCTGTGGTCGCAAAGACTGTCTTTCTTCGCCTTCTTCGGGTTACCTCTGGGGGTATGGCTCCACTCTTCCTTCCTTATACCATTGACGCGATATGACGAAAAGTGGTTAAAGCGTCCTGAATATACAACCAACCAATCTATTCAGCATAAACCTGGTATTATACCCCAGGACTCCACAGCGGTCAACGTCGATTAAGCTTAAGACGGCGAAGACCAAACAAGACTTAATACAAACTTTTAAAACTGATTAACGCTTAGAAAAACTTTCGTCCATGTCATATCATTCAAGTGTGTGATCTGAATGCTGTTATTTGTCTGCCATTTTTTCCTTGACAACCAATAAACTTGATCAAGTGGCAAAGAGCCGAACTCCAATACGTGCTCTGGTGAGACCTGTTTGTCGATGTTGCAATCGACCATAAGAAGCACGTGGGTTAGATCAGTCGGTGTAAAACGTTTGTTTGCGTGCCATGCGTGACTGCGATGACAGTGTTAGTGACAACCGGAAAGTCTACATCAGCGCTGTCGTCACCAATGTAAAAAGAAATCCCCAGCCGTGCCTGCATTCAGGAAACAGGAACCTCTTGTTAAACCACACAGTGATGATGTTGACTATCATAGCAATGGCAATGTATGACGCTCATGCGGGTGTCAATGGTAGGTGGGCCTATAGATGCAATGTAAATCGATCACAATACTGAGTCCAGATATGAAAAACGCGCGCTCAAAGTACTGCAGATCGTAGTATAAGAATGGTTGCACTATGCATGTCTTTAGATTAACGTAGGTTGGAATCTCCACGTCTTTAGCATAACGTTGGTTGTGCTCCACATATGCTTAGTATATATAACTGTGGTTGCACTTTCCATGCCTTTAATAAAGCGTTGGTTGCATTCCCCACTTCATCAGTATAACGTTGGTTGCATTCCCCAAGTCTTGAGTATTACGTTGATTGCACTTTCCATGTTCCATTGTACGAGATTGATTTGCTGCAAAGGGGTTTCGTTCTCAAAACCAGCCGTGCTTTATATAAGATCCTTAAAATGTTCTAAAAAAGGTCAGAATGCAAATAATATTGAGGAGCTTTATTGCTATGATTGACAGAGACTAGCGCGCTACCACGGCGGGTCCAAGGGGTCCGGAGTATCCAGGTAGTCCATACCACTACCACACTCCCCCTTTAAACCTCTTACCATATCTGTGAACTTAGGGGTCCATTTTTGTGTGCAGACAGCACTTATTCACCTTGTGGAGGCCAGCATTTGTCAAGACATAAGCAAAGTAACATTTCAAAGTAAAATTTAACCGATGTCAAGTAAAAACAATGGCGCACAGGCGCACAGGATTTCCATCAATCCAATCCAGTCAATACCCCAACTCTGAGGTTGCTAAACAACGGTTATCTGCAAACTGAATTTGCATTCATTCGAGGACCTAGAACCTTATGTTAAATCAAAAAATGATGTCTGCAAAATAATTTAGTCGCAATGCTACAAAGTTCACTATAATGCGACTTTCACGGGTTATGGCATTGAATATCTCATCAATGTGTTATATTAAGTTCCCTGTTACTGAAAGCTTCTCTTCACCGGCCCCCACCCCTTCCTGGACGAGGCTATCATTGGGGCGGAGGGAAGTGGGTGCGGTTGTGGTGGGTACTAACCTGGAGTTGTTGTCAGAAGGAGGGCCAGAGCGCTGTACAGGAGGGCGAGCAGCAGCCGCAGCCTTCCCGCGGACTGCAGCATATCCATCTCGTGATCCAGATGACTACAGCTTAACTGCGGCCTCGCACCCGCGCGTCTTTAACAATTATCAGGTTCCAATGACGCTTCACACGAAAGACAAATGTTCAAAGTTTGTGAAATCCGTCCCATTAACCAGGACCGAAAAACGCCCGCTACGTCTGTGCTCGCAGAACAGTCAACACACGAATGGCGTTCCAACTGTCGCTGGACATATAAAGTCACAGACAAATGACTTTAGCGACCACTGCCTGATAAAAAACGTGTCAAACAGGAGACTCAGGAACGTACTTCAACACTCCGCGGCACCAGCAATTAAGTCGCAATTAAAAGCCCCACCCCCGGTCGGACGTTTTAAATACCCCCCCCCCCCCGTCCGCCCCACCCTCTTTTTTCAGCGACCCATGCCACGCCGTATCTGAGCACTTGACATGCACGACTTGGCGGCGTGGGTCGCTTCTCAGATTCTAAAAACTGTCAGACTTGTACTGTCCTGTGTCGTGGCCCTGGAGCGAAATGAAGTGATCGCTTGTATTTTAAAGAGAACAGAATAAGAAATACACCCTTCTTCTTGCTGGCCTCTGCCCAATGTGTGACAGCCCGCTCACTTAGCTTTTAGAGTGTGCATGCTTCTCGGTATTAGGTTTTAGTCATATTTTGGCAGTCGGCCAACACCGGAGAAGGGTCTGGCCCTTGACTCTTCTCCAGACAAATACCAACAGGTAACGCTGGTGTGCACATATGACCACCTTACACGAGTCTTTTATGCGCATTTCTTCGGTAACCTGGGTATATCTCAAGACGGACCGACTGCGCACATTACGCATTGGTATACCGCCCGATATTTCCTTCACCCGGGTCGGGTGCGCGCGCATCCATTCGGTATGCCGATGTACCCCGTTCAAACCGAAGAGAAGATTGATTGAAAAGTGACTGTCTAGGCTGGTTCCATTACCCCTAAAAGAATTGGACATGACCGATAAGCATATTTCATTGACATTGAGTATAGGTTGAAAGTTGAGGCTGAGTATACCGGCCCTCCAGTGGGGGGGGGGGGGGGTACTTAATTCAGCCGCGGTAAAGCCCCGCCCCCCCTTTTTCACCTCCAAAATCCTCTCGATCGGGGCATTTTACTGCCAAAGTCTGTTCGGAAGTGGTATTTTTTCGCTGCAACCAGGTTTTCAGAACACCCCCCCCCCCCCGCCCACATGGGGTATCTTTTTCAACATAACTATTTTTTATCACAAATGTCCCCTTCCTCAGGCCGGGGAACCCGCGGACCCCCCCCCCCCCCCTCCTCCCACCCCGAACCAGATTCGCATAACAGATTCGCATAACCCTGCCTGGCCCAACAAACTTTTCCGATTGAGGGCAACCCCACTGTCCCCTAGGTGTTAATATTTCACTAGTCGAACACCCAATCTCAGATCTTCTGGGTGAGTTCAGTTATGTGACCGAAGTAATCGGCGCAGATCTTTGAAGCATGCGCACTCATACATTCGGCACGTGTGCGGACAAATATGAACCAAACGGAAAATCCGGGATCCGCGTGAATGTTGCACTTTCTGAAATGCACAAACCATAAAGATAACTAAACAGTAATAAAAAATAAATATGCGGATACGCGTTGTGTTAATTATTTTATTCTCGTTGTTAAAATAGTATTTAGAAAGTGTTTGCAGAGTTCAGAGTTCATTTCATTTATTTAACCAACACAAATAAATCTGTTGTTACATGAATACATACGCATTACAGAGGTATTGCAGATTAGGAGACACAGGCTAAGATTAATTAATCGCTAACGCCTGGCCACCTTATCATATCAGTTCACACAAAAAAAATGCTTAGATGGCGGAACACGCAAATAGAACATAAAAACAAACAAAACGTATCATACAGAGGGTAAACGTTTGGACTAAATTTTAACGAACCACCCCCCCATCCTTAGACCCCCCTCTCCAAAACAAACACTTACCCCTCCATAAATAAATGTTAATACTGGCATATGTAGCAGTTTTCAATGGTACAGTCGTAGGAGTAATTATCTAGAATAATGATTTTGTTGTAGTTCGCGAATCCATGTATGCTGTGCGTGTCAATTTTGAGAGAACACTGGTGGGCTCATTATTAATTAGATCAACAAGACTGTGTCTGATACACTTAAGGGCAAAGGAATGTCTGGCTCTACTGGTAAAGACATACGATTTACGTCTGGTATTATGATGGTGTATATCACAAAGCGAAGTAAGCGGTAGATTCAAAAAGTATTCTGGAAGAATTCCCTTCTTTTGTTTGTAATAAAATTTTAGCAGCTGTAGTTTATGTATGTCTGTTATCTTTAGGCATCGCAGTTGTTTAAACAGAGGCTCGGAGTGCGCATTCCATTTACTTAGCGTAATAGCCCTCATTGCCTTTTTCTGTAATCTAAACAAACTGGTGTTGTCATAACCCCATAGCAGGACCCCTGTTGTTATATGAGGCAGAATCAATGAATTATACAGGCTTAGTAAAACGTGTTGGGGAAGGATATGTTTCAGTCTATGCATAATGCCAATGGATTTGTTTATTTTGTTTGCAATTTTTCTTACATGATTATGCCACTTAAGATGTTTATTTATGGTGATACCCAACAGATTGAATTCATCAACACACTCCAAATGCGTATTGTTAATTGACAACTCTATTGGGTTTACTTTTCTTTGTGGCGTATAAAAACGCATATATTTGGATTTCTCTATGTTAAGAACTAGCCGATTTGCAGACAACCACTCATTTATTTTTCTAAGTTCTGCATTTATAATAATAGAGGATGTTCCAGTTGTAGATAAGTTAAGTGAAAAGAAAAGCGTGGTATCATCCGCATATATTATATATTTAAAGAATTTACTACACTGTTCTATGTCATTAATATAAATTATGAATAATAATGGTCCTAGAATGGAACCTTGTGGTACACCTGTCGTTATGTTCGTCATGTTTGATGTGACGTTATCCAGACAAACACATTGCGATCTATTTGTTAAATAATTCTCCAGCAAACTCAGGGCCATTCCGCGGATTCCGTAATGATTAATTTTTTTGATTAATATGTCATGATCAATAGTGTCGAAAGCCTTAGAAAGATCAAGGAAAATACTAACGGGAAGTTGGTTTTGATCCATTGATATAAGGACACGATCTACAACCTCTAATACAGCTAGGTCAGTCGAATGTTTGGAGCGAAATCCGTATTGACTATTTCTAAACAGTTTATTTATGTCAAAGTAACTGTAGAGTTGGTGAGCAATTATTTTCTCAAAGGTAGGTAGACACAGTGTGCTATATATATTTAGCGTATTGTGGAAGCCATTTTGGAAATCCCCGTGGTCCTCCTCTGGGTGGGGAGTAAGCTCTGTGAATAATATATACCACGCGATCGGGTATTGGACCACCATCTCCGCGTTCGGTTATGCACTCCGTGGAGTCCGACTACTCCGCTCGCATACCCGAAATCACCCTTTGGGTCAGCAGTGGCTCCACCGCGTGAGTGACGTACGAGTTATGTTTGATCAGTTTGGGGCTGAGCAAGCCAGACACTGACCTATCACTAGGACCTTGGCTACGTCAGTGATAAGAGAAGTGAGCGTTCGTTGTTTATTACAATTTGGATCCCACTTGTCGACGAGCTTCTTTGCATATCAATTCGCATACCGCTGTTCTTGTAATGTCGATGATCACAAAAACATAAAAAAGTGCATGTAAAGACCGTGGTGAGTAGAATTTGAAAGGATGAGAGGGGTAAGGTAGATTTTAGGGTCTGATGGCGGAGGGGGGTACGTGCCCCCTGTGCTCCCTTCAATCCTGGCCCGGGGGCATAAAATGAGAAAAAAAGGGGGGCACAGATATATCTGAAAGGGAGCACCTGTCCTCTGCGCTCCCCTGGGCACGCCCATAAGTAGAGTGGGATAAGTAGCCCCACATGGGGTAAAACGCCCCATCCAGCTCACATCATCGCGATCATGTGATTGACAGGAAATATGGGTAGCGAGTTTTTGTGGTTTTTGGAACTCGTTGGGCCAGGACTGAAGGGTGTTATATGACCCGGTCGTGAATGACAGTAAACTCAGCGTATGGCGTGTGATGTTATGAAGTAGGGAGGACGATGGAAGAGAGTGGGTGGGTGTATGGTGGCGGTATATCTCATGAGGGGGAATGGAGGAGGGGGCAGTAAGGGAAAGTGATTCTTTACTACCCTTCGCTAGCCTTTGCTCAACATGTCAACAACAGCTGATTTGCATGCAGCACTTGCGTCAGTGCTCAAGTCACAAATGCACCCGAAATAAAGTGCGCTTTTCACATTGTTATATTTTCATTATTACAACCACAAATATGTCAACTAACATATTTTTGAGACCATATAAGTAACGCTATATATTTGCTACAACTTTATATCACATGATACGTTCTAGATACAGCCGTCTCTCTCCCCGAATTTGTAGAGACTTCCAGAGTCGGTCTGAAGTCATGTGTTACCTGAGTCAAAGGACGGATGATGGTTTCGGGGAAGACGCCGATACGTCCAGACGTGAGGACTTACATTTACCTCGGCACAGGAGAGCTTCAAGACGCTCTGGCGACCCAACGTATTTGTGTAACGTACTGGACTGTCTGGGGAACTGTTGTACCCACCTTGATATTTAGTTTATTTAGCGTCAAATAATTATTTTCATCGCATTATACCAAGAGAACTCTTGGACTGCTTTATAACTTATGTGCTTCACATTCTTATAGATTCAATCAAGTCATTTATAAGTACATGTAGATATAGTAACTAGCCCACTAGCCCGAAAATCAGACATTAATGTTGTGAGACACAGATATTGACGTTAATGTCGATCCCTCAGGCTGTCTCACGACATCGACGTCTGATTTCCAGGCAACTAGCCTACCAGATATGAATTTCCCCTTGATCCGCTGAGATGCATGCCGGGCTCTAGCCCCACTATATGGCTTGTTATAAACTTATAAAGCGTAATAGGCCGATCCAGGCTGCCAATCATTCACTGACGTCATTGTTGCTTTGATCCAGTCATCTGGTGAAAAAAGGCTTTCCACATGCATACTTCGGACAAACCAAATCGGACAAACAAAGCTGCATGTCACTTTGTTGTAAGAGATAAGTAATGCTCACTTGTACCTATCATCAGCTTGTCAATTTCATACTCAGGATTAAGGGAAAAGGACTCAAGCGTGGGCGGGGCTCAGTGTCGGAGTATGGATTGGTCTATTCTCATCGTTTTTGAGGTTTAAAATGGCGACCAACAAACGGGGTCAGCCAGGCCGTAGCTCATCGCTCAGGTCATTAACTTGTTCTTGAGCTTGGAGCTTAGACCGATCCAAGCTGTCAATTATTCACTGACGTCACTGCTGCTTTTATCCAATCATGTGGTGCGAAAACGTCAGACAAAGATCAAACAAGTCGGACAAACAAAGTAGCTCGTGGTTAATTTTTGTCCAAAACTTGTTTCGGCTTTGTGTGACACAAAGTAACCGAAACGTTTTCAGGATACATCTAATCCGTGTTTTCGAAGTCGCACCACGAAACCCCGTTATGTGGCACCAGTACACTAACGTTGCTATGGCTGACGCTCACAGAGTATTGTGCAGGTGTTAGTTGAAATGTATTCAAATGCGAAAGAGAAAACAGGCGAAACCGAAATATTTGGGTCCATGGGTGGATAATACATGGGCCAGTACACATGTACAAGGGGCATACTAACCTCATGCGAAGACACACGCTTTGCCACAGCCAATATTTGACTGAAATCTGTTTTAGCAGATTGCACAAGACAACCAATCGACCAGCCATATTCAGATCCCAAAGACCGATATATATGTGTATGTATCACGTTTATATCACGATATGTCAGTGTCATAAGGGCTGCCAACAGACTTCCACTCATCTCACCCCGCCCCCCCCCCCTCGACCGCCCCCCACCCCACCCAGAAATCCCGTGACCGCATCGCGCTTTCTAATTGGTTGTAATATTGTTGATATGCACACTTTGCGTCCTAAATTCAAACCTGTTGAAATTTCGGACATAAACATTTCGGTAGCAAAGTAACAGAAACTTTCCAGGATTCGGTCACGGTTTCGGTCACCAAATTTCGGTCACATAGTTTCCAAAACGTCGCTAGATGTACCATGGGTATTAAATGGAAATAATGTATTTAGGTCCAAATTAAAAGTAACAAAATGCACATTATTCATTTGGCACTCAGGTAAAGAATTGGCAGGGCAATAATGATCGGTGGTCATTATTGTGACTTACTTTGAACCCCATAACTTGCATCGGTTACTAGACATATTTAATACAAGTTTCAAAATATGCCAATCGCTTTATATTGGGTGCACAATGACAATAAACCATTTACTATCCTGTGAAAAAACAAAGCAATGACAGTGAATATAGCTATGTTTTATATAGGTGTAAAGCAGATATAAAATATATATGATATGATATTGGCCGATTACGCTATATACTCTTTATATGATATTTAAACATTTACGTGTTCATGATACAGATATAACCACATGCCTTATTTAGCTGTAATACGATCTGCTTTATAGTTTATATTCTTTCACACAGGTAGGCCTTATAGACTTGATCGATCCATTTATAACTACATGTAGGTATAGTAACTTAAGCAGACTCGGACAGATAAAAGCAACAGTGATGTCAGTGAATGATTGACAGCATATAGCTGTTATACGAGATACATAAAGGTATATATGTAGAATAACTCACCGGCCTATTTCAACAGAAGCTTTCATCCCTAAGACAGTTCTCATTGGGTTCGTGTCATGAAGCCACTTAATGATAAATACATGAACTGATAATATTATCATACGCATGCCAAAATTAAACTTCAGTCTCGCAGAATGGGTATTCGTAATTTGAAATCACTTCACCCTCATCGTGCTACTATTGTTCGACCTGATAAATTTAGGGTCATACGCTTCGCAAACTAAATGTTTAAATTGATCAAAGTTGCTCACTTTGCTCACTCTTATTTGGACAACATATTTGTTTCATGGACATCAGCTGATGATCACAAAAAATCACAACAATGTCAATATCTTTTCAATTTTGTATCACAAAATCAGCCTAAACAACCTTCGAGACCCGTTCGTAGCACGTTCGTGACACACAAGCGGTTAATTACGGCTAAAAGCAAGGTAGGGCAAAAACGATGCGAGGAACATACTCCCTCTACCGGGAGAGTTCAGTTGATTGGTACCATCGTTAAGTGTTGAGCTGATAGAACGAATCGATAATTGACAGGAGTGCTGGCTTTATGTTTTTTCACTGGGAAGCTTTTCCGCCATACGACATGACATGTCTCAAGTCAGATCTTCACATCATATTCTCCATGTCCCTCACCAATCTTTCCCAGTCACACTGCCCGGTGGCATCCAAGTATGTGAACTGGGCCAGTCTGGATGGCAGCTGGCACTCCTTCAGTTTGATGGGAATGACGCGACCGCCTGTGACCCTGACGAAGAGGACTTGGTCCATCTCACACTGACACCAATCACTCTTGACAAAGCTGGGCGTCATTACCAGCACGCTACAGACGCTGTCATCCACAGCTTTGCTGATGTTGACGAGTGTCGACACCCCCAACCGGAAATCGCGGTTCGCGATGTGCCCCTTGAAGGCGTAGTCGCGCTCCAGTTTAGGAAGCAGGGAATAGTTAACCCAGTCTGCGTCCTCGTGGCTGTAAATGACGAAGAAGTCATAGGGCTTTTGGTGTGTGTTTCGGGCACGCTCCAACGGCTTCTGGAATGTCTCACCTGTGCCATATCCCGTCGAGGGGCTTTCGCGTACAATAGGCTTCACTATGTTAGGTATTTTTCTTGCTGTCGCGACGCACGAGGCCTCTGGGGATGACATGACGTTATCACTCGCCGTCGTCTGTGAGGAGCTCAACGACGCAGGATCCATTTGTGTTTGTTCAAGAACCTCGTCCCTCGTCCTCAGTTGTTTCAGCAAATCCGCGATGCCTACTCTGGGTTCTGCTGCTTCTTGCGACATCACTCCTAGACACCACTTGACGGCATCGACATAACGTAGCTCATGCGTCATGTGTTGACACATTGTGTAGAGATCCTCTGAATGCGACGGCCTCGCTAATATTTTAATTGTCTTCGCGATAACATCTGGGTCGTATTTCATGTAGCCTTGGTTAAACCAAAAGGCTATTTCGCTTAGTATGTTTTCATCATTGTCCTTTTTGTGGTAGAGCCGAAAGAGGCATTGGAGTAACGGAGTGAAATTTTTATGTGCTTGGCGGTAATTTTGTGAGTCCGTCTCCAGCAGCCTCTTGAAACTTTCAATGGCATGTTCGAGTTCCCCTAATTTGTCCAGGAACTGACCACGCATGCTGTGCACCATTGGGTTCTGCCCACCACCCGGGAATTCCACGGCATTTAAGAAATATTCCAATGCCATGAGATCTAATTCCGAACCTCCATGCATCTGTTGAAATAGTGATGCTATGCGGCAAAGATTATCGGCACTCGGCTGAAAGCGGTGTACGTTTTTCATATCGTCGATAGCTTGTTGTAACTTGAAGTTACACCTAGGTACACAAATGTTCTTCTGGTACATACTGCAAATAATCTGTGATCTCGTGATGAAACCAAAGCAATTGATCGGCCCTTTTTCCAGGCGCAACGAGATCTCTACTTGGGCTAAAGCATTCTTGAAATCTCCACGGTGCTTGAGATATCTGGCATACTTAGTGTAGAAGTCAAAACAGTCGGGCTGAAGCTCAATTGCAGTTTTAAAACATAGTTCAGGTTCCATTTTAGCCTTCACAAGAGTTGCGCTCTTACTTGTCAAGCTAATAGGTATATCCAGTCCTTCGGCTTCACTAACCGTAGATCCTACGTTGTACCAACAACTCGCGTGGTACTCCTCCATGTGTTTTTCTTCGATGATCTCGGAAAATATTGTAATCGCTTGAACAAACAAACGCTGGCATTCAGCAAGGGGCAATTCCTGACTTAAGCACATACGTTTCCCATTCAATGCCATGTTGAACTTCCAAATGAGTTTTTCTTCTGTGGCAAAGACGCAGTCACCGATGGTCAATGCCCGGTTGTAGTACTCGTCAGCCATCTGAAGGTTTCGTTTGCCCACGATAAGCTCGCAGCCTAGCGCGTGGGCTTGTTCTGCCAGACACCGTGCGATGCGATGGACGCGGCCTTGGTCGGTGACCTGCAGCTTGGACAGCATGTCCCCACACTGCTCGGCTTTCCCCGAGACGAACAAGCGCTGATACACAAAGGCTTTATTCGCAATCGCATTCAGATTATGTTCGTCATCTAGCAGGACTTCGTCGAACAATTCTATGGCCTTCAGTCGTTGGCCGTTGTGAAAGTAAAGCACTCCGATGAGGTTCTTGAGTGCCAGGCGATGGGGTATCGCCTGATTGGTCTTTATCCAATACTTCAGGATTTCAATCCTATGCTCAAAGATGGTTGAGTCACGCAGCTCTGCGGCCCGTAATGGCAGAGTGAACATACCAGGTTCACAGGTCGCCGACTCCACCGGGGACGACACATCATTTGTGGCCATCTCCGCTGTATAGTGAGTAAGATAACTCATTCACCAGCAGCATGTGGTAGTCCTAGTCCGAAAGTCAGTCTTAACTTCAATCGTAATATGTCTGGATGGAAAATGTATGTGATATGCGAAAATATATTGTCATATGGCTACACGGCACGGACACCTCTCCCAGTTATACACTTTACAACGCTGTGGCGGGATTGCGCAGTAGCCTATGCGGCGGTAGAACCACCGCGCGGGATTTAGGTTATGACAGTCAAACTCTTCGTGAAGGGAACGAAAGTACCCTTAATAACCCTGTGTCTTATACAGCGTCTCGGACCGCTAAACCTCTTGTGATATTAGGGTGACACATACGTTAAACAATCCCGTGACTCTGATTGGCGAATGTAAGTGAAACCCGAAACCCGATACTTGCGTTGGTCTGATTGCGGCAAACCCTCATTTCCTCTGTTCAATACGCGCATTGCCTCATTGCTTCAGTCTCCTGGGTTAGGTGAACAAAGCTGAGTGGGTGCATATCAACAACATCAAAACAATTAATGCAGAAACGAATAAATATTAGTTCTGCACAACATAGGTATATATATAAATAACTTCAGATAATATTGATAATAATGTAAATGGGACACACGTGTTTTGAAAAGGGCATTTGTATTTGTGCAATGAGGACCGAAATATATGCTTTCCATTTATAGGGTGGAAAACATTCAACAGCGATAAAATGCTATATGGGTACCTTGAACAAATGCAAAATAACGATTAAACCTGCTATCAAGGTGTCCTGCCTGAGGATAACGATAATGACTTTCTCGCGCAACAGTATAATACGCCGTGTTCGTTACGGGGACAATGCTTTCGTTTTCGGTTTCTGGAAAGAGATGGCGGGACGCCAGTTCCTCAAGAGTAACTTAGCTTATCACGCCACCAGTTCCTCAAGAGGGACTTGACTTACCACGTACGCCATCAGTTCCTCAAGAGGGACTTGACTTATCACGTACGCCATCAGTTCCTCAAGAGGGACTTGACTTACCACGTACGCCACCAGTTCTTCAAGAGGCACTCGACTTACCACGTACGCCACCAGCTCCTCAAGAGGGACTCGGCTTACTACTCCACCAGGCGGACATACGTGCTCTATCTGTTTGTTAATGAGAAACATCTACGATTTTTTCTCATTATATCACTTGGTGTTGATAGGATGTTTGCAAATCGATATTTGTGGATTGCACTAAGCTATCGCGCCGGCCCAGCACCTATATAATTATGTTTCAGATTGGCCTGCCTGTGTATGTCTGTGTCATATAAAAAGCATATAACTGTTTAAGCCAATGTGATGTCACATGTATATCAACCATATACCGATATAGATTAATACTATCGCCTTTATCTGTATCATTAATACAGTCTTGATCAGGTGTCCGACAACGGCCTAGGGGCCCAGCAGACGCCTCGCTGCCTGAAAGACACCTACAGGTCTGGCATAACCATGGGGGCGACCCGATGGGCTAGAATGCTCGCCTTGAGTGCTGTGGCCACCTATGAGCCTAACGGCACGTGGGTCGGTGGTTCGAGCCTCGCTGTGGCCATGTCTGTGTGGTCGCAAGATAATGATCGCATTTCCCTCTTCGCAAAAAGTAGGGGGTTACCCCGGGGACATAGCTCCACTCTCCCTTCCTTCTCCCATTGAAGTGATAGGACCAAAATGGTTAAAGCGTCCTGAATATTCAACCAACCAACATATACATGGAAGCTGCCGGTCACACAGTGTGTGTGTCATGGGGTGGGGGGGGGAGACTAAATATCTGAGGGACTGAAAACTTAGGGTCCGACGTCCGAAGCACACCTAGCCGTGCGAAATTGAAAACTTCAGAAAATAGTTATAGTTAGTTTATTTCAAAGCAACAATGAGCCCGAGGCCCTCGTGTTGAAAAGATGCAATACACATAATGACATGTGGCGGGTTCATACATTAGTACACTGGAACGTCATTCAGGTTCTCTCATCTTGCTGGCCAGATAAACATATTCAGACAATCTGTTCTGTAATTTCGTGCTCTGTGACATAACTAGTGCTAAAAAATTATATTTATTTGGTAGTCTCCAATAATACGGTGGGATTAAGCTCTCTCTGAGATTATCATGCAAGCGACATACAAGAACAAAGTGGACTTCGTCATCTAACAACCCGCACTCGCTACACAACCTCTCTTCCACGGGCAGTGGCTTTGGCTTGTGCCATCTCCCAGTTTCAATGCGGAGGCGGTGGCTAAAGGTTCGGAGCTTAATTAAGGAATACATAAATCTGTTCTTTTACACATTAGCAAAGTATGAAGGAAGCATGGGCAAAACACTATATTGTAAATATTGCGTACCACGAGAGGTTTCCGATAGCTCGGCTTGTACCGTTTGAAAATAACAATCCTTCGCCCGCTGCTTGAACGCCTGGATATCTCCAACGGACTGCCAGAGCCAGACATCCCCCATCCCCAGCGACATTAGCGAATCACGTACCAGCAACGCCCAGTTACGTCGTCCTAACTCTAAATCTTCCAACAGCACCTTATACAATCGCTTAACATACCGTGAATCATTCGAATGTATAACCTTTACCCAGTAATTGATTATTTTTACCAACCTCTGAGTTTTCATGTCTAATCTGCCGAGTTCACTCCTAGCTATATGGTTTGGGGTACTGGTTTTAACCTTCAAAGATTTTTTCAAGTATGTAGTATGAATTCGTTCGATTGCCTGGCCAGTATGGAAACCCCAAACTTCTGCCCCGTAATTCAATATTGGGCTTATCAATTTGTCAAATAACTCCATACGATGGGTAGGACGGAGAGAGTGAAATTTACAGACATATTTCTCCATCTGGAATAAAGCCTTCGTAGCTTGATCAGCCAAAGTTTTCTGCGTTTGGTAAAATTTGCCAGAAGAGGACAATACAACGCCTAAATAACAGAAAGTGTTAACTATGTCGATTTCTTCCCCGTTGTGATAAAACCTGAGGCTTTTACGTAGACTTCCTCCTTTGTGAAAAATCATCACTTTGCTCTTGCCACTGTTCACTACTAATTTCCACTCGTCACAATATCGTTTTAAGGCATCTAATGACTTCTGTAGCTCTTCCTCAGATTCGCAGACTAAGACAGCATCATCAGCGTACAGCAATAAAAATAACTTCGTTTGTCCTATGGAGATTCCTTCTACCCCTTGTCTCCTAATATATTCCTCCATGTCATTTATATACATAGAAAACAAGAAGGGCGACAGTGTCTCGCCTTGCCGAACTCCAATGGCGGAGTCGAAGCTTTCGGAGGTCGTGCTATCACAATGTGAAACTTTGCACTTGACCTGTTCGTACATATTCTGTATAACCTTCAAAAGCTGTTCCCTTAATCCATTTTTAATTAACTTAAACCACAGACACTTCCTATTTACTCCATCAAAGGCTCTTCTGAAATCGATAAAAGCACAATATAGACGACGCCCCTGTTCTAAAGCATGAGACACAAGACTTTGAAGTACAAATATCTGATCGACAGTACTGTATGTTTTACGGAAACCTGCCTGTGCTTCCAACAGGATACCGTATTCATCAGCCCAGTTATCTAGACGATTATTAATAACTCGTGTAAACAGCTTGCCCAGTGAGCTCAATAGATAAATAATATGTCAAATAAATGGCATCCTTGTCGTTATTACTGACATTAAATTCGTTTTGGCGAAATGCAGCCATTGTCAGTATATTCCGTACGTTACGGTGACACCTTTCACATTGTCAGGTAGATTTGCACAGGACCGGTTGCGAGCGTGGACGAAGACGCGGATGGCAAAACAACGGATGACTGTGATCCAAGATAGGTGGTGAGGCGTCTAGTACCTGCACGAAACCTCGAACTTGTTCATCCAGGCAAGGGCCAAAGAGCAGGAGTCTGGTGAGTGTTAGGACGGGGGGAGGGGGGGGGGGAGGGGGCAGGGTCCAGGAGAGCACGAGTCCGATGGATTTTAGGACAGGGGGTAGGGCAGGAGGGACAAAAGGCAGGCCTATCGGAAGAACATGGAAAGCGATGGGAAGATTGCTCAGAATTGCGTTCCCGGGCTTGGTAAAAAACTTTAAAGCGACCGAGGGGCGTGGGGCACCGCCACTGTCACGTCAATACGTCTAGCCATATTATTTCTTGGGGTTGGCAAAAAATTGGGAAGCGGATGCCCCAGTGCCCCCTCCTCCCCACCTCCCCTCCATTGTTGGGGGCGGGGGGGGGGAATAAAATCCCTACATTGCTGTGGGCGGGTGGGATGGGGGGTAAAGGCCCCTTTTTCACCACCAAAATTTACTCTGTCGGGGCATTTCACGGCCAAAATCCGTTCTTAACGGGTATTTTTGTCTCAGCAGCTCGTCCATGAACGCACATTTTTAGAGTCCCCTCCCTACGGTGGACCGAATACGCACATTACGCATCGGTTCACCGCCCGATACTTCTTTCACCCGGGTATAGGTGCGCGCATGCATTCGGGGTGCCGATGTGTCCCGTTCTAAACAGCACGGGGCATTCAGGAGAAGATGGCGGCGGATTGAAAGGTAAAGAGAGTAGGTTGGTTTCAGTGCCTTAATGTGCACCGGATGTGAACGGTGTGTGCATTTCATTGGAATAGGCATATCCCTATCGGCACACTCGGAAGTTCCATGTCACGTGTTGCGGGCCCGGGGCGGGATACCGAACCTTCCCCAAAGACATGCGCTCACTACATATCTTGGGCCGCCTTGCGTCGAATGTTCGGTCAAGTGTGAGTCTTCAATTACAAAGCATAATGCACCCATGGAAACAGCCTACTCCAGTTTCAATCGCCAGGGGGCGTATTGCGGGACACTAACCAAGCTCGTTCTTCTATGGTGAGGTGAACCTTTGTTTCAGCATAGCTCACGAATTACTCACGCCTACAATTTGCTTCTAGGCCCATTTTTGTTAGCTCCGACAAGGAAGATGAACCCAAATAATAATAGTTAACTTGTGTGAGCGAGGCTGGGGCCGCAGCACCATGCAAGCTTATTGCCTTGATATCTTGGGGTGAATTCGGATATGCGACCGGAGTAATCGGCGTAAATATTTGGAGCATGCGCACAGATACTTTCCGCTCGTGTGCGGATCAAGATGAACCGAACGCAAAATCCGCGTGAATGTTGCACTTGCTGAACTGCACAAATCATGAAGATCGCTAAACAGTAAGCCTACCATACAATAAATCAACGGATACGTTTTGTGTTTATTATTTTACTAACGTTGTTATAATATTATTGAACGATTTTTTTCCACGTCGAAATGCTACTTTATATATATATTTAACGTATTGTGGGGCCGGAACGCCATGTTGGAAATCCTCGTGATCCTCCTATGGGTGGGGAGTAAGGTTTGGAAATAAAATGTATAACGTGACCCGTTATCGGACCACAATCTCCGCGTTCAGTTTTATATGCAATCGTCGGAGACCGACCACTCCGCTCGCATACCCAAACTCACCATAAGATGGCGCATGTAGGCACATTGTTTTAATGATACGTGTCATAATATCTAGCTCATATAAGTCGTGAAGCTTGAAACACCTGACCAAGCATGCGCAGAAATCCAGACCGGTCTTCTGGCGCATATATATATCGATATATATGTGGATTGTTCTGAAGTGTGAGATCAGTTCATTCGCCAGACGGCGGACTTCATTCGCCGGGGGGCGCATTTCATTCGCCTGGAAACGGACTTCAATCGCCAGGGGAATAATTAATTGCGTAGCAACACTGCTTGCTTGCCAAGACTGAGTACCTCCCTAACCTGTCTCTTGTGAGTGAAAACGGTTGATGGTTTCTGGGCAGATGTACGCCGATACCTCCAAACGTGAGGACTTCCATTTCTCTCCACACAGGAGAGCTCTAAGAAGCTCTGGCGTCCTGTCACATGCGGAATGCCCCCCCCGCCCCGTCTCAATGCGGAGATGCCCCCCTTGTATAAAATACATGCTATTGAGATCCTCCCCGCTCTATGTGTTCGTACAAGTTAATGTCTTATCATGTGATGCAAAAATGTCTTCCTTTAGGTCAGACAAACAAGTCGGACAAACAAAGCAGCTTGTGGATACTTTGTGTCCGCAACTTGCTTCGGACACAAAGTAACCAAAACTTTTGCAGGATACATCTAATCCGCGTTTCCGAAGTGGAACCACGAAGCCCCGTTATGTGGCGCCAGTACTCTAACGTTGCCATGGCTGACGCTCACAGAGTGTGTTGTGCAGGTATTACTTGAAATGTATTCAAATGCGAAAGAGAAAACAGGCGGAGCCGAAATATTTGGGTCCATGGGTGGATAATACATGGGCCAGTACACATGTACAAGGGGCATACTAACCTCATGCGAGGACACACGTTCTGCCACGGCCAACGTTCGACTGGAATGTGTGGTCAGTTATCATTATTGTGGATTACTTGAGACCCTTTAACTTGCATCGGTTACTTGATATATGTTTCAAAATACGCCAATCGCTTTATATTTGTGCAATACACCATATACTTTACCCAGTGAAAAAACCCAAAGCAATGAGAGTAAATATAGTTATGTTTTATATAGGTGTAAAGCAGATATAAAGATTTATGATTTCATATTGGCCGATTGAGTTATATACTCTTTGTATGATATTTAAACGATTACGTTTACATGATACATTTTTGTTTCATGAACAAAAATGTCAATATCTTTTTAATTTGTATCACAAATTAAGCCTAAACAACCTTCGTGCCGTTCGTGGCACGTTCGTGACTCCAAAAGCGGTTAATTAATGCTAACAACAAGGTAGGGCAAGGCCATGCGAGGAACAAACGCCCTCTACCGGGAGAGTTCAGTTGATTGGTAACATCGGTAATTGTTGAGCTGATAGACCGAATCAATGATTGGCAGGACTGCGGGCTTTATGCTGTGCACCGGAAAGCTTTTCTCTGCTATTCTTTTCTTTTTTTTTTTTTTTTTTGGTAAAATCGTTTATTTCGAATCCAAACAGTTGTGGGTACATAGCAGCCATACATCTGACATATAAAACATTAGTTCGCAGCAAGTATATATTTAGGTATAATCTGACAATGTTGTCAAGATACTAATTTACTAAATTGTCGCTAAGTGCTCTTGCATTCTATATAATGTCTCTCTCGATTCTGTACTAAGTATATTCTCATTGATTAATGATCGATAGTGCAGTTCTCTTCTAAGGAAAGGGACAGTTTCGCTCCAAGTTCCTGATTTCTGTTGGGCGTTGCATACCAGCCATTCCTTATAAATAAAATAGGTCATAAGTGAGATAATAAAATTGGTTGTTGTATTCTTGTCCCCTAATACAACATTATGTAAACAAATATCAATTTTTAATACATCGGCAGCACAAGACCATATTTTCTTTGCATGCTTATACTGGTATAGAAGGTGCCAGATATCTTCCTCGGTTCCGCATATTTGACAACAATCGCTGCTGGCTTTCCCCCATTTATACAAATTTTTATTACATGGGAGTATTAGGTTTAGTATTTTGTATCTGAATTCTGCAAGTTTAAGATCTTGAATCTTTACTATACTTCGTTCATATACATCAGAAAACGTGATTTCTTGATCAGAAAACAATGTACTTAATTTCCCTTGCGCTATAGGTTTTTCTGCCTTTCTACGTAATAGTATATTATAAAACCCTTTACATTTGAGCTTTGTCAACTCCGTTATCATATCTGGGTTGGGGAAAAATGTCTTACTGTTCGTAGGTACATGATCTCCTATTAATGCAATATATGGTCTTAGCCCTTTCAACAAAAGTGTTATATCATGATACATGTTTGCTTTTCCTAGCGACAATCCATGAATATACGCCTGATCCAGTGATCCAGCGACAAACTTCAGGTGTCTTATATGAGTTATTCCATATTCAATAAAGTGCTTAATATATAAACAACGTTCCTTATTCTTTACATCGGTGTAGGAAAAGTTGTGATTTCCCCAGATAGCCTGGTTTAGAACTTCATTCTTATGTTTTGGTTTCATTGGTTCTTTCAGCCTACTATAAGCTATAATAATTTCTTGATAAAATAATGTCAAAGACATAATAATAGGCAAACTGCCAGCATTAATATGAATGAAATCCAAACAGAGGAAGCGTGGTCCTAAACTATTCAGGTACATCCGAGATAGAAAGTTCCAGTTATCAGGTTCACTGGTAATCCGTTTAACCCATGAGGATTTTATGGCATTAATATGAGATTCGACGTCTATCATGTTGACACCACCTTGAGTGACAGAATGTATCAATACGTTGCGCTTGATGCGATCCCGTGGTCCCCATATAAAACCATAGAATATTTTGTTTAGCTTCTTTATAATCCCATCTGGAATCGTGCAATGTGTAGCTAGAAATATGATTTTAGGTAGCGCGAGTGTTTTGATTATCAGAACCTTGCCAAATATAGTTAGGTTCCGTTTTTTCCATACATTTATCTGTCTTTGAATATCATTTAGTTTTTTTGTCCAATTAAGTTCACATTTTACTTTGTCATGGCCGACATATATGCCTAGACATCGTATTGGCTCACTGGAGAACTGAATCCCGTGAATAATTTTATTGCTATCTTTTTTACTGTCTAAATGTACACCTATACATTTGTCTTTGTTGAGCCGTGGTCCTAGGACTTTACTAAACTCATCAATTTCATAAAGGGCTATTGGTATTTGTTGCTCATTTTTCATGAAGAGGATACCATCATCGGCCTATTGAGTTATTTTCAGAATGCATCTGAGATCATTAAAGTTAATCTTAAGAGCCTGAAAATCCTGGTTTTGTTTCAGTCTTGTAGCTAAAATTTCTACAACTATATTAAACAGTAAAGCAGATTGTGGACAACCTTGTTTTACACCTCTGTTTATATTAAACGACCGTGATAAATGTCCGTTGTTTTTTATGCGAGCAGATGGGCGGGAATAGATGGTTTGTACCCATCGTATGAAATCAGGCCCGAAGTTAAACTTTTGAAGTATTTAGAACATAGGAGCCCACTCCACCGAGTCAAAGGCTTTTTCAAAATCCAGAAACAAAAGTATACCGTCTCTTTTACGCCTTGCTGAGTGTTCTATGACATCGTCAACTAATCGAATATTGTTACCTATAAATCTATTTTTAATAAATCCCGTCTGGTCTGGGCTTATGATCTGTCCTAGCACACTGTGTAATCTGTTAGACAGTATAAAGGCTAGAATCTTGTAGTCTGCTATATTTTCTCTGCTATTCTGCCATGCGACGTGACTGGTCTTAAGGCAGATCTTCGCATCAGATCTTCCATGTCCCTCGCCAGTCTTTCCCAGTGACACTCCCCGGTGGCATCTAAGTATGTGAACTGGGCCAGTCTGGGTGGCAGCTGGCACTCCTTCAGTTTGATGGGAATGATGCGACCGCCTGTGACCCTGACGAAGAGGACTTCGTCCATCTCATGCTGACACCAGACACTGTTGACAAAGCTGGGGTCATTACCAGCACGCTACAGACGCTGTCCTCCACATCTTTGCTGATGTTGACGAGTGTCGAGAGCCCCAACCGGAAATCGCAGTTCGCGATGTGCCCCTTGAAGACGTAGTCGCGCTCCAGTTTAGGAAGCAGGGAGTAGTTGACCCAGTCTGCGTCCTCGTGGCTGTAAATGACGAAAAAGTCATAGGGCTTTTGGCGTGTGTTTCGGGCACGCTCCAACGGCTTCTGCAATGTCTCACGTGTGCCATATCCTGTCGAGGGGCTTTCGCGAACAATAGGCTTCACTATGCTACGTCTTTTTCTTGCTGTCGCGACGCACCAGGCCTCTGGGGATGACATGACGTCATCGCACGCCGTCGTCTGTGAGGAGCTCAACGACGCAGGCTCCATTTGTGATTGGTCAAGAACCTCGTCCCTCGTCCTCAGTTGTTTTAGCAAATCCGCGATGCCTTCGCTGGGTTCTGCTGCTACTTGCGACATCACCTCTAGGCACCACTTGACGGCATCGAAATAGCGCAGCTCATGCCTCATGTGTTGACACATTGTGTAGAGAATGAATGAATGCGACGACTTCGCTAATATTTTAATTGTCTTCGCGATAACATCTGTGTCGTATTTCCTGTAGCCTCGGTCAAACCAAAAGGCTATTTCGCTGAGTATGTCATCAGCATTGTACTTCTTGCGGTAGAGCCAAAAGAGGCATTGAAGCAACGGCGTGAATTTTTTATGTGCGTCACGGTTATTTTGTGAGTCCGTTTCCAGTAGCCTCTTGAAGCTTTCAACGGCATGTTCGAGTTCCCCTAATTTGTCCAGAAACCGACCACGCAGGCTATGCACCATCGGGTTCTGCCCACCACCCGGGAATTCCACGGCATTTAAGAAATATTCCAATGCCATGAAATCTACTTCCGGCCCTCCATGCATGTGTTGAAACATTGATGCTATGAGGCAAAGATTATCGGCACTCGGCTGAAAGCGGTGTACGTATTTCATATCCCTGATAGCTTCTTGTAACTTGGAGGTGCGCATACGTATATCAGTGTTGGACTTGTATGCACTGCAAATAATCTGTGCTCTCGTGATAAAACCAAAGCAATTGATCGGCCTTTGTTCCAAGCGCAACGAGATTTTTACTTGGGCTAAAGCATTGCTGAACTCTCCACGGCGCTTGAGATATCTGGCATACTTAGTGTAGTAGTCAAAACAGTCGGGCTGAAGCTCAATTGCTTTCTTAAAACATAGTTCAGGTTCAGTGTTAACTTCCTCAAGAGTTGCGTGCTTACGCTTCAAGCCAATAGGTATATTCAGTTCTTCGGCTTCACTAACCGTAGATCCTACGTTGTACCAACAACTCGCGTGGTATTCCTCCATGTGTTCTTCTTCAATGATATCGGAAAATATTGTAATTGCTTGAACAAACAAACGCTGGCGTTGAGGAAGGGGCAATTCCTCACTTAAGCAGATACGTTTCCCATTCAATGCCATGTTGAACTTCCAAATGAGTTTTTCTTCCATTTCAAATACTCCGTCACCGATTGTCAATGCCCGATTGTAGTACTCGTCAGCCATCTGAAGGGTTGCGAACTCTCGTTTGCTCACGATAAGCTCACAGCTTAGCGCGTGAGCTTGTCCTGCCGGACACCGTGCGATGCGATG
Source organism: Arenicola marina (assembly GCA_964019135.1). Classification (NCBI taxonomy): domain Eukaryota; kingdom Metazoa; phylum Annelida; class Polychaeta; family Arenicolidae; genus Arenicola; species Arenicola marina. The sequence continues at coordinate 31,882,276 of OZ025263.1, forward strand.
GACGCGACCTTGGCATGTCCCCACACTGCTCGGCTTTCCCCGAGACGAACAAGCGCTGATACACAAAGGCTTTATTCGCGATCGCATTCAGATTATGTTCGTCATCTAGCAGGACTTCGTCGAACAATTCTATGGCCTTCAGTCGTTGCCCGTTGTGAAAGTAAAGCACCCCGATGAGGTTCTTGAGTGCCAGGCGATGGGGTATCGCCTGATTGGTCTTTATCCAATACTTCAGGCTTTCAATCATATGCTCAAAGATGGTTGGGTCACGCAGCTCTGCGGCCCGTAATGGCAGAGTGAACATACCAGGTTTACACGTCGCCGACTCACCCGGGGACGACACATCATTTGTGGCCATCTCCACTGTATATTGAGTAAGATAACTCACCCACCAGCAGCACGTGGTAGTCCTATTACGAAAGTCAGTCTTAACTTGAATCCTAATGTCTGGATTTGAAAATGTATGCGATATACGAGAATAGAATGTCCTATGGCTGCACGGAATGGACACCAGTCATAGTTATGCACATTACAACGCTGTGACGGGATTGCGCAGTAGCCTATGCGGCGGTAAAACCACCGCGCGGGATTTAGGTTATGACAGTCAAACTCTTCGTGAAGGGAACGAAAGTACCCTTAATAACCCTGTGTCTTATACAGCGTCTCGGACCGCTAAACCTCTTGTGATATTAGGGTGACACATACGTTAAACAATCCCGTGACTATTATTGTCGAATGTAAGTGAAACCCGAAACCCGATACTTGCGTTGGTCTCATTGTGCGGCAAACCCTCATTTCCTCTGTTCAATACGCGCATTGCTTCATTGCTTCAGTCTCCTGGGTTAGGTGAACAAAGTTGAGTAGATGCATATCAACAACATCAAAACAATTAATGCAGGAAGGAATAAATATTAGTTCCGCACAACATAGTTATATACATAATCAACTTGAGATAATATTGCCATAAATGGGACACACACGTGTTTTAAAACGTGCATTTGTATTGGTGCAATGAGGACCGAAATATATGCTTTCCATTGATAGGGTGAAAAACATTCAACAGCGACAAAAATGCTATATGAGTAACTTGAACAAATGCAAAATAAAGATTGAATCAAAGTGTCCTGCCTGAAGATACCGATAATGACTTTCTCGCGCAACAGTATAATACGCCGTGTTGGTTACGGGGACAATGCTTCCGTGTTCGGTTTCTGGAGACTAACTTGGCTTATCACGCCACTATAGTTCCTCGAGCGGGAGGTTGCTTACCACGCCACCAGTTCCTCAAGAGGGACTCGACTTACCAAGTACGCCACCAGTTCCCCAAGAGGCACTCGACTTACCAAGTACGCCACCAGTTCCCCAAGAAGCCATCGACTTACCACGTACGCCATCAGTTCCTCAAGAGGGACTTGGCTTACCACGTCACCAGACAGACATACGTGCTCTATCTGTTTGTTGATGAGAAACATCTACGATGTTTCTCATTATGTCACTTGGTGTTGTTAGGATGTTTGCAAATCGATATATGTGGATTGCACTAAGCTATCGCGCCGGCCCCGCACCTATATAACGCATGCTCCTATATAAGTATGTATCAGGTTGGCTTGCCTGTGTATGTCTGTGCCATATAACAAGCATATAACTGTTGAGGCCAATGTGATATAACATATATATCGCCCATATACCGATTTTGATCAGCACTCTATCGCCTTTATCTGCATCATAAATACAGGCTTGATCATGTGTGCCATGTATAGCAATAATACGTGAATTACTGAATTACTGGATGAATGTACGATAAAGGGACACAGGTATAGAATGTTCAATTTTTGTGGAATTTTTGTGGGACGCCTTAGTCTCTGTAGATCTTATCGCAGCAGCAAAAAGGGTCAAGTTAGGGAAAAGCCATTCCTCCTGGAGTAATTCCCGGCTCTGTGCTGTATTCTGCACCGATATTTGCACTGGTGGGATTTGCAACAACCACCGGTCGATTGGGATGACCTGTGCAAGGCAGACCCGACAACATTTGAATACGTTGTTGAAGTAATAATCACAATCACTCCTCGGTACTGGGTACTGACGTCTGGTTCTGCGCCACAGAGAGACTAGTTCCTTATTCAACTACAAAACTGGAAAACATGTCTAATGGTGTGGGTGGGAGCCCCTGAAGGACTGCCTTCCAGAGTTACTAAGGCAAGGTGCTGGCAGACGGGATGTTGTTTAGCCCAGCCGCCTCTGTATAGTGACTCGATCTCTCATCAAATGGCGTTTCTCTTACGCCATAGTCCCCATATTAATATTTGGTCATCAGAGGCCTTATTCATAATCGCCAGTTAGGCTACGCCATTAGACTTAGCGCTTAATGGAAAATTTGTCGAGCGATCATCGGGTTCTAAATACATATGCAGTCACCCAAAAAGTAGACTTGGCAAATTCAGAAAATGCTAAAATTATGTTGAAGAGGATTTCTTAATCATGAGTACCACCACAACGAGCTGGTGAGGCTAAGATGAAAATGCATATTTCGTACGTAACTTACGCGGGGATTATGAATACGGCCCCAGAATTATGTCTTTCATGCGCGAAAATTGAAAAGGAGTCTAATCGAAGATACATTCCGTTGGCATCAAATACATCACTGTTTAGCATTTACTATACTACTCGTACCGTACGGCACCGATTTGGCTTAATCAGAGGCCATGGTTCTTCGGAACTATGTTTTTGACCCGATCGAGGTTAAAAATGAACCAAAAATGAACCTGAACAACTTGCGACCCTCCCCCCCCCCACCCTCCCCACCCCCGAACCCAACCCCCTTGAAGTCAACCATGAGGTTCACAGTTCACAGTTCACAGTAGCGTGACCTGGAAAGCGGCCAAGAGCTGCTCGCAGCATACTAGTCCGCAAACCAGTGGTAAGGGACAACCCCGTGGTCGAGCGTCAGCAATGGTGCAGATGCTTTGCCAAGATCAAGTGGAATTTAATAGACTATTCTATCTTTAAATGAGTTTGTGAAATTTTTTAATTGAATTTAACACATTTTGAATTGACTTGGACATATCTTTAATTCAATGCGCCTTAGACCATTTCTATGTACAAAATTGTTCCGATCTGAATAATTTGCACATTTGTCGAATTGAATAAAGATATGTTTAATTATTTCCAGTTGATGGTCGTGTTAACTAGTACAATAGCATTGTATCTGAAGGCATCTAAAATCGCTTAATATTACCCAAACCGCTCTGCGGTCCCTTCAATGGTCAATCGTTGCCAAAGTGACATTGCGTATAACAATAAAACACGACGTCACTCACACGAATTGGGGTTATGTATTTAAACGGCCCACCTGGCTGCACGTGCCGCGATTCTCGGCCACGATATACATTTTACTTCAAACGTTGTATGCCAGAGTTAAACGAAAGTAACGAAGGAAGCAAGGACAACGACAAGCACACATGTGAGGTACACTTGAATTTAAATTCAACTCGTAATAGGGCATGTCAGTTCTCGCGGGTTCTACTTCCGGCCTGGGATTTTGGGGACAAACAAACGAACATGTGCTTTTTGTTCAGTGCGCAGCCTGACTCGCCCCCTGCGTAACAATGGATACCGCGCGCAGAGGGCTGTGATACTAGTTACAACATAGGACGCGGAACCAGGCAAGCTGCGCGGCCAGCCAGGCAAACAAGGGGTGGGTCGCAATTCGTCTTTCGTACGTCTTAAATAAAGAACTGTTAACTTTTTCGTGTCGATATGTTAGTAGATGGCACTTTGAACATGTCATTTTCCATAATACTGGCCACGTTCAGTTAACTAGGCGCACAACAGGTAGATGATTTCCCAATGTTTACACTGATCTTGAGTGATCGAGTGACAGGTATGGACAGCCTTTGCCGTCAAAATTACAGTTTTTCAATCCTGAATGCAACTACCATTCAAATAGGCAAATTTCAAAATAGACAAAGAACAACGTTGTAAATTTAATGTGTTAACATTATCTTTTTAAATTGCTTCCGTTGTGTTACATCCATAGTATTGATGGGTATTTGGACAAACAGTTTCATGAGAACCACAAAATAGACCAATACTGTGACTTTTCCATTTCCACAGAGTCAGCTAGCTTACATGTACTTATCGGCTTACCGGTATAATGATCTGGATCTAAGTTAAACTTGTGCGGCAAACTTAATATCCAAAGAAGTATATACATGAAGCAGTTGACTTCAGTCATATCTCAGTTTAAGGGTCCTTTCAAATATGCTGGCAAAAATAGATAATCTATGCTTCCTCTTTATGGGAATGGTGGAATTAACCCTTAATTTATAAAACAAAAAGTGTTTAGATTTTTATAGGTGGCCACTTTTGCTGACATTATTAATTTGTATAGCTGATGTGTCTACGTTCAGCTTACTGATAGAGTTAGTTCTGTATAAATCTTTAATTGTAATATTTCCTTTTGATTTTGATTAATTAAATTGCACTTTCTTTTGCTACTTGTCACATAAACACGCAAGGAAACAAAAATTATTCAAGAATTGTGGCATCTTTAAATATATGGAGATTTTCATCCGGAATCTGTAATGCAAACATACAAAATCAATAATTATTCAGTGTATGACCTTCCTGATTGACTACTTTTTTGCTCATACATTGCATAAACATGATGATAATAAATCAAAGTTTCTATTTGTCTCTTTGCATTGGATTTGCTTCTATCATATCAGTTTAATTAGGTTGAAAACATATGGTATAAAATAAAATCTGCAAGTAGTTCAAATGTAGCAGATACAAAACCTAAGTGAAGGTACAAAAACTAAGTGAAGGTTCAAAAAATGAGATATTTCATACTTCATCAAATTCATAACATTTCCTTTTAAGGTTGTCCAATTGATTCGATTAAATTACACATTTCATAGCTACTTTTTTCCTGATGAAAGATGAAGCATATAATAAAGAAAGAAGAGAACAACAAACTATTAAAGGTATTGATAACAATTAACCCATAAGGATTTCAGTAATATGATTAAATGTATTATTATATATAGAAACATTTTTATTTAACCAGCATAAACGTAAAAAAATCCCAATAAAGGGATAATCAATATATATGTTACATTTTGTTAGGTCAATGCCATCTCTTAATTCTCCTGCATTCGACAACATTAATGACAATGGCACATTCCTTGGTTAATAAATCCTGTGTACCGTAATAAATATAACATATAAGCTTTTTCAAATCTCTCAGTTGCTACCGGTATATTGTATTAGATTGTGTTCCATCAATTTAAATGAAGAAAAGATAAATTTATGACTCTTAAAATAAAATAGGACATTATATGGTTTAATAGGATATAATAATCATCAACCTTGTTTTACATTAAATCAGCCCTGGGTGACAAAAGTTTGCCATTTGCAAATTAAAATCTACATTAAAATTAATGCTGCATAACTCTGTAATGATAAGATGTCCTTTTTAGATTGTGCGACTTAATTTTGATTAAATTGCACCTTTTTGGTACTGTTGTCCTGAGGTCTATACATATGATGTATATTAATAAAAATAAGAATAAAAAATTAAGAAAAATATCCATAATAACAAGTAGCCCATAAGGACTCAAGTAACATTAAACATCTTTGGCAGGTTTATATATATATATCTTCATTTAACCAGTATAAACATCACAATAAAATGATACTAATCATCAATATATATGGTACATGTTGTTACTTGTATTCTTTTCGCTAACATTTAGCTACAGTTGTGACAAGATCACCAAGACATATTGCTTTGCAAATAAATTCTGTGTGTCATAATAAATAAACTGGTGTTGTATAATCACTTTTTCAGACTTCTGCGCGGTTGCTATAGTATATATTATAACACGTTCCATTATTTAAAAAGACCAGTTTAAAACACTTAAAATATAAGTGGACATTACAATTCAGTAGGCTATAACAATCAACTTTCTACTTTCTGTGATGACAAACATTATTCATGACATTGGCAAATTCATTAACTTTCTTTAAATATTCTAGAGGTTTATGCAGTCAGTTAACTTTTTATTTCTTCATAGATTTCTTTTTTATTGTTTATTTCCAAAAATAGCAGTTTCGTGTGATATTACATAGAATACAGGGATATAATGTCATTTTCTTACATCAGATCATCAAACACAATAGATATACTTTTCACACTTCATAGATTTGGTTATTTGCATCCACATACTTTGTACTCTTGTCTAATTTATATTTACATTCTTTGCAATGTTTTATTGGTATGTTCACTTGATTGTTGACTTGCAAAAAACTCAATATTTCAATATAACAAAAAACTAAGATTTGACAAATAGATTTATTTTTTATCCTAGATTATAAAATATGTAAAAGACATCATTTCCCATATACTTAGATCTATATCTATGTGTAATATATATCTCAGAGAAATATGTATAGGTAAATTGTACACATTATTTGACATCAAATATTTGCTAAATACAAAGGGCATGATTGAGGATTCATATAATGTCACAATATTTATATTAATACAGTAAGTTTTTTTTTTATTTTATAATGTTATTTCTATTCAAAGCTTTATTTAGATAAAGGTTAGCTATAATTTGTCAAAGCCGTCATAATTGATTTTTGATTTGGACAAAACTGTAATAAAATCATTCGCGGTAAAATAACAATTAAGTAGTATTGAGCTCAAGTGGCTCTATCATATCTGCTCATAAAATCACCCATATGCATCAGCAGTATGAGAAACATTGGATAAATCGAATGTCGAAAACAATAGCCGTTTCCCCATTTTAGCCAATTATGGTTTATTCCGCTTGTCATCTGTAATTCGGCCGTCGGCAACACAGTCAGGCCAGCACAAATATTGGGTATTCAGCGGGCTGTACTGCGCCAAGTTTACTGACCGCAGTTATTGATACGGGAAAATACAAGTTCAAAGTGTCTTTCAACAATATATTGTCACTAGATAGTTAACAGGTGCTTATTTAAGTTACATAGAGGTCTAGCAGGGACCCACCCTTTTCTCCCATCGCTCACCGCGCAGTTTGCCTGGTTCCACGTCCTAAATCGTGACTAGAATGACAGCGTTTTGATTCGTCAAGCAGGGAGCGAGTGAGTTGCGCAGTGAAAAATTAAGGTCGCATATAACGCCGTTGTCCCCAAAATCTGATCTTGTGAGGTATCGCACACATAAAACGAGATTCACTTGCATGCCCTATAATAGTAATAGAGCGAGTTGTGCATGGCATCAGGCTTTCTATTGGCCATTCATCAAGCTGTAAGAGCCGTTTATTTTCATAATAAAAACTGCGTGCTGCGGCCAATAATTGCCTAAAGCCCCGCTAACTCGCTCTAGTGTTATATTCCTGTACTATACGCGCACGGTAAAGCTATTCTTGTGCTCGTGCCCTAACGTCATCATTAATTCAAGTGTCATGAACGACACTTAACGATTTAAACGACAGACACTGGGTTGTCGACAACGACCTAGGGGCCCAGCAGACTCCTAGCGGTCTGAAAGACACCTAACACATGTTGGCTGACCTGGTACTTAGTGGGTTAGAATGCTCGCCTTGAGTGCTCTGGCCACGTGAGAGCCTAACTTCACGTGGATCGGTGTTTCGAGCCCCGCTGTGGCCATATCTGTGTGGTGCCAGGATAAAGATCCCACGTCCTACTCCGCAAAGATTACCCCGGATATATGGTTCTACTCTCCCTTTCTTCTCTTATTAACGCGATATGTCCAACAGTGGTTAAAGCGTCTTGAATATGCAACGTACCAGCATACACATGGCTGCAGTCACACAGTGTGTGTGTCGGGGCTGGGGGTGGGCGGGGGTGGGGGTGAGGTATCTGGGGGACTGAACACCTAGGGTCCGACGTCCGACGCACACCTAGCTGCGCGGAATTGGAAGCAGCGATTGAGGCGGCTGGGTATTTGAAAGTGATCTAAGGTAAGTGGTGAGGCGTCTAGTATCCGCAAGAAACCTCGAAATTGGGCAGGGACCAGGAGAGCATGCGTCTGGTGGATTTTATACGGGAGGTGGGGGGCGGGAGGGCTGGGGGCGGGAGAGTCTACTGGGTGTTTATTATTTTCTCTCTTTCGTGGTAATATGCCAAACTTTAAAGCGACCGAGGGGCGTTGGGCACCGCCACTGTCACGTCATAACGTCTAACCATTCTTGGGGTTGGCAACATATTGGGAAGCAGATGCTTCACTGCTCCACCCCCCCCCCCTCACCCCACCCACCGGGTTGTGCTTCACCGCCAAAATGCGCTCGGTCATGGCGTTTTACTGCCAAAATCAAGATCAGCTTGGAACGGATATTTTGGTCTCGGCAGCTCGTTTATCAACGCACATTTTCAGAGCCCATCCACCCCTCCCCCCGATCTCAAGTTTTTCAAATATCCACTCTGTGTGGGTAACTTTTTCATCACAAATGACGGGAAAGATTGTATTCACGGGTACCAAATACTAAAATTCCGAGTTCATGATTAATGAAAATCCTTCATCACGGCGGTCGACTAATACCCCATTCCCAGTTGACGAAGAATTATTTTCCTTATTCCTAGTTCAAGGTGAAATGAAAAGCCCAATCCCGAGGAACGCAAATACCACCCCCCCCCTCCCCCTACGCACACCCTAAGGGGTAGTCCATGAACCCACCGATATGTTACTGCCACAAATGTGTCTGTCAGATTGCCTGGCACGTCTAGAGTTGGATGACTTACCTAATTACAGTTAATTCTGTTGGTCGCTATTAATTTTGACATTAGAAGGGGTCTGAAAAGGGGTGTCGAGTGTCCAGTGGTCGCCGAGACTTCCGGTTTGTCGATTTTGGAGACAAAGAAACGAAGTACGTGTTCGGAACGACTTTAGAATCTCTGCGCACACTGGTATCCTAACTATCTATGACGTAGGCGTGACGTCTATGTTGCGAATAGACAGAGCCAGAGAATCAGAGTAGACTGTGCAAGAGCCAGGTGCCGAGGGGTGAGTCCATTGCGGCTCGCCTAGCGATAGGGTTAAGAATATTTAAGAAATGTAGCTGCTCAAAATGGACATACGTCATACTTTCATTCGCTTGCACCATCACAATGACACAAATTTGTTATGACGGGACAACACGGGTGAGAAACTAGCGTTTGTTGACATTTCCTACGAAAACGAGGCATTAGGATGTCACACGGATTCAAACTAACAAAGAATGACTTTAGAAACGTTGACTTGTCATGATCAAAAAGTGATACGAACACATACAAACGGTATTGTTTTACCTTTAGCTGCAGGATTGGGGTATTAACACACCAATCCATGTTCATGTAAGCACAAAGCCCTGCGGATCTAGGTTTATTCATTCGGACCCGCTAACCCAGTCGCGCTGGGTTTTCTCCAGACCTTTGACTTTTGACACACTAGCCTAATAATCTGGAACTCTGCAAGAGATTCAGGAGGTGGGCTGACTACTCACCAGATCCTATCTCCCCACTCACATGCGTTCTTTCTGTGTCACTCTGATATCCTAAAGAGAACTGCCAATGACAATTGGTATATCCTCTCTGGACAAAGAGCAAACAGTTGCAAACGCTGTGGTTCGGTAGCCCATTTTACTGAGTTTTTTCCTCAAACTGTATCCAGACCGAAATGATTCCAGGGTGCAGGACAGGCATCCAGTCTCTCTGACCGTAGTGGTAGAAAGCCGTACCATTTCAATGGCGGAGAGATTTGTAACAATTACAATGGCCCTATGGGTTGTTATCGCCATGCCTGCCAGTTGGCTCATGTGTGCCTGAAATGTAGGCAAGGCCATTCTGCCTTTACTTGTTCATCAGTCAATAAGTCTACACCTACATCCTCGAAACCGGTAACTGGAACATCGACAACTCAAGATGTTGCTTCTCCCTGTGGGGAAGCTAGTAAAGTGCTACGGGCGTCCGTAGACCAATAAGTCCTCGTGGCGTGATTTCACTCGCTTTTATTTAAATATTAACAGCAAAGGATCTCCGGGTCCCGAGGTAGGCGCTGGTCAGGAGTAGCTCTTCGTGGTTCCGAGGCTGGTGATCTTGGTCTTGGGTCCCGGTGGTGATGTGTCTGCTCGTCCGGCAGCAGGCCCTTATATTGACCGCTGGCGGGCGCGATTGTGAGCCAGCCTCCAGAACCAAGGCGAGCTCCCTAGATTTTCCTGACCAGGCTTAATTTGTGTTTCCTGGGACACCGGAGATTACATATAGCATTCTTCAAACGCATGCAACCGTAACATCAATTATACCAGTACAAAGGTCTGCGCGCGACCTTTCCGACAATGTCACCTTTAATATAGCTCGATATTTTATAAAACGGGTAATTATGCAGACATGCGACCTGGCGTCAATAATTGGTATGACAAAACCACAAATACTTATTTTTAGAGTACACGGGATTGTTGTGGCTCGAATCTGTACATATAAATGGTCAGTTCGAGCCACGGGCTTTTATTTGAGCCTAAATACCAATATCGGCGTGGTCTTTAACTAAACTAAATAATACTTGAATATTGGGCAGAAACACAGATTGAGCCAGCTAAAACTGCTGCCAAGCCTAGGATAATGTATGCCTGGCCAATAGGGAAGCAGGGATCGAAGCCAGGAAGGCGAACTCCAGACTGCCCGTAAACGTGAGGTTGGAGTGTGATGGTCCACAGGCATGATCCCACATAGGCCGTGTTTAATTTTAGTCCGTGCCAGGTTTTAGAGTGCACTCGCTGTGGCACGAGTGTTGGATCAGGGCAGCAGGACTCAGTTACGTAACCAGCTCACTGCAAGCATCAACGACTATTAAACTAGACTATTGCGGATAACTTAAATACAACACGACATAATTTAATTATAATCTCTGGTCTGCACGGCTGTATCGTAACAATATCCCCTCCTTCCAAAATCAACGTCCCGGTGATAAAAACTCCATATGATAGTAAGTATTTATCGCGCGCTACATCACAACATTATCTGTCTATAGCTAGTCAAATCATAAATTCGATAGTCATTGCTCATTACATTACATTACAAAACGCGTTATAACAGTTAACTTAATACGGGGCAGTATGTATTATTCGTATATTTTACAGCCTACCCATCATAACAATGCAGTGAGTAGTTGAAGACCTGTGTAATCCCTACAATCTGCCGAGTCACATTTTGCAACGCACGTACACCGAGTGAAGGTAACACATGTACTATATACATTAAATCACCTTGCATGACAACATACATTATGTCAGTTACATGACAATATTCAATAAGTCACTTTATATGACAGTAAACATTAAACATAATTTGTCTGCGATGGCATATCTATAGATTGTTCACACATCGGCGTATACAGTATGAGCGTACCATACACACACTCTGGCCTGGAGCGTACCATACACACACTCTGGCCGGGGGTCAATACACGGCGAAACGGTCAAGGTTCGGGTAAAGGCGATTTTGGAACGTAGGCGCTTCGTCGCTTGGTTGGGGATGGTGGGGGAACTGGGGTGGTTGTCCCGTTTGAGACGTCACGGTGTCTGTAGACTACACTGTTAGGGGAGGTCTGGCGTCTAGTCATATACTGATAAATGGGTACCCCGACGGCGAGAATTAGATTAATAGTTGACACGACGAGGGTGGCATGTAGAACTGTCGTCTCGGCGTTGACGGCTTTGTTTACAGCGGAGACGGATTCTAACACTGTCGTTATGTTTGTATGGAAAGGCTCCGTTGAATTTCTAATTACGACAAACGCCTGGGTAGAGGGAATACCAGCGGTGATAGGTAGGAGGGCCAGAGCACGGCGGGTACGAATAAAAACAAATACAGAAATCAAGAGACTGGTAATTTAATGCTAATGAGAGTGGATCCTGATAAGGGAAGCCAGGGCTGCTGCAGCCAAGCAAGGTTGGGCGAAGTACTACTAAACTGAGTAGCTAGGATTGCATCTGCCTTAGTCGCAAAGAGTTGGTTATTTCCATGAATTGTTTGCGATACCTTTTGAAATCGAGGGAAAACTGCTTATCGGTTGCGGCTACTATTGTCCAATTGTCCTTCTGTAAATAAAAGTCAGGGATTTCAACTACAGTCTGGTCAATCGAAGTTGAACTGCTAGTAAGGTGAGACAAATCTCGGGATGGGTAGAGGGTATGTAAGGCGGGTAAATTGACCGGATGTAAAAATGTTGGTACGTCGCGCTTGGAGTCACAAGTCGAGATTTGGGGTGGTATCATAAACTTGCTTGTGTGGACGCTACACCCACAGGGAACCTGCATTATGCAAAATTTACAACCTTGAATAGGCTTAGGTAGTTTCCCTGCACAAGTCATTGCCTATGTGCGATCGCTGCCGCTTGCAAGGTAGTAACCTTCTGACAGATCAATTAATCCTTCGTACAAAGAATCCACGTCATAACGGATATCACGAATAGCGGTCACAGCGGCTGGGTCATCAAAGTATATGGATGCCGCACAGCTTGGTACTGAGCGTACCTTTAGACTCATAACAGAGCTGCAGCGCTTAACGTCACGCCCCTGACAGAAAGCGTAAATTTCGTGGTCAAATTCCGTATAATAACTGCCGTCTCTGGTGACACCAAAGTAAGAGGGCAGAGAGGTAATGAGAGTCGTATTCCAGGTTGTCGTATTCAGCGGAATGGGGAGAGCGATGACACTGAATACGTCAAGGTATGCGCTGGTGGTGGCTACTGGAATTCTTAAGGAGATGTAGAGATAACGGTCCGATTGCGTAAAATAAACGTGAAGTACCTGGTAGTAATATCCGACATCGCGATGGACAAGACGGAATGCGGGAAAGGAATCAATCAATTTATCTTCAACATCGCTTATGATTTGGCCGACTTGGGAAGGACTTACCAACGATGATGGAAGAAAGCCGTCCAAAAGAGTCTGCACGCCTAACAACCAATTTTCACTCTGCGCTTCAATCACTGCTAAATCACCTAAAATAGTACCCATATAACCCATATAACCACGGTATGGCGAACGTGTGCATCCAATACGATGCCCCGTTGTCGATGCCGCCAAGGCGATGCATCGCCACTCCGTACGGATGCGTCATGATAGTGTGCGGAGTGTTCGCCCGATGGCGCCACCGGTGTTAACAAACCTGTAAAAATATCACATTCATGCAGAGGATATGCCGTAGCTATGGGTTCTTCCTATTGAATTCGTCAATTAGGCTCTGATGGATATTACTTTCTGGTTCCCAAGTGTTATACCTTGGAGGCCAATTTAACCATTTTACCAAGTAGTGGAACGTATGTTGGGGTTTACGACGTTTTAATATCTTTTCTACATAGAATTTTTTTCCGTTATCATCGGGAGTCTGAGAGTTAGTGCTTGGGTCTGCGTGTTGTGGTGCGGTTGGGTCGGGTGGGGCTGGTGGGTCGGGGGCGGCCGCTGGGCGGGGCTGTGGTTGGACCTCTGGGACGAAGCTGTCCGCGGGTAAGTCGTCTTCCTCCAATTCGTCATCTTCATTTCCTACATTGGCGGGTTCACCGATGGGACGGTCCGCGGGATCATGGTGAAACTTTAATCTGTTGGCGTGGATTATCTTGACCGTGCGGCGGTCACCGACGCAACGCAGCTTGAAGGTCACAGGCGTCGTCCGCTCGATGACGTCGAAGGGTCCGTGCCAATTATGGAGTAGTTTCTTGCTGAGGCTTTTTTTGTTCTTTGGGCTATAAACCCACACTTTGTCGCCAACCATATTGGCCAATTCGTCATAACGGCGTTTCATCTTATTTTGGGCTACCTCAATATTGCGGTGAGCGATGTCGTGAATGACATTAATCTTGGTCATGAGCTCGTTAAGATACTGTTCTACGTTCCGAGTGTTTCGTTGTGGCGCAAGTAGAGCTGTGTCAATAGGAAGAGTTGGGTCTCGACCGTACAGCAACTGAAACGGGCTGTGCATTGTGCTTTCCATGGCCGGGGATACGCGGTAGACGAATAGGACAGAGTGGATATATGTGTCCCAATCAGTTTGATGAGTGTTTGTCTACATAGAGAGTGATTGAGTGATCGTGCCATTAATTTTTTTTCAACAAGGCCGTTACACTCAGGCTGGTATCCTGATGTGAAGACCCTATTTGTGTTGAAAAGCCTACACAATTCTTTTACTAGCGTCGAACGAAAGTTCGCAGCTCTGTCAGACAACAAAACTCTGGGGCAGCCATGTCTAGTCAAGATTTCGTCATACAACAATTTGGCAATGATGGGGGCATCAATTGACTTCACTGCAAAGGCTTCTGGCCATTTGGTGAGATACTCCGTGAATACTACTATATATTTGTTACCTGCCTTTGTACTTGGGAAAGGACCTAGGCAATCGACTGACAGGCGATCAAAAGGACCTTCTACTGGGAGGGGTATGAGCGGTGCGCGATGTCGCTGGGTTGGAGTCTTTTTCGTCGCGCAGTCTACACATGAGCGCACCCAGTGCTTCATGTCAGTGTACATCCCAAACCAATAATACAGACTACGAATCTTCTCATACGTTTTGGTGACCCCGAAGTGACCTCCAGTTACATCATCATGACATGCTTGAATAATTTCTGCTCGGAGTTCCGTTGGGATGACCAGCTGTCCTTCTTTATCATCGCAGTGGTTTCTTACCTGCGCGTCACAGTGAAGATATAGAATGTCGTCTGCATCCAAGAAATAGTAATCGGCTTGTAACAATACCTTTCTGGCATCCGTGTCCGTAGCGGGCAGTTTCTTGAATTTGAGATAATCCCTTACCTGTTTGACCTTGTCATCCTGCTCTTGCTCGTGACGGATGCAAGTGGAATCGACCCCTGAGACTTGTAGGGAGGATAGAAGAGAAGTAACTACGTCATACGGTCGCCGAGATAGCGAATCGGCGTTCCCATGTGAGGAACCATGTCGGTGTTTAATTTTAAAGTCGAATTGCTGCAATAACAGAGCCCATCGTGCTAGGCGACCCGACGGATCTTTTATGTTCATCAGCCATTTCAAGCTGTGATGATCCGTTACCACAGTGAATTTGGTTCCGTCTAAATATGGCCTGAATTTCTTAATGGCCTCCACCACAGCGAGTGCTTCTCGCTCTGTGGTAGAATAGTTTCGTTCTTGTGGAGAAAAACCACGCCCATCGTAAGCTATTGGATGATCCCTCCCATCTTGCACCTGAGATAAGATCATTCCTATTCCACTCAAGCTGGCGTCACAATGAATGGTAAATGGCAGTTTTGGGTCGGGATAAGCAAGGATGGGGTCGGACGTTAGCTTAACTTTCAGGGTATCAAGTGCATTTTGACAGTCTGCTTGCCAATCAAACTTCACATGCTTTCCTAACAAACGATTCAGGGGCGCAGCGATGTGAGAAAAATTTCTTACGAATTTCCGATAATAGTTCGCGAGTCCCATGAAACTGCGAACTTGTTTCGCGGATTTGGGGACAGGGAATGACGCGAGGGCTTTGCATTTATCAGGATCGGGTGTCACTCCCTCTTTAGATAGTACGTGCCCAAGGAATTTGACTTTCTTACAGGCAAAGTGGCATTTCTTTGGTTTTAACTTGAGTCCTGCGGTACGGAATCGTTCAAAAATGAGTTGAAGATCGGTCAAATGGTTGTCAAATGAGTCTGATTACACAATAATATCATCCAGAAAGACTAGACAGAATTGGTAATTATAATGACGTAGAATGCATTTCATCAAACGCTGAAATGAACCCCCGCTATTGCTTAAACCAAACGCGAGTCTATTAAACTCAAATAAACCGGCGTGGGAAGTGAACGCAGTTTTCTCTTTTGACCATTCTTCCAAATGAATTTGCCAGTAGCCAGAGAGCAGATCAAGTGTAGAAAAGTAGCGAGCTTTGCTGGCTCCAGCTGCATCAATAGTTTCCTGGACTGATGGGGTTGGAAAACTGTCTTTCTTTGTCACTGCATTTACTCGTCGATAATCGACGCAAAATCGATAACTGCCGCCAGCTTTGGGAAAAAGGACCACTGGAGAAGCCAAGGGTGAATGGCTCGGTCTGATGACACCCTGGTCTAACATTTGCGCAACCTGTCGCGCTATTTCGTCTTTATGCTTGTAAGACGTCCGGTATGGTCGCTGTTTGATCGGAGGACTGTCCCCCGTGTCAATCACGTGTTCAACACAAGTTGTCGCCCCTAATTCACTCTGATTATTTGCAAAAACATCCCTATAGTCTGTCAGTAGGGTCATCAGTCAATGTTTTTCGCCAGTCGTGAGGTCAGACTTAGTAAGGTCAACGTCAGGCGGCTCAGGCGGACGAGGGAGTTGAGATGGATCTTTCTCGCCATCTATGGTAGCAATGCGTGTTGTCTCGCCCAATGGACATAGATCGCCAAGATGGGTTTTACGATAAATCGTGACTGGTTTTGGAGTTGCATTGACAAAGAGAAAAGGAACTTGATTGCTTTTAGTGGAGACTAAAGTACGGCCGCCAAGCAAACTGTATCGTCTGGTGAGATTAGTGTTAGGTTCTGTCATACTTGTCAAGTCATCAGTCACATCTGTGTAGGTTTCTGCGGTGACGACCATTCTGCATAATGGCGGCACAGTGAACGTGCTGGCCGCCACGAGCTTCACTGAATCAACCAGGCTAACGCTGGCCTCCAGTGGAATATCGTCATTGTTATGCAAAGCCAACACTCTATTTTCGAAGTCAATGCATGCCTTGTGTGTCTGCAAGAAGTCGCATCCTAAGATGAGGTCGTTTGAAATAAATTCCGCCACATACAGATTATGCTTTTTACAGGCACCTGCGAGAGTAATTGGGATCTCCACTGTACCTAGTAGTTTAACATCACTGCCATTCGCTGCTCTGGCGGAGGCATGGGCACCACGCTTTAATTCTGAGGTCAATTTTGCACTTATTTTGTCAAACAACGATTTGCTAATTACACTTATTCCCGCACCTGTATCAATCAAAACATCGACATCGTAATTGATTACACGACCGCGTACAGTGCTAGCGATGGATATTAGTACAGGGGGCGGGTCTAGGTTTCGTTCGGGATCCTGCTGCCAGTCACTGTTATCAGTCTTGTTATTAGTCTGCGCTGGCAGCGCTGAGCCAGACTCGCACACACGCGGCTCGGGTTCAATCAGTACACTACTGCCGGAGCTAGTGGCTCCAGGCTCCGCCACCAGGCCACCTTCTATTTCTGGATTCGCGTGGCCTGCCGCTTCGGGCTCAACCTTTTTATAGAGCAACACGTCATTTTCGCTGCGCGAAAGCCCGAGTGCAATTTCCGCGGGGGTTACGTAACACGCCACGCTGTTTCGGCCGCATAATACGCCTTTGGCCGCTGTTGCTCAACTAATACATCGGGTATGGCGCTCACTAACGACACACGCTCAACTGGCTGGATTTTCGTGGATGCATAACATAAGTTAACCTTAGTGCTCGGCGCTCCGGCCGGGCCTGAGAACGGCTTGGACGACTTGCTCGCGTGCGCGCTGTCAGAGGCGCGCCCGCCAGCGGTATCGTCACAACAAACAATTGAATTAACACAACGCCAAGCGTTATATCTATCGTACATTTCCCTTGATCTTAATTCACTAACACAGCATGCTCTATACACACAATCATTGGGTGGATACATTATTTCGTCACCGGGAGGTACAGTATTTACCCGAGTCAATAATTCGATGGGGACGTCACCACTAGCCCGTGGTAGGATCGGTTGAATGACATCACTTACTTGTTCGCCCGCAACCATTGAAATACGAGTGTTACCACACGAGTTCAGTGAGTTCAAAGTCATAGCGATGTCGTCAGCGCGGTCCAACTCAGTGTAGCGCTGGGCTGTGGGTGCGGGCTCCAGTCTCTCCCCCTGAGACTGGGGCCTCAGTAGTTTCCCTGCTGTTCGTGTGCAGGCCGGGGTGGCGGAGGGAAGTTGGGGTAGTTCTGGACCGGCCTGCGGTAGTTGTAGCTGTTCCGGGGTGGCATCTGGTTGTCTCGGCCGCCGCCGTACTTGATTTGGTCGCTCACGCTCCAGATGACCACGGCAATGGCAAAAGGAACACATGACGGAGGGTCCGGCCCGCTCCTGACAGGCTCGCTCCACGTGGCCAACCCTCTGGCAGCGATTACAGATGGGTCGGCCGTCGGTAGTCCGGAGACTGCGGAAGGGACGTTGGTCATCTGGGGCGCTCCTGGGATGGGATTGTCGCTTATTCAGGTCGTCCTTGAGTTGGGCAACTGATTCCGTTAGGGCGGCCAATTGAGGGGCAAGGGCTGCTATACCGATATCTTGACCGGGTCGGGACAGGGAGTGGGTGGTCACTTTCGTAACCGAGTCTTTAACCCTGGCACTGTTAATAGCCTCTTCGAGGGTTGCTGGGGCTCGCTCCAAGACAAAGGTCTTCAGGTCATCCCTCAGGCCACGAATAAACGTATGGAGCCTATGGCGAGGGTCGGCTTCGAGTTGGGCACACAGACGATAAAAGTCATCCAGATACGCGTCCCGGCTCTCACCGGGGCCTTGCTGACGTTCAACGAGTGCCTGTTCCTTGATATAAGTCAAAGTGCGACCAGAGAAACGTTCCTGGAAGCGTTCAATGAGCCGATAGTAATCTCCTTTAATGGCGGATGGGAGATAACAAAACCATGTCTCTGCTGGCCCTGTAAGATACACCCCAAACACGGAAGCCCTGGTTACAGGTTTCCAGCCATGGGCTGTGGCAAAAATGGCAAATTTGCGCAGCCACGCTGCCGGGTCTTCGTGGGGATACCCTCCAAACGGCACTGGTTTAATGAGGGCACTGCTGTTGATACCGCCTTTAGCAGAAACAATGTCCTTGAGACTGGCCAATGATTGCGCCACTTGTTGCCACGCGTCTGCCGACCCCTGACCGCCGGCACCTCCTCCTGTGGGACCCTTAGCACTTTCAGCACCCGCACTAGCTCCATTTTTTCTACCACCAGCCATGTTAAATGGTGAAATAAAGAATGAAACTAAACTTACGGGTTAGCTGTAGGTGCTGCCTTTGCTGCGAGGTTGATCAGACCGGATCTCCACCAGTGCTACGGGCGTCCGTAGACCAATAAGTCCTCGTGGCGTGATTTCACTCGCTTTTATTTAAATATAAACAGCAAAGGATCTCCGGGTCCCGAGGCAGGCGCTGGTCAGGAGTAGCTCTTCGTGGTTCCGAGGCTGGTGATCTTGGTCTTGGCTCCCGGTGGTGATGTGTCTGCTCGTCCGGCAGCAGGCCCTTATATTGACCGCTGGCGGACGCGATTGTGAGCCAGCCTCCAGAACCAAGGCGAGCTCCCTAGATTTTCCTGACCAGGCTTAGTTTGTGTTTCCGGGGACACCGGAGATTACATATAGCATTCTTCAAACGCATGCAACCGTAACATCAATTATACCAGTACAAAGGTCTGCGCGCGACCTTTCCGACAATGTCACCTTTAATATAGCTCGATATTTTATAAAACGGGTAATTAGGCAGACATGCGACCTGGCGTCAATAATTGGTATGACGAAACCACAAATACTTATTTTTAGAGTACAAGGGATTGTTGTGGCTCGAATCTGTATATATAAATGGTCAGTTCGAGCCACGGGCTTTTATTTGAGCCTAAATGCCAATATCGGCGTGGTCTTTAACTAAACTAAATAATACTTGAATATTGGGCAGAAACACAGCTTGAGCCAGCTAAAACTGCTGCCACGCCTAGGATAATGTATGCCTGGTCAATAGGGAGGCAGGGATCGAAGCCAGGAAGGCGAACTCCAGACTGCCCGTAAACGTGAGGTTGGAGTGTGATGGTCCACAGGCATGATCCCACGTAGGCCGTGTTTAATTTTAGTCCGTGCCAGGTTTTAGAGTGCACTCGCTGTGGCACGAGTGTTGGATCAGGGCAGCAGGACTCAGTTACGTAACCAGCTCACTGCAAGCATCAACGACTATTAAACTAGACTATTGCGGATAACTTAAACACAACACGACATAATTTAATTATGATCTCTGGTCTGCACGGCTGTATCGTAACAAAAGGAGGCCTGCGTAAGGTGTGACTATCCAGCAGAGACAGCCTATCAAATCCCGTATGCACGCCTGTTAATGTTGAAGCTTTAGCTAAAGAACTTGTAAATTACCCAGATAAAAAATTTGTGCATTATCTGATAACAGGTCTAAGCGAAGGATTCCATACCGGTGTTATGGAACCGAAAACCTGTTCAGCGGTGTATCCAAATTTGTCTTCAACTCGTCGAGACCCAAGATCTGACAACCCTTCTACTACAAGAATTAGCCAACGGTTATGTCACAGGGCCATTTGATCAACCTCCATTCCCCCTGTACAGGGTCAGCCCCCTTGGATTGGTCGAAGCTAAATACTCCAGCAAGAAAAGACTTATCTTGAACTTATCAGCCCCCCACGATATTCCTACGCAACCAAGCATCAATTGCCTTATAAATAAACAGGACTTTTCTCTCTCATATGTGAACGTGGATCCAAGAAGATCCAGGGGTATGGACAAGGTGCCCTGCTATGTAAATTAGACATCACAGATGCATTTAAACTTATGCTGTGCCATCCTGGATTATATCACTTGTATGTAGTGAAATGGCAAGGACTATAGTATTATTTGAACAGATTAACTTTTGGATCACGGTTTAGTCCTAAGATTTTTAATACTTTGTCTCAAGCTATGGGCTGGATTGCCATCCGCAACTATGGAGTAGACTGCATATTTCATCTCGTTGAGGATTTTCTAACAGTAGACCACCCCCAAGCATGTGGGAAAAGAACAATAGCACTTATCAGCACCTTGTTTCATAGAATGTCAAAACCAACTGCTCCCCACAAGACCATGGGACCTACTACTTAGTTGGAATATCTTGGTATAATGCTTGATACTATGGCAATGGAGGCCCGCCTTCCAGACAGTAAGCTCTCACGGATTAACACACTGTTGACTGATTTTTTAGGTAAAAGCAGTTGTACTAAGAGATACCTTCTCAAGCATCTGGGACATTTGAACTTTGCTTGCAGCGTTATTCGCCCTGGTCGAACTTTCATTTCCAGGATTATTGAGGCTTCAAAGAAAGCCCGCAAACTATATCATCATGTGTATCTTGACTCAGAATGTTAAGCAGACATCAGGATGTGGCAGGAATTACTCAGCAATTGGAATGGGGTTTCTCTGTTCCTGGATTCAGACTTCACACTTGCACCGGATATGGCACTCTTCACCGACGCCTCTGGGCTAGAATACGGGGGATACCATGAAGGCCAATGGTTTAATGCCCCTTGGCCTAGTTGCCTGTGAAACTTTGGAGAAGGGAAACATTACATTGCCTACAAAGAACTTTATCCCATCGTCGTCGCTGCATTGCTCTGGGCGGACAGATGGAGACGGAAGCGCATCATGTTTTACTGTGATAATATGTCTACCATCCATGTCCTGCAAAAAGGGCGGTCCAGATCACCTGATATAATGTTATTAGTGCGTCGCCTAGTGACATGTGCTGCGTCCCATAATTTTGATTTTTCTGCTACATTCATCCCTGGTCGCCAGAATGAAATTGTTGATGCATTATCCCGACTTCAGATGACCAGATTCCGTCAACTAGCACCAGCGGCTCACAAGGAAGCCTGCCCAGTTCCCTCACAAGTGATGTTCCTCTGAATGCGGCCATCGCCACCTACCAAGATGCGGCCATCGCGACATCTACGTCCTCGACTTATTTGTCAGCCGTTAAGAATCTTCTTAGCCTTCACCACCATGCATGGAGTGGCCAAGGGTCCATGTAACCTTCCTGTGATCTCAGGCCAACTATTGACTTACTATGTCGCTCACTGTACTTCATCAAATCTGTCATACTCAAAAATCAAAGGGCACCTGTCAGCTATCAGATATTTTCACCTTCGCCATGGAGCCCCTAACCCTTTAGTTAACATGTTGGGCCTGTTTGGCAGAGTGTGCTCTGTCAAACAGCGGCCGCGCCACATAATCACATATCACGGTGGATATCTTACATAGACTCTGTCATCTACTATCTCAGGGTGTATTTGGCCAAAGAATTTATAGAACAAGACGCGAAAGCGCGACGTAAAACGGTAACCAGACATGCGCGCGCGCCGCCTAGCGGGGTAGGTTAATCAGCGCTCGGTCAACTCGGTGCAGACGGCAAAATGGACTCAGGTTGTAGCCGCTGGAAGCCCAGTCGTGGCACAATTTGTGCGGCATGGAATTGCCACAATTATAAAGAGACAAGAGGAGATATTTCCTTCTTTCAGTTCCCCAGGGACAAAGAGAGGTAAGTGTCTTTTCTATGAGGTTTCGGCGAACAATTGAGATTAGTCTATGACCATGTTTGTTTATGTTTTGATGGGCGAACTGTCATTGTCAACTGACTATTTGACAGCTCAACCAGTGTCAACTGCGTGTGTGAAGATCTGTAAATTAAGCATTGCTAGTCTGATCAGACTCATGGATGTGGAATGTAGCCAAAGATATTTTCATTAATGCTTAGAGTATCTCCGTTAAATTACTGTTCAACTGTGTCATCCCACTTTTAACACTCTTTTTCCATGGCTATGCCTAGGCTATGGCATGCAACCTAAAAATGCATCCATTTTAGTGTCTACGTTTCTTATCTCCCGCCCCCCTCCTCCCACGCCTCTTAGTCGGTTTCCGATTTCAAAGAAGTGAACCTTTAGAATAACATAACCCGCAAGCAATCGTTAACAAAATTGCTTTATAAAAATCGGAAAAAAAACTCAGCCTGCCATACGCCTTACCCTCTACCTCCCTACTCCCGCCATCCCTCCGCCGTTACGCGCCCCCATCCCACGCCTCTTAGCGGTTGGGTGGTGTCAATGAAGCAAACCTTTAGGCTCAAAAAACACAATTAAGTACAAGAAATTGTAACAAAAAATATTAATAAAATTTGAGAAAAAAACACCTCTGTAACCCCTAACCCTGCGCCCCTCCCCCCCCCCATACGCCCCTACCCCCTTCCTCCCACGCCGCCTAGGGGGTGGGTGATGTCAAACAAGCAAACCTGTAGACTAAAATACCCCAGAAGCGAAATCGGTAAAAAAATTGCTCTAAACAAATTCCTCAGCATGCCGACCACCCCCCCCCCCCCTAAGGCCCCTAGCCGCCTCCCCCGCTCTCGCTGCTAACCGCCCCCATCCCACGCCTCTTAGCGGTCGGGTGGTGTCAATAAAGCTTACATGTTCACTCAAAAAACAATATTAAGTACAAGAAATCGTGAAAAAAAATTATTATTAAAATAAAATAAAAAATCCCTCCGTATCCTAACCCCCCCCCCCACCCCCCCTACGCCCCTACCACCCTCCTCCCACGCCCCCTAGGGGGTGGGTGATGTCAAACAAGCGAACCTGTAGACTAAAATAACCCACACGCCCAACAAATAGGTAACAAAAATTGCTCTAAACAATTCTTCAGAATGCCGACCCCCCCCCCCTTACGGCCCTACCCGCCCCCCCATGGCCCTTAGGGCTGGGTGATGTCAAAGAATCTTTAGACTGAAATAACCCACAAGCAAAAATAAATCGTTAAAAAAATATTTAAACATAATCGGATCAGAATAAGTTTCTGCTACCTCCCAGGACACCTCCCCCCCCCCCCCCTCCCCCCCCACACCCAACACACGCGTAACCCCAGCGCACCCTGGGAGTGCAGGGTGGCAGCAATACAACGGGACAGACCTGTGGAATCAAGCAGCTCAGAACATAATTCGGTGCGCACCCCGGAGGGTTCGCCAGCGGCCTTCGTTCAGGCTATAATTGTCTGGGGGCGAGCACTGTTCCGGTTAGTCGGGGTGAAATAGGAGTTGTCTGAGGACGGTTTTCCAGGGAGCAGTTGCCCGGCCTCCCACATCGTATGGAGTGTGACGCAATACACATACAGCACAGTGCGCGGGTGACCTACATTGGTTTGTTGCATAACTTCGCACCACGCATTGAGGTCAGAACAGCGGGGATAGAGAGGGGTGGAATGAACCTGGTGGTTAAGGATGGTAGGGTATTTATAGTGGCTGTGGTGTGTGAGTAAATGGTAATGGTCTGTGGTCTACGCGTATGACTTGCTGTGGCTGGCTGGGAGGGAGGAGGACTGTGGGGGAGGTGAGAAAGGCAAGGAGTTCTGGGTGGGTGGTACAGTGGGTGATATGTCAGCTCCAAGTTGAGGATGTGCTGGCATTCCATAATGATTCACTGGAGTGTACACATGAGTGTGCAGGAGTGTTGTGTCTGCGTATGGCACGCGAAAGCTGCATAATTGTTGATTAACCGATATGTAATATAAGTAAATCATTCATAGATATCTGCAAGTCAGTTACAGATATCCGCACATGATTGGTAGATATCTAAAATCATTTGTACATATTCATAAAGCATTTAAATATATCTGTAAATGATTTGTCGATATCTGCAAATGATTTGTAGATGTCTGCAAATGATTTGTGGACCTGCAAATATTTCCCAAATATCCATAACGTATTTGTAGATATGATTTTGCATCATTCTCTAAATGATTTGTAGATATCCGTAAATGATTTTATAGATATTTGTAAACGATTTGCAGATATCTATAAATGATGTGCGGATCTCTGAAAATAGTGGGTTTCTTCAGCTTCTGGGTTCCATATCTGCGCTCACTGACAAGTGTGTGTAAGAATAGTTTTCCTTCTGTCACAAGTAGGCCTGTACACTTCGTGAACGGTCGATTTGTAGATATCTGCAAATGACGTGTAGATATCTGCAAATGATTTGAAGACATCTGCAGGTTTTACACACCTGCAAATATTTCACAAATAACCATAACATTTTTGTAGATATCTCTAAATGATTTTGCCGATATCTGTAAATGATTTGTAGATATCCGTAAATGATGTTGTGGATACCTGTAATGACTTGCAGATATCTATACATGATTTGCGATCTCTGAAAATAGTGGGTTTTTGCAGCTTTCGTGTTCCATATTTGCACTCACTGACAAGTGTGTGTAAGAATAGTTCTCCTTCTGTCACGGGTAGGCCTACACACTTCGTGAACGGTCGCTAAACAGTGGGGATGTGCCAACCGGTGGGTGCACAGTGAACGCAAGCTTATATATCGATATATGTGTACATGTGTACATAGTATTGTTGTTTGATCAGCACCAAGGCATTGTTTGGTGGTAAGGACTGCCAACCGACGGAGCCCGTTCCATACATCACATAGTATAAAAAACACGCTTTCTGTGACGTAAACACTCTCCACATTTTTTTGGTGCCCGCGCGACAACAAATCAGTATGAGTGACGAGGATTTGGTGTTGGTCTCTGGAGCGTCCGGCTATATCGCCACGCACATCGTGCAGCAGCTCCTGGAGCAGGGATACCGGGTCCGGGGGACGGTCCGCAGCCTGGATGACGAGGCGAAGGTCCGGCCCCTGAGGGAGCTCTGTCCCGGAGCCCGCCACCCGCTGGAGCTGGTGGAGGCGGACCTGCTCCAGGCGGACACGTGGCTGGGGGCGGTGGCCGGGTGTACCCTGGTCCTGCACACCGCCAGCCCCTGTAAGTTCGTCTCGCCCGAGGAGGAGCAGGAGTTGATCCGGCCGGCCGTGGACGGGGTTCAAGCCGTGCTACAGGCGGCCACCAAGGCCGGGACCGTCCGCCGGGTCGTCCTCACGAGCTCGATAGCCGCTGTCAGCAATATGACCGACCTGGGCGGCATGTTCAACGAGGATAACTGGACAGACCTCAGCCCGGGGCCGAACCCCCCGCATGCCTACACCAAGAGCAAGACGCTGGCCGAGCGCGCCGCCTGGGATTACATGGTGGAGAATCCGGGTGCCGGGTTCGAGTTGGCCGTGGTGAATCCGGCATTAGTGATTGGCCCCGCGTTGTGCGGGACCTACACCTCCAGCATGTGGCTCCCGAAGTCCCTCCTGGAGCACGCCATCACACTGCTGCCGCAGACCGCCTGGCCTATCGTGGACGTGCGCGACGTGGCCGCCGCGCATCTCACGGCGATGAAGTCACCGGAAGCAGCGGGTAAACGCCACATCCTATCCACGGAGACGCTGAAGGTCAAGGAGATAGCCGAGATCCTGAAAACGGAGTTCGGACCCCTGGGGTACAGCGTCCCTACGACTAACGCGCCTTATTGGCTGGCGAAAATAGCGTCCTGGTTCGACAAGAGCAGCCAGATGGCGCTCCCTTCATGGGGGAAGTTCACGGAGTACGACAACAGCCGGATGACAACCCTTCTCGGGAGCCAACCCATTGCCGCCAGGACCTCCTTCATCGATATGGGACACTCGCTGATCCAGAGAGGCTTCGTGAAGGAGACACCAGAATACAAACAAGCCAATCAACGTCCAAAGTAAACTCCGGAGTGATAACCCGAGCTCCTGGAGAGGCACTGGGGATGATATCTATAGAGCCAATATCTCTCGTCAATATGTTGATCACAGGATCCTTAGAATTGTCTGTTTGGCTAAGCTTAAAGGCTCCATGAGAGCGTTGATACTACTTGACAGATCTGGAAAGATCTAGTTTCACACATACGAGACAAACGTTGTTGTGTTAAAGCAATATATTCCGTAATTTCTTGTATTACCAACCTCTTCCCCATGTCAAGTAAGTATATTCTGTTTTGAATTTGAATCCTGAAAGCATGTGGGCTATCCGGAGAGACGCTTTTTGGTCAACGGAGCAGAAGTTGGTGGCCGGCTTTATATCCCTGCGCGCCTGTTCGCAGTTCGCTATTTTGTGTGTGATGTCGACCGCTGCTCGCTATCACGTCCGCGCGAGATAAAAATAAACCGCTTTTTTATGTTGAAATTGTTGTTTTACCAACTCTCAGAGATGTAAAACCTATATGCATCATAATTTTGAAATACCTTTAGTCTTGATTCTAACATGTAAACAATCTAAAGTGTTTCTTTCGTTGCCTTATAGTCATTGTTCGCATTTCAAACAATTCCGTGTGCAATAAACAAAGAGAAAGGATTTGAGAATCTCGTAGCGGAAGATTAAACGAAAATGTTGTCATTATATAACAATTAGACATCTTTATGGTAGCATGCAAACCTAGACAAATAAATATGGAATAATTTCAAATATATACGAATAATATCACTGAATAATATCAGTAAGTCGGCAATATGACCTGCTAAGCACAACGCAGTGAAACTCATTCTATTCGCCGGCATTTATATCAACGAATGTGTTATCACCTGCCGTAAAATAATCACTTACATTATTTTACTATGAAAACAGACCATGAAAGAGTGAACGAGCGTGCTTACATTGCTGGATGGATCATGGACTATTTTTGTCCTTTTTTGCTTCCAAATCTAGGTCCACAGAAAGTAACTCAAAATGAAGCCTACAGAACAAGCGCCGCGGGCCTATGCATCCGTGCTTGGAGTTCATCATCTAGTTGTAGTTTGAAACTCAGTATATATATTTATAGGTCAGAACTATTTGGCTAACACAAGTACATTACAACAAACCATTTTTCTTAACCCCAATATAAGACATAACAACAAGACATCTTTTTTCAAGATTTTGTCGACCACAACATAAATATGACAAACCAATACTGGCCTCTGATTAAAACAAGATATCATAGACAGACACAACTCATAGACAGAAATCGCACACACAACGAACATTTACAAAATAATTAGACACGCAATAACACCAGAATGGCTACAGAAACTTAAGCAGAAAATTCAAGGTCCATTTAAAGCACCATCCATCTATACCCAAATAACAGAGGACAGCACTTTAACCTTAGTTCAATTTACCACAAAGTATTATTTCTTAGCCACACAACGCATCCCAATCTCCATCACAAACTGGGAGAGATTTTTTCACACACAATTAGATATAGAGAACATTTATAAAAACACACTCGACAGGCAACTCTCAGATTTCCAATACTAAATAGCACACCAATTTTGACCCACCAACAAGTATTTATTTAACTGCGAGATAGTAAGCAACCCTCACTGCATATACGGTCCAGATCAATTGGAAACCATTATCCACTGATTTACAAAATGTCCGCATGTTCTAGAACAAAAAAGCTATTTAACGCCACTGTTTAAAACCATCACACAGCATAACAAGCCATTCAGCATGCACAACATGCTATTTAATCACAACCCAAAGCCAGAAGAAAACAAGAGCAAAATTCTGCTCAACACCATCCATTACCTATACAACCTCTTTAAATATTCTCTTTGGCTCTCCCGCAACTTTAAGAAATAACCAGAAGTTTTTGTCCTATCTCCCCAGTACCCGAACCACGGCCATATAGACAGAACTTTAGTAGATTATATATTGAAACAAGAAATATAAAAACTTTAACATATAATTAATGGAGTATAAACAATATCATAGTTACATAACAGATTTTCAAGAGCCCATATAATAGCACCCGGAACATGCCTAAACTCTGCTATGGATTGCTGCACTTATTGCATTCACCATATTATTGTTTTTATACCTGAAAAGGTATATATATTTTTTTTGTACACTTTATCCGCGGTGAAATAAAAAAAAAAAAAAAAAAAATTGCATGCATGGAGTATAGACAAAAGAATTCTTCAATGATTCAAGGACTGATTCTTTGCATTTTGTATTTCGACCTCTTTAGTCTTTGCGGGAAAGAGCTCGATATGCAACTGTAACTGTTCCGGTGTGTATTGGGCTCATTGTATCATGTGCCTTAAACTGCCCGGATAAAAACAACTGTTTTTGCCCCCGATGGCCTTCCATAGTGAAACACCATGTTTTATGACATCAGCCTACAGTAACGACTATATAATTGAAGCATAAACTGTTTGTAGTTACCCGGGCGGACGATAAAATAAGGCCATAGAGAGAAGTGGTCTAACAGGGGAATCGGGAACAGCGGAGCGAGGCCGGCTTCCACTGTAAACGTGTCAGTGGGTGTGTGTTTTATCAGAATCCTAAGTCGAGACAACTCCAGTCTGAAGCTCAATGACCGCGTGGAGGGCGTTCTTCAAGTGTCTGAATAAATGTCTCTGCTTGCAACAACCACTAACTGCGACGGAGGGAGCTCAGACAACTCTATACTGCTGCCTTTACACGATTCAATATAACCTTCATTAATCGAAATGCCTTTCAAAACATATATTATTCGCCGTATTCAAAAATTGCATGATATGCTCATCAGCCGTCAATCTCATAATGGTTCGTTTCTTGTTTATTCTCGTTAGACAGTGACTACAAAGAGAAAACCGCCACCGACATGCAATGGACACCAAACTGGCACAGAAGTTGTGGGACGTTAGTGTGGAGATGTGTGACATAGGCGGACAGAACTAAACACAGTGTGGCGGTCACATTGTGGGACATCAGTGTGGAGATGTGTGACATGGGCGGACATAACAAAACACAGTGTGGCGGTCACATTGTGGGACGTCAGTGTGGAGATGTGTGACATGGGCGGACAGAACTAAACACAGTGTGGTGGTCATATTGTGGGACGTCAGTGTGGAGATGTGTGACGTGGGCGGACAAAACTAAACACAGTGTGGCGGTCACATTGTGGGACGTCAGTGTGGAGATGTGTGACGTGGGCGGACAGAACTAAACACAGTGTGGCGGTCACATTGTGGGACGTCAGTGCGGAGATGTGTGACATGGGCGGACAAAACTAAACACAGTGTGGCGGTCATATTGTGGGACGTCAGTGTGGAGATGTGTGACGTGCGCGGACAGAACTAAACACAGTGTGGTGGTCACATTGTGGGACGTCAGTGTGGAGATGTGTGACATGGGCGGACAGAACTAAACACAGTGTGGCGTTCACATTGTGGGACGTCAGTGTGGAGATGTGTGACATGGGCGGACAGAACTAAACACAGTGTGGCGGTCACATTGTGTGACGTCAGTGTGGAGATGTGTGACATGGGCGGATATAACTAAACACAGTGTGGCGGTCACATTGTGGGACATCAGTGTGGAGATGTGTGACATGGGCGGACATAACAAAACACAGTGCGGCGGTCACATTGTGAGACGTCAGTGTGGAGATGTGTGACGTGGGCGGACAGAACTAAACACAGTGTGGCGGTCACATTGTGGGACGTCAGTGTGGAGATGTGTGACATAGGCGGACAGAACTAAACACAGTGTGGCGGTCAGACTGTGGGACGTCAGTGTGGAGATGTGTGACATGGGCGGACAAAACTAAACACAGTGTGGCGGTCATATTGTGGGACGTCAGTGTGGAGATGTGTGACGTGGGCGGACAGAACTAAACACAGTGTGGCGGTCACATTGTGGGACGTCAGTGTGGAGATGTGTGAAATGGGCGGACAGAACTAAACACAGTGTGGCGGTCACATTGTGGGACGTCAGTGTGGAGATGTGTGACATGGGCGGACATAACAAAACACAGTGCGGCGGTCACATTGTGAGACGTCAGTGTGGAGATGTGTGACGTGGGCGGACAGAACTAAACACAGTGTGGCGGTCACATTGTGGGACGTCAGTGTGGAGATGTGTGACATAGGCGGACAGAACTAAACACAGTGTGGCGGTCAGACTGTGGGACGTCAGTGTGGAGATGTGTGACATGGGCGGACAGAACTAAACACAGTGTGGTGGTCATATTGTGGGACGTCAGTGTGGAGATGTGTGACGTGGGCGGACAAAACTAAACACAGTGTGGTGGTCACATTGTGGGACGTCAGTGTGGAGATGTGTGACATGGGCGGACAGAACTTAGCACAGTGTGGCGGTCACATTGTGGGACGTCAGTGTGGAGATGTGTGACATGGGCGGACAAAACTAAACACAGTGTGGCGGTCATATTGTGGGACATCAGTGTGGAGATGTGTGACGTGGGCGGACAGAACTAAACACAGTGTGGCGGTCACATTGTGGGACGTCACTGTGGAGATGTGTGAAATGGGCGGACAGAACTAAACACAGTGTGGCGGTCACATTGTGGGACGTCAGTGTGGAGATGTGTGACATGGGCGGACAGAACTAAACACAGTGTGGCGGTCACATTGTGGGACGTCAGTGTGGAGATGTGTGACGTGGGCGGACAGAACTAAACACAGTGTGGCGGTCACATTGTGGGACGTCAGTGTGGAGATGTGCGACATGGGCGGACAGAACTAAACACAGTGTGGCGGTCACATTGTGGGACGTCAGTGTGGAGATGTGTGACATGGGCGGACAGAACTAAACACAGTGTGGCGGTCACATTGTGGGACATCAGTGTAGAGATGTGTGACATGGGCGGACAGAACTAAACACAGTGTGGCGGTCACATTGTGGGACGTCAGTGTGGAGATGTGTGACATGGGCGGACAGAACTAAACACAGTGTGGCGGTCACATTGTGGGACGTCACTGTGGAGATATGTGACATGGGCGGACAGAACTAAACACAGTGTGGCGGCCACATTGTGGGGCGTCCGTGTTGGGATGTGTGACATGGGCGGACAGAACTAAACACAGTGTGGCGGTCACATTGTGGGACGTCAGTGTGGAGATGTGTGACATGGGCGGACATAACTAAACACAGTGTGGCGGTCACATTGTGGGACGTCAGTGTGGAGATGTGTGACATGGGCGGACAGAACTAAAAACAGTGTGGCGGTCACATTGTGGGACGTCAGTGTGGAGATGTGTGACATGGGCGGACAGAACTAAACACAGTGTGGCGGTCACATTGTGGGACGTCAGTGTGGAGATGTGTGACATGGGCGGACAGAACTAAACACAGTGTGGCGGTCACATTGTGGGACATCAGTGTTGGGATGTGTGACATGGGCGGACAGAACTAAACACAGTGTGGCGGTCACATTGTGGGACGTCAGTGTGGAGATGTGTGACATGGGCGGACAGAACTAAACACAGTGTGGCGGCCACATTGTGGGGCGTCAGTGTTGGGATGTGTGACATGGGCGGACATAACTAAACACAGTGTGGCGGTCACATTGTGGGACGTCAGTGTGGAGATGTGTGACATGGGCGGACAGAACTAAACACAGTGTGGCGGTCACATTGTGGGACGTCAGTGTGGAGATGTGTGACATGGGCGGACAGAACTAAACACAGTGTGGCGGTCACATTGTGGGACGTCAGTGTGGAGATGTGTGACATGGGCGGACAGAACTAAACACAGTGTGGCGGTCACATTGTGG
Organism: Arenicola marina; assembly: GCA_964019135.1. NCBI lineage: Eukaryota > Metazoa > Annelida > Polychaeta > Arenicolidae > Arenicola > Arenicola marina. The sequence continues at coordinate 31,914,504 of OZ025263.1, forward strand.
GACGTCAGTGTGGAGATGTGTGACATGGGCGGACAGAACTAAACACAGTGTGGCGGTCACATTGTGGGACGTCAGTGTGGAGATGTGTGACATGGGCGGACAGAACTAAACACAGTGTGGCGGTCACATTGTGGGACGTCAGTGTGGAGATGTGTGACATGGGCGGACAGAACTAAACACAGTGTGGCGGTCACATTGTGGGACATCAGTGTTGGGATGTGTGACATGGGCGGACAGAACAAAACACAGTGTGGCGGTCACATTGTAGGACGTCAGTGTGGAGATGTGTGACATGGGCGGACAGAACTAAACACAGTGTGGCGGTCACATTGTGGGACGTCAGTGTGGAGATGTGTGACATGGGCGGACAGAACTAAACACAGTGTGGCGGTCACATTGTGGGACGTCAGTGTGGAGATGTGTGACATGGGCGGACAGAACTAAACACAATGTGTCGGTCACATTGTGGGACGTCAGTGTGGAGATGTGTGACATGGGCGGACAGAACTAAACACAGTGTGGCGGTCACATTGTGAGACGTTAGTGTGGAGATGTGTGACATGGGCGGCCAGAACTAAACACAGTGTGGCGGTCACATTGTGGGATGTTACTGTGGAGATGTGTGACAGGGGCGGCAGAACTAAACACAGTGTGGCGGTCACATTTTGGGACGTCAGCGTGGGGATGTGTGACATTGGCGGACAGAACTAAAGACAGTGTGGCGGTCACATTGCGGGACGTCAGTGTGGAGATGTGTGACATGGGCGGACAGAACTAAACACGGTGTGGCGGCCACATTGTGGGACATCAGTGTGGAGATGTGTGACTTGGGCGGACAGAACTAAACACATTGTGGCGGTCACATTGTGGGATGTCAGTGTGGAGATGTGTGACATGGGCGGACAGAATTAAACACAGTGTGGCGGTCACATTGTGGGACGTCAGTGTGGAGATGTGTGACATGGGCGGCCAGAACTAAACACAGTGTGGCGGTCACATTGTGGGACGTCATTGTGGCGATGTGTGACATGGGCGGACATAACTAAACACAGTGTGGCGGTCACATTGTGGGACGTCAGTGTGGAGATGTGTGACATGGGCGGCCAGAACTAAGCACAGTGTGGCGGTCACATTGTGGGACGTCATTGTGGCGATGTGTGACATTGGCGGCCAGAACTAAACACAGTGTGGCGGCCACATTGTGGGACGTCAGTATGGAGAGGTGTGACAGGGGCGGACATAACTAAACACAGTGTGGCGCTCACATTGTGGGACGTCAGTGTGGAGATGTGTGACATGGGCGGACAGAACTAAACACAGTGTCGCGGTCACATTGTGAGACGTCAGCCTGGAGATGTTTGACATGGGCGGACAGAACTAAACACAGTGTGGCAGTCACATTGTAAGACGTCAGTCTGGAGATGTGTGACATGGGCGGACAGAACTAAACACAGTGTGGCGGTCACATTGTGGGACATCAGTGTGGAGATGTGTGACATGGGGGGACAGAACTAAACACAGTGTGGCGGTCACATTGTGGGACGTCAGTATGGAGAGGTGTGACATTGGCGGACATAACTAAACACAGTGTGGCGGTCACATTGTGGGACGTCAGTATGGAGAGGTGTGACAGGGGCGGACAGAACTAGACACAGTGTAGCGCTAAACTTTATTTCGATTTAGCCTAGCTGCTTGACATTTTAGAACTGAGTGTTGGGTAACTTATAGCAAATATCCAGTCTTGCCCCGAAGTATGCGACGATCTGTTTCAGGCAGTGACAGCACTGCTTGTAAGCCTACTTTAATTTTATTTTTATTTTTAGTTGTATAACAATTTAATTTTACTTCTTTAAATTGATTGAGGAATATGCTGCCACCATCTATTCGCTTTCCGCTTTCCGTTGTCTGAGTTCCTCTGAGAGAGGCATATACTGTTTTATATGTGACCGACCCTTTCGCTTATATTTGCAATACATGTTATTAGATGCATCTCAATATGTTAACTGTTTTTATTCGTGTGTAAATGTGTTAATCGGCTGACCACATTCAGTTATCGACCTGAATGTCACCCCGATACCGACGGGAATGCATGTATCAATACCTTCAATGCCAATTTACCAAGCGATACAATTCTATTAATTGCTTGGTTGTATATTCGGGACACTTTATTTATTTCTGGTCATATCGCGTCATTGGCAGATGGAAGGGAAGAGCGGAATCATGTCACCTGGGTAACCAACTATTTTTTGCAAAGAAGGACATTGGATCTTTATCCTGCAATCACCCAGACATGGCCAAAGCGGGGCGCGAACCACCGCAGGTGGCCGGAGCGCTCAATGCGAGCGCTCTAATCCACTGAGCCATCAGGTCGGCCGATACGTTAATTCGTTCCCAGTGTGTAGTTATCATGTTATGTTGCCTGGTAAATTAACATTAACTCTTATCTATCTAAAGTCTTGTATGACAAACGCAACGACATTTAAGAAAATGTATTACGTAATATAGACTTTTGATATAATCATATATTAATCATTAAAGTTTACTAAAAAAATCATTAAATGTGCATAAAGGGAAGTCTATGAAAAAAGCAGTAGCCACGAACATCGTTCAATAAGCCACCTGCAATTACATTTGTGTTGTTACAAAATAAATTGCGAAATTTTACACTTCAGAGAGCTATTGTGATGTTTGAGGGCTCAACACATTCCACCGTTTCCATGAACAATATGACATAACAAAGTGACACATCAAGAAGCCATCAAATCACATAAATGAGTGCAACTTATATATAAACGGTGATAAACAGTATCGCTGATGCACCGTTCTAGCTTGAAGATTATGGATTTAATTAAGCCACTTACATCTATATACATATTTCTTCGTAATAAAACAAATATGATTAAAGAGTCGCTCATGCGTGGTGTCTTAAACATAATAAACAGGATTGACGCGTTGGAGTCAGAGAGGTCAGGCATATATCGATTAACCAATCAAAAATCCTGCACCATAAATTCCTTACATGAATACGATCAAAAAGTAAGTGCTGAATAATTCAGTTTCTGTCTCACAAAAGAAACATTTCTCTGAAGATATTATTTTACATTGATGCAAAAACTGGTTTGTGATCAATGCTAAATTCAAAGGAACTGCAAGCTTCTTGTTATTTCCTCAACTGCACAGTGCAATGGTAACTTATAGTACTGGGCACCAAGTGGCTTCCTCTACATCAATTTATAGATACTGACACCACCGTCCTTCGTTTTTTTCTTTTGCTGAAGCTTAGAGACTTGACCAGTAACTTATGACTGTGATTGCACAAACGCGCCGTTTTTTTTTGTCAAATTCGCCCGCTTGTGAGTTACTTTATCCAATTGTTTACCTGGCGTGATGATTTGGTCTTACGAGTCTCTCCATCAGTCAATCAACTCAAATTTGTCAATCATCGATGCTATTTCTCGTTTGGCTTTTACATTATTCTTATGTGTATAACCGATCGTATCTTTGCCAAAATCTAACACAAGATTCCAGTCCCCACATAGAATCAGGGTGACACTAACAAATTGTTCTATCCTATGCTGTAAATCTGTATAATAATCCTTTCTTAAGACCATAACCGTTCATAACCTACATGAGTAAACCTATTTTAGCAAACAGTAATATCCAAAATTAATAAATTACCAAATTCGTCTTTCTCCACAGAATGTATTGTGAATTCAAAATTATATTTTAGCAGTATGCCAACTCCTCTGGCCTGAGAAGACGGCCATTCAACATAAATTTGCCTGTAAATTTTCTCCCAGTTCGATTTCTACGCTTTCATTGAAATGTACATCTTGCAGACACAGAATTGAGGCGTTTGTGCCTCGGAGCCAATTTGTCCGTCCTCTTAATATGGGACCCTAGCTCCCTTACATTTAAATTGCATACAGTAATGTGACTCATTGTGACACGGTTTGCAAGCTGTTCGTGGTCTACCCGCTAGAACAAATGTGTGTAGGCTACAACAATTAAATTTCCTTGCCTATGGACAAGTTCCAGTATTGAGCGATAAAACGGTTAGCTTACGCTTACCAGTCTGTTTTTGGAGTCGTGTATAAACTCGTCGCAAACTGTATTTGCCGTTTCATGTTAACACAAGCATCAGTTGTTGCATCATCTGGGGTATTATCAGTCAATATCATTATTAATGCGATTCCTGTCCAAATTGTTTATTACCAGAATTCGTTTTATTATTATCATTTTGCTTCCCTTAGGCCTTCCATCACTTGCCGATAATCGTGTTATCATCCCAAGTCCACGTTGGTAAATCCTCCATGTAGCCTCCTATCCAGTGCTCCACGTTATTCCCATCCATATACTGCCCTAGAAAGTCCTGTGTGGCTTGGTCCTGGATCAGCGCCAGGGTCCGGTGTTCGCTCTCACAGCTGGTCAGGGACGCGTTCCATGTCATGACGTCACTGGACAGGAAGTAGCAGGTCCTGCGACCATCGTCACGGTCTCGACAGTTGCCCTGACCACTCACTGGAAACCCAAACCAGCGGAAGAAAAGAAATATCAGTCATTCAATATAGACATGGAAATTTATTATACTGTATTTCTCGCATATATATGGTGCACCGATGTCGAATCCACGCTAGAAATTTTTGAGCTATTATATCTATCCATCTTGATCGGTTACTCAATCATGTATTACCACCTGCGAATGCGGGTTAATTATTCTAGGACTCAAGTGGGGCATTGGGGGCACTCCATCCATTGTCCGTTTTAACAAGCTCCGGATTCACCCATGAATATTACGCCACGCTACAGGCAACCCCTTATATGGCACAGAATACTTTGAATGCCAATATGAGGTGATCAGATCTCGATAAAATGATGCTTAAATTCGCTACCATTGAGACAAGTAAACCACTGTTATATTTCTGTTCCGCAAAATATATGTGATCATTATGTACCATATCGGTATGTCAAACATACGCGTATTAGCGCCACCATGTACGGCTTAGGCATTAATATCTTACTTATCTCTTCTTATATTTCCTCCTGGGCATATATGTCTAGTATAGCGCAACACGTAACAATGAGTCAGTGCATCTGTGTTAGCATTTAACAATTTCGTAATTACGAGTTACTAACATCTAAACAATGGCTTTGCATCTCACAATTAGGGTTTGGTATCTCACAATTAGGCCTTATTAAATCCTTACACGGGGATGTATTATTCTCTATTGGGAAAAGACCTTTAATTACAGCTGATTAAGGAAGCCGTAGAAGCAACTAAGGAAATTAAGGACCAGTCCTAATCGGGAGATTTAAGTCGTGTTTGAGCATACCCCCCATGTATCTTAAGCAGGATATACCCCCCCCCCGCCCCCCCCCCCCGCCATATACCGTATCCTCTCACCATCATTCTTTTCAAAGCTCCCCACTACACGCCCTACCTCTCACCAGCCGTCGCATGCAAGCTCCTATCCCCGCTTCCACCCATCCGAACTCCTTACCCTCTCACCATCTCTCCCTTGTAAGTCGCACTCCCAGCATAACACCATACATCACGCAAGTTCCAGCACTTTTTTCATCATGTGCATGTACATAGAAAACATGTCCATATCAGTGGACAAATCACAAATTGAATCACACAATGATGAAGTTGATCATCATAGCAATGGCAATGACTTTTATGCATGTGTCAATGGCAGGTGGGTCTATAGATGCAATATAAATTGTTCGCAATACTGATTCCAGATGTGAGCAGCGCGATAAAATGACCAGATCCTAGCATAAGGATGGTTGCCCTACCCAAATCTTTAGCTTAACGTTGGTTGGATTCTCCACGTCTGCAGTATGGCATTGGTTGCGTTCCACATATTTTCTTTACTAAAACACATATTGCTTCATTGTGCACTGGCAAAAATAGCCAAGGGTCTGAACTCGCCTGTCAAATCTCGCCATCAAAAAAATATGAGATTGCTTGCTGATCACAACGCAAACATAAATGAATGAAACATTATAACGACCATGCACAGAGTAATATAGATAATAATTAGGCCAGTAGTCTCGTCTCGAAACAAGCACGCTGTTTGACAATAGCATGTTCATGTATTCACAAGTGCAAAGTAACGTACCCGACAGTCCGGAGGTGCCTATACGGGCTCCACCATCAGTCACCGTTCCGATTGTTGGATTATTTGATCTGGATGGGACTTCCGTTTTGACATTTACACTCGGAAGAGCATCTGTCACAGGATTTGTTGGTCCAGATAGGCCAGGATCCACTGCGGACGGCATTGTTGGCCCAAAGGCACCAGGATCGGCTGTTGGTGGATTTGTAGACCCAGATAATCCCGGATCGGTTGGAAACGGATTTGAAGGCCCAGATACGTAGGGACCGACTGTTGTCGGATTTTGATCCACAAATCCACATCCAACCTGACACTTACTTATATGATATGCGTAAATAATATCCACAAATCCACATCCAACCTGCCACTTATTTATATGATATGCATAAATAATACATCCTTCAGCTCGTCAACATTAAGCCACATAAAACTCGTGGCTGAGTGCGGAAAGGGCAACCTCCCCCCCCCCCCCATAGTAAATATGTAAGCTAACAATGTACATCTAGATACACTTGAATGATTACTAAAATGGTTTGGTAAACAAAAAGTGTTGGCTGTTTATTATTTTAACGGCGGTTTAGACTATTACACAAATATAAAAATCAGTCTCACCCGAAGCAGAATATGTTGTCTGAAGTGGTCCAAAGGTTTCTTGGCATAGGTAGGTTTTCCGCTCACTGCAATCAGCGTTACGCCATAGACCTTCACTACAGATGTAAGTACATCGGTAGACAATCGACAAGCATGATCTGCCCTCCATCGGGTATACGCCCCCCCAATTCGCGTATTCAATAGGCGTCTCTGGAAATCAAATAAGGAATTTAATTTTATACAACCATTACTGATATCGTTAGGTCACCATAAATATAGGTATGATAAATAGCTGATTATCACGCACATCCCCCTCTCCCTCCTGGCCATACACACACATGCCTACCTTCAGTTACGAAATCTGGCGTGTGAAGACGTAGTGGCCGCTTACCATCTGAACCGTCCCTTCTCTACACCCCTCCCCCCTTTTCCCCTCCGCAAAATGAATAGAATGGAAAGGGTGGGAGGACAAATGACCCCCACCTCCGGCCCGCTCCCAGCCGCCCTGCGCCCCATATGCGCACCCACATCTGCAGCAGGTGCATCCCTGGTATAGGGCTTAGCAATAGACCACAGATCAGTGGATCTTGGGTTAGAATGTGGATCCGGATATTGAAATTTTGAATCTGACGCATGCTCCATTCATTCATTCTTTATTGTTCCGGAAGGTTCCTTGGCCCAGTTTAGGCTTCGTTGGCACCAAAATGACTTTAAAAAAGTTAATAATTCCCCTCACACTAATCATCCTTGACCGATTGCCATTGTGGTGAATCCCCCCCACCCCCCCCCCCCCCACCCCACCCCCGCCCCCTCCGAACCCACACACTAACCGTCTTTGTTCCATACCCATTGTGTTTGGTGAAGTCAGATCCAGAATTCCGAGATGAATTGGGCCTCGATGGTTTCGTTCCTGGTGTTTAGCGCCTCTCTGAGTCCCAGCCAAATATCCTCGGTGTTTATCTTGGCTAACATTCCAGACTCGTCACGACATCGTGTCTGGGCCTCAAACCATTTTATCTTGGGCGTGAAATGAACACGGAAGCATCTGCCCTTCAGTTTGACCTCGAGGATGTCAGGTGTGTTGGCCTTGCATGAACCACCGTTATCTGCGTTAGATAGGATGTACCAGGTAATAACTGTCAAACCACTGAACTACAACGTGCAACTATTGCAACAAGTGTGAGAGATATTGCTATATTTGCGAAAGGAAAAAAGGAAATGAAAATGAATAAAGTAAAATTATTGCAATATCATGTGCACAATCAGGTGATAATGTAATCTATAGATAATAGTACATACATATCTATAGCATACACAGTCACCTCGTTCATCCGACTCCCGATGATCCGGAAAGCCCGCTATCCCAAAAAGTTCGACCTGTAACTGTTGTCCGCAATACTAATTGCCCTCTTGAATCCGACATTCCCTTTCAGACACCGACACGGCTGTGCGATTCAGGTTTGACGTAATGCCATATCGGTCGTAATGCATAAGAACAAATTCGCATTTCATATATATTGAGTGAGTTTATCTTGGCATTGTCTGACAGAATACACGAATGTAAAGTATTAACGAGCAATTGATTATTATCAAATTTCATGCCGTTCCCAACATCCCTTGGTTCATGCCACATTGTCTACTTTGCAAGCCCTTTGTCTCCTTGAGGAATTTTCACACTCAGCTTGTCATACAATAATAGGGTAGTTATAAAGCGATATTACGTGATCACATGCTGGAATAGAACTGTTCATTTTGCTCTAGAAACCAAATTCAGCTTGTTACGACAGATCTGGCATTACATCAAACCTGGGGCACACACTCCTGCTGACTTAACCAACAGACCCAAAAGATTAATCTGGCGGTTATCGCGACAGCTAAATGTGTGATCTCTTTGAACGTGGTTCATCGAATTTTCAGTCTGTAATCATAAAAAAAATCGGTCCATCTTCCGTGTTAGATCCCTCGACATGGATTATTATAGTAAATTGTATGTTCGAGTCTTACGTGAGCTATGCTGATTCAACGATTGGCCGGGGAAGAACGACCAAAATAAAAGGGTCCTTTGGAATTCTTAATTTGTAAACGTCATGCCCCTCTATGTGGATCTACAGTTAAGGGTCATTCTATAATTACGGTGCATTCTGTGTCCTGACTGTCAAGGTCAAAGTTCATGGCTGAATATCGGTCTCAAATATTTACTTATTTCGTGATAAGATACATCAATTAGTCTTTGTATTGAATATCTGAAGCAAAGAGATGTATTTAGAATAATTTCGTTTACAGAACAATTTCAATACAAGGTACATGACAAAACTTGACTGTCCCTGGAATGACCATCATTGAAATTTTTTGTGACCACTGCGTCCGCTGCAATATTTCTGAATTTCTTATGCATGTGGTGTCATGTGGGTCATTTGAAGTTGACAATATAGAACTTCCAGGTACAAAATAATACATTCTGAATAAGATAAGGGTTTTAAAGTCGGTGTCTTTTCAATCGTGTCCCCTCCGTTACCGTGGCATATTTAAGCGCATGTGAAAATAAACGCTCCCTCGATCTGCTATCTGTACTGTTGCATGGCAACGCAAGTTCCCACGCGCAGTTTTGGCGGGAAGATTTCCAACGTGCTCTTCTGGTTCGACCCATTGAACAGATTTATCAGGTGAGTGTCAAGGGTGAACATTCTTAAATGTCCCCACCGTTACCATTATTATTCAAGGAAAAAACTGCAGTAGACTAAATTGGGCGATGTTTTGCTATTGAAAACAGAAGCAATACAAACATATTTGGTGACTGACTTAGTAATATGAAAAGATGTTATCCTGCACCATATCCTATGGCAATTTCGTCCACTCTGTTACCGTCCCCTCCGTTACCCAAATTCTGGTAACAGAGGGGACAGAAAACGGTAACGGAGTGGACATCTGGGTGTAACTGTGTCCTTTAGCAACGTTTTAGGTGAGCGAATACCGGCTTCCATGACCTTAACCTCTACTTGGAAAGTGGTAATGGATGGCGGGATGGGACAATTGTTAATGTTGTCTGGGGAGATTTAATTCTGGCAGATAACACGGTATCTGTAGTAAACTATCGAATATATAACGCTTTCACCAATTAAATTTAGCATTTTATGCTTCTGAGGTTGCATTAATGACACCGTTAATCGATATCGGGGAATTGTTCCATCAATTAGCATTATTTTTTTTTATTTTTTTTGCAGACGTAAAATGCCTCTCACAGCTGCAGAAAAGCAGCGACGCTACCGCGACAAAATAAACTTGGATAAAGAAAAACGAGCTGAATATTTGCGAAAAGAAAAAGCAAGATGGAGAAAGAGAAAGGAAAGTGGAAAGGTCAAACTCGCTGATGCCATGACTGAACGGGAATTGCGACTTGCCCGAAGAGCTTGGAAGATTCGTAGAGCCAATAACCGTAAAAAAGAAAAACAATTAAATGCATTAATGACGCCGCCTTGTTCTCCAGACAGCAACATATCACCGGCTCCCAGCCATGCAGGAGTAATGAATGAAAGAGCGAGAAAAAGGCATAGAAGGAAGATGGTGAAAGAAATTGAAGATTTGAAAAGGAGATTGAAGGACCAAGTGCGTGAAAAGGAGAAATTCAAAAAAAGGTGGCAGAGACTGAACAATGATGGAAAGTCAAATACACCACGTTCAAAGACAAGACGCCTCTTGCGGTATGCAAGTACGTCAGAAGTCAGAAAGACATTGTTGTTCCACAACGTTCTGGTGGATCAAATAAGAAGGAAATATGCAGTCAGTAAACGTGAGAGACAGAAATCATTGTACGCCAGACTAGTGGCGGGAACTACCGTCAAAAAGTACAAGCTACAACGTTACATGCAGGAGCAGTTGGGCTTCTCTTCGAAACGCTGGCCAGGGAAGTTCAATATGGGATCTAATGAGGAGGAAGGCGGTATAACCTATCAGAAATGCAAGGCTGCATCTCTTGGTACTCGTATGATGCAACGAATACACGCCTTTTATACGAGGGATGACAACAGTCGCATCACCACTGGAAAGAAGGAAACTATCACCAGGAACAAAGAAAAACGCCAACGGCGGCTTTTGACAGATAGCATGAAGAACATTCACCTCAAATTTCTAAGCGAAAATGGAAATTTGAAACTCAGCTATTCTTTGTTTTGCCGTCTCCGGCCATTTTGGGTACTTCCTCCTACAGCCACAGACAGGCAAACCTGCTTATGCAAGCTGCATGAAAATTGCCAGCTGCTGGTATCAAAGCTTACATCTCTGAAAATATTGGACTCTAAAAACTTGGATGAAGTAGTTTCAGGACTTGCTTGTGATGTCAATTCAAAAGATTGCATGTATGGAGATTGCCTCGCATGCAAGGGAAAAACACCAGACTTCAAGACAATTGACAAGAATAACTCAACCTCCTGGACTCAATGGAAAACAGTGAAGGAGATGCGTACTATAAAAGAAGTACCCAAGGCCATCAGCATGACCATCAAACAGGAGGTTAAGGGCACTGTTGGAGATCTGATAGATCAAAGCATTGATTATCTGCAAAGGTTTAAGCGACACTACTACAACATAAGACACCAGTTTCTCTTCTATCGTCAACAGATACAGAATATGGGGAACAATGAATGTTTGATCCATGTTGACTTTGCAGAAAACTATGCTTGCAAATATGCGACAGAGATCCAAAGCATGCATTTTGGTGCTTCAAAGAAGCAAGTCAGTCTGCATACAGGCGTTTACTACGTAGGATCGAATGGCAAGGCCAACTCGTTTTGTTCCATGTCAGACAATCTGGAGCACAGTCCATTTGGGATTTGGGCACATTTGGAACCAATGCTCGACGACATGCAGCAGTCTTACCCCGATATAGACACAATTCACTTTTTCAGCGATGGCCCATGCACCCAGTACAAGCAGAAACACAACTTCTTCCTTTTCACATGGAAGCTAGCTCTTCGTGGCATTAAGTTTGGTAAGTCATAAACATCCGTAGATCAGTGTCATAAATCATATCGATTTAATTGTGAGTAACTAGTTTCATATCTTCTGAATAGTACACATAATATGTACTTTCATAAATCAAATAGTCGTTTTAAAGTGTGTGACATGGGAAATTTCTTTCTGTAAAGAGGTACCCTTTGTATATTTGTGGCAAAATCTTTAGTGTGACCAGCTCTCACTCATTCCATTCTCAGTTCGGAAGTTTTGCATCCGCTAAAATTCACTTCATCCTAGTCAGCAGTTTCATAATTCTTTCATTGAAATGTGACGCACAAAGTTTTTCCGTCATCCTAGTAAAGATATACGTAATATAGAGAAAAGTTATATTATCGTACTATTTTAGCCTATTGTGTATTACATTTACAGCCTCTTGGAATTTCATGGAAGCCGGACATGGTAAAGGAGCGCCCGATGGAGTTGGGGCGACGGTGAAGCGATTGGCAGACTACAGAGTGCAAAGAGGCAGTGACTGTCCAAGTGCTACTGCCCTGTACAATTTGTTGAACTCGGAGTGCAAAATCAAGCTTTATCTTGTTGATTCAGAAGAGATCGAACACTTAAAGAAATCTTTTGCTGAAATTACTTTGCCAACTGTGCCTGGCACAATGAAGATGCACCAGCTCAACACTAAAGGCTGTGGCGATTTCACCTATAGAGATGTCAGCTGTCTCTGTAAACGAGGGGAAATCTGCTCATGTTATTCCCCGAAATCGTTTTCTTTTGCCGTGAAATATCCCAAAGGAGGAAAGGCTAGTAACCAGTCAACAGTTATCAATAACCAAGAATCACCTGACAGAAAACTATATTTTGAAGCTATACTAGAGGAGTTTGGGACATTCAACACCTATGCTGAGCTGAAGAGCAAGTGCATCGAGCTGGAGGAAGAAGTTGATCAGAGATATGCCATCACAGGGCGCTGTGTCAGGTTGTCTTCGGAGATGGAAATTGATGAAAATGCGCAAATGAATGCACCAGATGATCTCCCATTTCCACATATGACACCAGTCAAAGTGGCAGCTGATGGCAATTGCTTGCCCCATACTGGGAGTGTATTTGCCTTCGGGCATGCTAACTGCGAGGCAGAACTCAGGGCGCGCATTGTGATCGAACTTGCGGTCCACGGGAAGCTCTATCTCGACAAAGATCACCTGAGGCAGGGGGCTGATGTTACTGATCGAGAGGCCAAAGCCCTGACACGCAAATTTTGCATGTTCTCTGGGATGTACGAATCGACAGGCAAGATCACCGAGAAGGACATATCTCTTCTATATCAGGCCGAAGTCTTGGAACTTACTAAGAATGGCAGTTACATGGGCATATGGGAGATATTTGCCATGTCCAGCGTATTAAAAGCCAAACTCTTCACGGCCTACCCCAAGAGAGGAAATCCAAATGTCCGAAGTGATCTGCATCGGCTACTCTTTCCTAGGCAGCTGGAGTGTGCAGAAACGTTCCACTTAATGTGGACATCAACAAGGTTTCATGAAATGACTGGCGACCATTTCGTTCCAAATCACTTCGTACCTATGTTGGCCGTTGAAGGCCCAGAACCGTCTACCACACATACCAATGACCTTCTTGGCATGTATGTAGCGGTGCGGTATGACTGTGCACCATACCCGGGTATTGTGATCGACGTGGACGACGAGGATGTGCAGGTTAAATGCATGCACCAAGTTGGTTTGAACCGATTTTTTTGGCCCGACCGTGACGACATATGTTGGTACACGAAAGACGATATCATTCAGATAATTGCCCCACCAGAAAAGGTGACAGATAGGCACCTCCAAGTTAAGCCCTCCATCTGGCACGATATTCTCAAAAAGAGAACTTAAACAGGCCATGTTAAATTACGTTGTGCAACTTGTGCTTGCCCTAATTCCTGTTAAGGCAAGTGAACACTGCATTTAAAAAAGTCGCTCATTTATTGAATGTGATGTATGATACACCAGTACGTTTAATGTTGTCCCCTCCGTTACCATGGCGTCCCCCCCGTTGCCATGAGTCCCCTCCGTTACCTAGCCTTTAATTTTCCGTACATAAGAAACAAATATACCCATACAATAGATTTTGATACCATTGATGTATTGCGCCTAGTAGATTGTATTTAATAATGAAATAAACTTTCAGGGGACTATACTTGCGAGACGCACAGTGTGAAAGCATCTCAATATCAAGGTTTTAGACAACTCACCACATATACTTAATTAATCTGTCATAACTTACACAACCAGAGGCAAATGTCTTGCTTTATCTATCATAAGGACACTTGAGGTATTAGCAAGATGAGTTTTAATGAATAATACAACGTTGAAAGTATGTCGTCTACATCAATTTCGTCGGTAACGGAGGGGACAAAAAGTATAATGACACGCAGCATAAATCTACACAATTTCTCAGAATTTGCTAAATCAGCCCGGCCCATGGTTCTGTTCACGTTGAGTCATGATTGCTACGTTGAATAAATAAAAAAAAAAATGTTTTGGAAACTTCATTTTTATTATTCGTTCTTTCTCCAGATGCACCGCAATTATAGAATCACCCTTAAGTGCTGACCGAGGTGGCGCGGTTCGGTCGCGGTGGCTATAGCCCACTGCACGCGGTGGTCGCGCGGTGAATGACCGTATAGCAGCTGTCTGAATTAACGGCTTAGGCTATTTTTAGATATTGGCAGTATTTTGTAACAAATGAAAGATAGATTATTCTGATGAGGACGAACTCATGTTGCAACGTAAAGACGTCGCAGAAGGAAGAGATATTGGATTCATCGCACCCTTCAAAGAAGACTGACGCTGAGAGAATACCACAGGCTCATTTCAGGCCCACGAAAAAAAACAATTTGACCAACCGTTGAAAACAATCATGGCGCCTGAGCGGTCAGCGTAGACTTTGGGCTCTCGTTATGAAGCCCAGCGATTCGCGCATCAGACATTTATTTGCGAAAAAGCAAGCCACAAATGAAAAGTCGAATGGTTCGTGGTTATTTTGATTGTAAAGAAATGTGGAAACATCAATGCCATTATTGTGAAATTGCAATTTTAATGCCACCAGGAGTCTTTCACCGGCAAGAAAGTCGTTGTCTGCTGCCACTTTAGTGCGAGCCTGTGAGCGATGAAGTGGCCTTTCGTAAGCACCGGAGAAGGGTCTGCCTTCTGTCCAGAAAAACACCAGGTAACGCTGGTGTGCACATATGGCCACCATACACGATTTTTTATGCGCATTTCTTCGGTAACCCGGGTATATCCCAAGGTGGACCGAATGCGCACATTACGCATCGATATACCGCCCGATATTTCTTGCACCCGGGTCGGGTGCGCGCGCATCCCTTCGGTATGCCGATGTATTCCGTTCAAAACAGCACAGGCTATTCGGAGAGAAGATGGCGATTGATTGAAAAGTGACTGTCTAGGCTGGTTCCATTACCCCTAAATGAAATGGACATGACCGATAAGAACATTTCATTGACATTGAGTATAGGTTGAGGACCCGCGGACCCGCGGACCCCCCCCCCCCCCCCCCCACCACCAACCGGATTCACATAACAGTGCCCACCCTAAGCCTGCCGGGCCTGTCCAAACGAACTGCTGTGATCGATAGCAACCACACTGACCCTGTCGCCAAGATACCCTACCAGGTGGCAGCACTTTACTTGTCGAGAACCCTCACAGATCCTCTGGGTGAGTTCGGATATGCGACTGGAGTAATCGGCGCAGATATTTGGAGCATGCGCACTCATACATTTCGCTCGTGTGCGGATAAATATAAACCGAACGTAAAATCCGCGATCAGCGTAAATGTTGAACTTGCCGAAATGCACAAATCATAAAGATAATTTAAGAGTAATATAAAATAAATATACGGATATGTGTTGTTTTAAATATTTAATTTTCATTGTTAAATATTATTCAGAAAATGTTTGCAGGTAGAAATGCTACGATATACATATTTAGCGCATTGTGGGGCCTGGACGCCATGTTGAAAATCCCCGTGGTCCTCCTCTGGGTGGGGAGTAAGCTCTGGGAGTAAAATGTACCGCTTGATCGCGCTATCGCACCACCATCTACGCGTTCGGGACTCCGCGGAGTCCGACTACTCCGCTCGCATACCCGAACTCACCCTTTCGGTCAGTAGTGGCACCACCGCGTGAGTGACGTACGAGTTATGTTTGATCAGTTTGGGGCTGAGCAAGCCAGACACTGACCTAGCACTAGGACCTTGGCTACGTCAGTGATAAGAGAAGTGAGCGTTCGTTGTTTATTACATCATGGATCCCACTTGTCGACGACCTTCTTTGCATATCAATTCGCATACCGCTGTTCTTGTAATATCGATGATCACAAAAACATTAAAAAAATGCATGTAAAGACCGTGGTGAGTAGAATTTGATAGGATGAGAGGGGTAAGGTAGATCTTAGGGTCTGATGGCGGAGGGGGGTACGTGCCCCCTGTGCTCCCTTCAATCCTAGCCCGGGGGCACAAAATGAGAAAAAAAGGGGGGCACAGATATATCTGAAAAGGGGCACGTGTCCTCTGTGCTTCCCTGGGCACGCCCATAAGTAGAGTGGGATAAGTAGCCCCACATGGGGTGAAACGCCCCATCTAGCTCACATCATCGCGATCATCTGATTGACAGGAAATATGGATAGCGAGTTTTTGTGGTTTTTGGAACTCATTGGGCCAGGACTGAAGGGTGTTATATGACCCGGTCGTGAACGACAGTAAACTCGTATGGCGTGTGATGTTAGGAAGTAGGGAGGAAGATGGAAGAGAGTGGGTGGGTGTATGGTGGCGGTATATCTCATGAGGGGGAAGGGAGGAGGGGGCAGTAAGGGAAAGTGATTTTGTACTACCCTTCACTAGTCTTTGCTCACCCATGAACATGTCAACAACAGCTGATTTGCATGCGGCACTTGCGTCAGTGCACAAGTCACAAATGCACCCGAAATAAAGTGCGCTTTTCACATTGTTATATTTTCATATTACAACCACAAATATGTCAACTAACATATTTTTGAGACTATATAAGTAACTCTATATATTTGCTACAACTTTATATCACACGATACGTTCTAGATTCAGCCGTTCCTCTCCCTGAATTTGTAGAGACTTTCAGAGTCGGTCTGAAGTCACATGTTACCTGAGTCAAAGTACGGATAATGGTTTCGGGGAAGACGCCGATACGTTCAGACGTGAGGACTTACATTTACCTCCACAAAGGAGAGCTTCAAGACGCTCTGGCGTCCGAACGTATTTGTGTAACGTACTGGACTGTCTGGGGAACTTTTGTACCCACCTTGATATTTAGTTTATTTAGCGTCAAATCATTATTTTCGTCGCATTATACGAAGATAACTCTTGGCCTGCTTGTTGGCTTATGTTCTTCACATTCTTATAGATTCAATCAAGCCATTTATAAGTACATGTAGATATAGTAACTAGCCCACTAGCCTGAAAATCAGACATTAATGTTGTGAGACACAGATATTGACGTTAATGTCGATCCCTCAGGCTGTCTCATGACATCAACGTCTGGTGTTCAAGCGACTAGCCTACCTGATATGAATCACCCCTAGCTTGATCCGCTGAGATGCATGCCGGGCCCTAGCCCCACTATATAACTCGTTATAAACTTTTAAAGAGTAATAGGCCGATCCAACCTGCCAATCATTCACTGACGTCACTGTTGCTTTCATCCAATCATCTGGTGAAAAAGGCTTTCCACATGCATTACTTCGGACAAACAATTGTCAATTTCATACCCAGGATTAAGAAAAAAGGACTCAAGTGAGGCTTAGTGTCGGAGTGTGGATCGGTCTATTCTCACCGTTTTTGCTTTCCAAAATGGCGACCAACAAACGGGGACAGCCAGGCCATAACTTATCGCTCAAGTGATTGTCTTGTTCTTGAGCTTGGAGCTTAGACCGACCCAAGCTGTCAATCATTCACTGACGTCACTTTTTCCAATCATTTGGTGCATAAACGTCTTTCACGTGCGTTAGATCAGACAAACACGTCGGACAAACAAAGTAGCTCGTGGTTACTTTGTGTCCAAAACTTGTTTCGGCTTTGTGTCACACAAAGTAACCGAAACGTTTTCAGGATACATCTAATCCGTGTTTTCGAAGTCGCACCACGAAACCCCGTTATATGGCACCAGTACTCTAAAGTTACCATGGCTGACGCTCACAGAGTGTGTTTTGCAGGTATTATTTGAAAAGTATTCAAATGCGAAAGAGAAAACAGGCGAAACCGAAATATTTGGGTCCATGGGTGGATAATACATGAGCCAGTACACATGTACAAGGGGCATACTAACCTCATACAAGGACACACGCTTTGCCACAGCCAACATTTACACAAGACAACAAATAGAGCAGTGTCCCAGCTATATTCACATACCGAAGACCGATATATATGTATATATCACGTGTATATCACGATATGTAAGCGTCTTAAGGGCTGCCAACAGACCTCCACTACCACCCCTCCCTCCTCCCGCCCGTCCAGAAATCACGTGGCCTTATCTTGCTTTCTGGTTGGCTGTAACACTAATGACGTGGAAACTTTGTGTCACAAATTCAAACATGTTCAAGTTTCGAATACAAAGTTTTGGTCAAAAAGTTTCGGAAAATTTGCTAGATGTAGGCCTATTATCGGTAATAAATGAAAATCATGTACTTAGGTACAAATTAAAAGTAACAAAAATGCGCATTATTCATTTATCACCCAGGTAGAGAATTGGCACAATAATGATTAGTGGTCATTATTGTCAATTACTTTGGACCCCATAATACGTACATTGGATCGGTTACTTGATATATGTTTCAAAATGTGCCAATCGTTTTATGTTTGGTGCACAATGACAATAAACCATTTACTTTATCTTGTGAAAAAAACAAAGCAATGACAGTGAATATAGTTATGTTTTATATAGGTGTAAAGCAGATATAAAAGATACATGATATGATATTGGCCGATTAAATTATATACTCTTTATATGATTACGATTGCATGATACAAATAAGGCACATGCCTTATATAGCTGTAATACGAGATGCAAAAAGGTAGGTACGCGCTATATTCACCGGCCTATTTCAACAGAAGCCTCCATTCTTATCCTGTTATTGGGTTCGTGTCATGCAGTAACTTAAAGATAAATAGTTCAACTGATTATATTATCCTACGCATGCGAAAATTAACATTCAGTCTCGCAGAATGGGTATTTGTAGTTTGAAATCATTTCACCCTCATTGTGCTACTACTGTCTGCTACTACTACCAGATATATCGCAACGCTTTCTGACCAAAATATAGGGTCATACACTTCGCGAAGTAAATGTTGATCAGAGTTGCGAAACCACTCCGCCCACTCTTATTCGGACAAGTTTTTTTCATCAGTTGTGGTTATATGATCACCCAATGCCTATATGCTTTCCATTTTGTACCACAAATTAAGCCTAAACAACATTCGAGACCAATTCGTGGCATGTTCGTTACACAAAAGCGGTTAATTAATGCAAGGTAGGGCAACGGCGATGCGAGCAACATACGCCCTCTACCGGGAGAGTTCAGTTGATTGATAGCATCGTTAATTGCTGAGCTGATAGACCGAATCTATGATTGGCAGGACTGCTGGCCTTATGCCGTACACCAGAAAGCTTGTCTCTGCTATTCTGCCATGCGACGTGACATGTCTTAAGGCAGATCTTCACATCAGATCCTCCATGTCCCTCACAAGTCTTTCCCAGTCACACTGCCCGGTGGCATCTAAGTATGTGAACTGGGCCAGTCTTGGTGGCAGCTGGCACTCCTTCAGTTTGATGGGAATGACGCGACCGCCTGTGACCCTGACGAAGAGGGCTTCGTCCATCTCATGCTGACACCACATACTGTCAACAAAGCTGGGCGTCATTACCAGCACGCTACAGACGCTGTCCTCCACAGCCTTGCTGATGTTGACGAGTGTCGACACCCCCAACCGGAAATCGCGGTTCGCGATGTGCCCCTTGAAGGCGTAGTCGCGCTCCAGTTTAGGAAGCAGGGAATAGTTAACCCAGTCTGCGTCCTCGTGGCTGTAAATGACGAAGAAGTCATAGGGCTTTTGGTGTGTGTTTCGGGCACGCTCTAACGGCTTCTGCAAAGTCTCATGTGTGCCTGTATCATTTCCTGTCGAGGGGCTTTCGCGAACAGTAGGCTTCACTCTGTTATGTCTTTTTTCACCTGTCGCGACGCACCAGCCCTCTGGAGATGACATGACGCCATCACGCGCCGTCGTGGTCGTCTGTGAGGCGCCCAACGACGCAGACGCCACTTGTGATTGGTCAAGAACCTTCACTGGGGTCACGGAAACCTTGTCCCTCGTCCCCAGTTGTCTTAGTAACTCCGCAATGTCATCCCTGGGTTCTGCTGCTGCTAGTGACATCACTCCTAGACACCACTTGACGGCATCGACATAACGCAGCTCATGCTTCATGTGTTGACACATTGTGTAGAGATCCTTTGAATCCGACGGCTTCGCTAATACTTTAATTGTCTGAGAAATAACATCTGTGTCGTATTTCCTGTAGCCTCGGTCAAACCAAAAGGCTATTTCGCTCAGTATGTCATCAGCATTGTGCTGCTTGCGGTAGAGCCGAAAAAGGCATTGAAGCAACGGAGTGAAATGTTTATGTGCTTTACGGTTATTTGGTGAGTCCGTCTCCAGTAGCCTCTTGAAACTTTCAATGGCATGTTCGAGTTCCCCTAATTTGTCCAGGAACCGACCACGCAGGCTGTGCACCATTGGGTTCTGCCCACCACCCGGGAATTCCACGGCATTTAAGAAATATTCCAATGCCATGAAATCTACCTCCGGCCCTCCATGCATGTATTGAAACATTGATGCTATGAGGCAAAGATTATCGGCACTCGGCTGAAAGCGGTGTACGTCTTTCATATCACTGATAGCTTCTTGTAAATTGGAGTTGCGCATACTTATATCAGTGTTGTACCTGTATGTATTGAAAATAATCTGTGCTTTCGTGATGAAACCAAAGCAATTGATCGGCCCTTTTTCCAGGCGCAACGAGATCTCTACTTGGGCTAAAGCATTGCTGAACTCTCCACGGCGCTTGAGATATCTGGCATACTTAGTGTAGTAGTCAAAACAGTCGGGCTGAAGCTCAATTGCTTTCTTAAAACATACTTCAGGTTCCGTGTTAACTTCCTCAAGAGTTGCGTGCTTACGCTTCAAGCCAATAGGTATATCCAGTCCTTCGGCTTCACTAACCGTAGATCCTACGTTGCACCAACAACTCGCGTGGTATTCCTCCATGTGTTCTTCTTCGATGATCTGGGAGAATATTGTAATTGCTTGAACAAACAAACGCTGGCGTTGAGCAAGGGGCAATTCCTTACTTAAGCACATACGTTTCCCAATCAATGCCATGTTGAACTTCCAAATGAGTTCTTCTTCCATGTCAAATACTCCGTCACCGATGGTCAGTGCCCGGTTGTAGTACTCGTCAGCCATCTGAAGGTTTGCGGACTCTCGTTTGCCCACGATAATCTCGCAGCTTAGCGCGTGAGCTTGTTCTGCCAGACACCGTGCGATGCGATGGACGCGACCTTGGTCGGTGCCTTGCAGCTTGGACAGCATGTCCCCACACTGCTCGGCTTTCCCCGAGACGAACAAGCGCTGATACACAAAGGCTTTATTCGCAATCGCATTCAGATTATGTTCGTCATCTAGCAGGACTTCGTCGAACAATTCTATGGCCTTCAGTCGTTGGCCGTTGTGAAAGTAAAGCACTCCGATGAGGTTCTTGAGTGCCAGGCGATGGGGTATCGCCGGATTGGTCTTTATCCAATACTTCAGGCTTTCAATCCTATGCTCAAAGATGGTTGGGTCACGCAGCTCTGCGGCCCGTAATGGCAGAGTGAACATACCCGGTTCACACGTCGCCGACTCACCCGGGGACGATCCATCATTTGTGGCCATCTCCGCTGTATATTGAGTGAGATAACTCACCCACCAGCAGCCCGTGGTAGTCCTAGTCCGAAAGTCAGTCTTAATTTGAATTCTAACACGTCTGGATTTGAAAATGTATGCGATATACGAGAATCGAATGTCCTATGGCTACACGGAACGGACACCAGTCACAGTTATACACCTGACAACGTTGTGACGGGATTGCGCAGTAGCCTATGCTGCGGTAGAACCACCGCGCGAGATTTACGTTATGACAGTCAAACTCTTCGTAAAGGCAACAAAAGTACCCTTAATAACACTGTGTCTTATACAGCGTCTCGGACCGCTAAACCTCTTGTGATATTAGGGTGACACATACGGTTAAACAATCCCGTGACTATTATTGTCGAATGTAAGTGAAACCCGAAACCAGATACTTGCGTTGGTCTGATTGTGCGGCAAACCCTCATTTCCTCTGTTCAATACGCGAATTGCATCACTGCTTCAGTGTCCTGGGTTAGGTGAACAAAGCTGAGTGGGTGCATATCAACAACATCAAAACAATTAATGCAGGAAGGAATAAATATTAGTTCTGCACAACATAGGTATATACATAAATAACTTCAGATAATATTGCCAATAATGTAAATGGGACACACGTGTTTTAAAAAGGGCATTTGTATTTGTGCAATGAGGACCGAAATATATGCTTTCCATTTATAGGGTGGAAAACCCTAACTTGAACAAATGCAAAATAACGATTAAACCTTCTATCAAAGTGTCCTGCCTGAGGATAACGATAATGACTTTCTCGCGCAACAGTATAATACGCCGTGTTGGCTGCACGGGCGATGCATCAGTTTTTGGTTTCTGGAAAGAGATGGCGGGACGCCAGTTCCTCAAGAGTAACTTAGCTTATCACGCCACCAATTCCTCAAGAGGGACTTGACTTATCACGTACGCCATCAGTTCCTCAAGAGGGACTTGACTTACCACGTACGCCACCAGTTCCTCAAGAGGGACTTACCACGCCACCAGACGTGCTATATCTGTTTATTATTGAGAAACTTCTACGATTTTTCTCATTATGTCACTTGGTGTTGTTAGGATGTTTGCAAATCGATATTTGTGGATTGCGCTAAGCTATCGCGCCGGCCCAGCACCTATATAAGGCAAGCTCCTATGTAATTATGTATCAGATTGGCCTGCCTGTGTATGTCTGTGTCATATAAAAAGCATATAACTGCTTAAGCCAATGTGATGTCACATGTATATCCACCATATACCGATATAGATTAATACTATCGCCTTTATCTGTATTATAAATACAGTCTTGATCAGGTGTCCGACAACGGCCTAGGGGCCCAGCAGACGCCTGGCTGCCTGAAAGACACCTACAGGTCTGGCATAACCATGGGGGCGACCCGATGGGTTAGAATGCTCGCCTTGAGTGCTGTGGCCACCTGTGAGCCTAATGGCACGTGGATCGGTGTTTCAAGCCTCGCTGTGACCATGTCTGTGTGGTCGCAGGATAATCATCGCATTTCCCCCTTCGCAAAAAGTAGGGGGTTACCCCGGGGACATGGCTCCACTCTCCCTTCCTTCTCCCATTGAAGTGATATGACCAAAAGTGGTTAAAGCGTCCTCAATATTCAACCAACCAACATATACATGGAAGCTGCCGGTCACTCAGTGTGTGTGTCATGGGGTGGGGGGGGGTGCTAAATATCTGAGGGACTGAAATCCTAGGGTCCGACGTCCGAAGCACACCTAGTCGTGTGGAATTGAAAACTTCAGAAAATAATATGTCAAATAAATGGCATCCTTGTCGTTATTACTGACATTAAATTCGTTTTGGCGAAATTCAGCCATTGTCAGTATATTCCGTACGTTACGGTGACACCTTTCACATTGTAAGGTAGATTTGCACAGGACGGGTTGCGAGCGTGGACGAAGACGCGGATGGCAAAACCACGGATGACTGTGATCCAAGATAAGTGGTGAGGCGTCAAGTACCTGCACGAAACCGCGAACTTGTTCATCCAGGCAAGGGCCAAAGAACAGGAGTCTGGCGAGTGTTAGGACGGGGGGAGGGGGGGGGGGCATGGGCCAGGAGAGCACAAGTCCGGTGGATTTTAGGACAGGGGTGGTGCAGGAGGGACAAAAGGCAGGCCCATCGGAAGCAAATTGAAAGCGATGGGGAGACCGCTCAGAATTGCGTTCCCGGGCTTGTTGAAAACTTTAAAGCAACCGAGGGGCGTGGGGCACCGCCACTGTCACGTCAAAACGTCTAGCCATATTATTTCTTAAGGGGTTGGCAAAAAATTGGGAAGCGGATGCCCCACTGCCCCCCCCCCCCCCCTCCCCTCCATTTTTGGGGGCGGGCGGGGGGGGGGGGGAGTAAAACCCCTACATTGCTGTGGGCGGGCGGGATGGGGGGTAAAGGCCCCTTTTTCACCGCCAAAATGTACTCTGTCGGGGCGTTTTATGGCCAAAATCCGCCCTTAACGAGTATTTTTGTCTCAGCAGCTCGTCCATGAACGCACATTTTTAGAGCCCCCTCCCTACGGTGGACTGAATACGCACATTACGCATCGGTTCACCGCCCGACACTTCTTTCACCCGGGTATGGGTACGCGCATGCATTCGGTATGCCGATGTGCCCCGTTCTAAACAGCACGGGGCATTCAGGAGAAGATGGCGGCTGATTGAAAGGTGATGAGAGCAGGTTGGTTCCAGTGCCTTAATGTGCACCGGATGTGAACGGTGTGTGCATTTCATTGGAATAGGCATATCCCTATCGGCACACTCGGAAGTTCCATGTCACGTGTTGCGGGCCCGGGGCGGGATACCGAACCTTCCCCAAAGAAATGCGCCCACTACATATCTTGGGCCGCCTTGTGTCGAATGTGCGGTCAAGTGTGAGAGCTTCTTCAATTACAAAGCATAATGCACCCATGGAAACATCCTACTCCAGTTTCAATCGCCAGGGGGCGTATTGCGGGACACTAACCAAGCTCGTTCTTCCATGTTGAGGTGAACCATTGTTTCAGCATAGCTCACGAATTACTCACGCCTACATTTTGCTTCAAGGCCAATTTTTGTCAGCTCCAACAAGAAAGATGAACCCAAGTAATAATAGGTAACTTGTGTGAGCGAGGCTGGGGCCGCAGCACCATGCAAGCTTATTGCCTTAGTATCTTGGGGTGAGTTCGGATATGCGACGGGAGTAATCGGCGTAGATATTTGGAACATGCGCATTCATACTTTCCGCTCGTGTGCGGATCAAGATGAACCGAACGCAAAATTCGCGGTCCGCGTGAATGTTGCACTTGCTGAACTGAACAAATCGTGAAGATCGCTGAACAGTAGGCCTACCATACAATAAATCAACGAATACGTTTTGTGTTTATTATCTTATTATCGTTGTTATAGTCTTATTTAACGATTTTTTCCACGTCGAAATACTACTTTATATACATATTTAACGTATTGTGGGGCCTGGACGTCATGTTGGAAATCTTCCTGATCCTCCTTTGGGTGGGGAGTAAGTAAAATGTCAAACGTGACTATGCTATCGGACCACCATCTCCGCGTTCAGTTCTATATGCACTCGTCGGAGACCGACCACTCCGCTCGTATAACCAAACTCACCCTAAGATGGCGCATGTAGGCACATTATTTTAATAAAGCATTAAAGCCCGTCATGGCGGCGTGGTGTAAATATAGAGCTCATATGTTTGGTAAACTTGCACAAATGTATTCCTTGAACCTAGCTTGCACTTTATAATACACGTATCACCTTCTACAACATATACATCATGTACATTATTAATAATCAGAGCTCAGCACATATTTGTAAGCATGATTCCCCGCGATCTCCCGATAAAGGGCCTTCCGCTTAAACAACATGTGTGAGGAACCAGCTCCCTTTGCTGGTAGAGTGGATTCCCCGAAAAGGTGTCACGAATGGAAAACATTGCAGGAGCAAGTACCGGGGTTCAGCCCTGATGGCAACCATGTATGCAAAAAAATTAAACAGGGGGCAGCCGGAGTTGAACCGTCTGAAGTGTGAGATGCATAATGCACCCTTAAAAGCTGTAACCCTCAGTTCATTCGCGAGGCGGCGGACTTCATTCGCCAGGGGGCGCACTTCATTCGCCAGGGGGTGGATTTCAATCGCAAGGGGACGGACTTTATTCGCCAGGGGGCGGACTTCCAACTTGACGAAAATCAGTCAATCATGGGGACGACACGCCCACCTTACACGCTCATCCCATCCCTAACCATGACGCAATATATGGTACTTTTAAAGTATCAGTGGCTCATTTGCGCTGCACCTAGAAGTGAACAAGAGAAACTTCGCTTAAAACTAGTGGATCTGATTATAGCAGTGGCATATTGCAATGGAAACACACTATAGTAAGCATAGCTGTCATAAATAACGTTTACGTCAAATGTCATTCCTTAGCGCGAAACCGAAGGTAGTACGAGGAAGTAGACAGTAGACTTGACAGTAGACTTGACTGTAACTAAAGAGATATAATACCCCTCAACGTGATATCTACATTGCTATTGGGGAAAGTTAAAAGTAGACTGTGAAGGTATTATACTGGCAATTTTATATAGCCCCCTAAAGTAACCGATTAAGGCTCAGATTGAAGGAAACTTCACAAATTGCATTCATGAGTAGCAAGGGACAAATGCTGAAACTGTAATGTTTAATTGACGGGTGATCGTTCGCTGGAAGTCATGTGTACTACTCCACCGGTTTGTGTGCATTCTGCTGACCTATCCTGCGGTTTCATAGGATTATAAATAGATCACAAGCAATAAATTGGAATGACAATGATGGATTACCTTTTCGTGATATCGGCTTAATGAAATGTCACACATATAAAAATCAGATTTTGGCATGAAAAAGTTGCCACAATAGATTTATATTACTTTCTTTCACAATTCTTAATCTGCTTTGACCCCGGGGGGAAGGGGGGGGGGGCACTTCTATACGAATCTGGTGAGGGGGGGTGTTTCCGCGGGGGTCCAATGATGCCTGAGGGAGCGGACATTTATGATGAAAAAGATACCCTTATAGGGCGGATATTTGATAACTTGCTGCCGGACGAGGGGGGGAGGGGCTTTGAAAATGTGCACCATAGAGCGGATTTTGGCTGTAGAACGCCCCGACCGAGCGGATTTTGACGGTGAAAAGGGGGGGCTTTACCGCAGAATCCTGCCACCCACAGCAATGCATTAAGTAACCCCCCCCCCCCTGCCGGGACTTTGACCCCCCTTATATTGCTGTTTATGGACGTTCCGCGGTATAGTCCCCCTTTTTCAACCTCTAAAATCCCATCGGAAGGGGCCTTTCACCTCCAAAATCCGCTCGTATAATATAAATATGCATGTGGTTCAGTCTTATTTTACAAGAACAATCTTCTGATAAAAGAACATAACATCTAATTCATATAAGTCGTAAAGCTTGAAACAGCTGACAAGCATGCGAAGATCGGTCTCCTGGCGCATATATTCACCCGCTTTTAATAAAATCTTCGGCAAAGTTCCTAACAGATTCCAGCGACGACAAGTCAAGGATCTTGACGAAGACCGCGTCGTTACCGGTTTCTTCCACTATTTCCCGTTTGGCTGTTTCCGCCTTTTCGCAGTCTCGACAGGCCAGTATGACTCGCGCACCTGTTAGTATGGATCAGGATGTGGGAATGGTACAGCGGAATGGGATCCATGGGGCATGAGGGTGGATGTGGCGGTCATCGGGCAGAAAATCCAACTCGAAAGCTCCGATCCCGACGTTATTGCCGTTTGATACGTTAAATATTAAGAACCGTCTACATATGTCTTGCTGTTTTGCCCAAATCTTGTCAATACAAGCAGTGAAGCACATGGCCCTGCAATATGTGCTCGCCTAGGTCAGGCCAATAATTTGGGAAGTGTTTGAGTTCATTGTTGCGTTAAAACTTAACGCATACTATCAACATGCATTTTTTCAGAAAGGTACATTTCAAGATTGATTCATCAACATCCGTTTCATCGCTTACATTAATATACAATGGTTGATCCCCCCCCCCTGTTTTTAAGGTAAAATGCCGCGTTTCAATGCAAAATTTAGGCCGTCTGAACGCTGAGGCGGCGTGGAACCCTCTCCCCCCACCCCTAATCCCGGTGGCATTTTGTTCGGAGTTCCACCGGGTTCGTACCCGTATCACCATCAGGGGGTGATCCAGAAAATCTGGACAGGGGGGGGGCGGTTTCAGGGTCAAATCCAGATAGGCTGGATAGGGTGGGGGGGGGGGAGTAGTTTCGATTTTCGTAGTTAAACGGCATAAATTTAAAGGGCTCTTAAAGGGGGGGAGGAGGTCAGGGCCTCGAAGGATGAACGTTCATCGCCTCTACTAATTACTAATGATAGTAAACAGCTTACTATTTACCTCTCCTGGCGAGTTCCTTGGCCGTCTCTTTGCCGATGCCACCGTTAGATCCTGTGACGATCACCGTTTTACCCTCTAGCCGCACAGCCTCCATGATCCGTCCTGGCTCAGACCGACATCAGAGCCCGTGTAACAGTAATGCCACGGGATTGTTATACCAGAGGGCGAGAGAAGGTGAATCTACGTTGGCAAACCTACTTAGAGGAGTATGTATTTAAATCTGTCCCCGCGCCGCACGACTGCAGGCCGCCTATATATAACGTCCCTGTGTACCTGTGTCTATGTGGGTTCGAGCGCTCGCCTTGGGCGCACTGACCACCTGAGAGCCCAACGGCACGTGGATTGCTGGTTTGACGCCATATATATATGTCCAAAAGTGGTCAAAGCGTCCTCAATATGCAACCAACCCTTCCCGCTGTGGCAATATGACCCATGACGGAGGTAAAGCTACCTACTAAAACTGACCTATTTTTTTTTGGGGGGGGGGGGGGGAGGGGGGTCACTTTGAGCTGATAAAGCCCATGTGAATGGGTAGCTGGGTCATTGCTCATGCGTGACACATTCGAGGCCCGGTTCACTGAGACCGATGTGGGGGTCCTGTTTGGGGAGGTTAGACAATACAACGACTGGCAAAGGAAGGGGTCAACAACACATATGGGGGCGATCTCCCGGCAGGGGGCGTTACGCTTGGGCCATAGTCCCTCTGCCCCACGTCAAATTTAACCATCAGAATTATCTTTCATACGCGAAAATTGAAATGAATCTAATCGAAGATAAATTCGCAGTTTGGCATCAAATACACCACTGTTTAGCATTTACTGTGCCACTGGTACCATAGCTGACGAATGCATTTGAGTTTGATTAATTTCAAGCCATGTTACTTTCGAACTATATTTTCGAGTGCGGTCAGGGTCAAAGGCGTGAAGCGTTTTGAACTTTGACCCCGGGTTAATTTGAAATAATATTCGCTTTACTCTTCCATTGTGATCATTCGACAACGGAATGTTTATATTTTTCAAATTCTGCATCAAAAATTCAATATTCCGTGTAATAAGCCCACTAAAACCATTCGTGACCCCAGGACCGTTGGGGTCAACCGTGAGGTGGGCGGTGACGTGGGGCAGAGGTGAGGTGATGTGAGGAACGAGCGCTCTCTGCTGGCAGAGTGATATGGGCGTCTAGTATAAAGGGAGGCAGGGAGCGAGGAGTCACACGTAAGACGGTGGGCACTTTGTACTGAAAAATTGGCCGCACTCATGTGAACTGCTCTCATACATGTGTGGACGCATGGACGTTGTTTGAATAACTTAAATTATATATCTCATTATATCTCATTATATCTGATTATATCTCATAATCTCATCTCATCTCATTATTAAATCTCATTATATCTCATTAAATCTCGTGATATCGCATTATATCGCACTATATCTCGTTATATCTCATTATATGTCGCTGTGTCTCATTATATCTTATACTAAGGGATATATTATGAGATATATCGTATCTCATACTTATTGGACGAATTTTGATCGTTATAACGCTCGCCATTTCTAAAGCTTTTGTGTATTGTTATATATGCATATTCCTTCTACCATTGTTAATGATATTCCAAGCATGGTGAATTCATTCAGGTCTAAATTTTTAATGGCAAAAGTCAAGCTTAATATATTATCTCAAGCAATTAATAAAGGAAGTATGAAAATGTCCTTCCTGGAAGCAAAGGTCGCCTCTCTCCAACTATGTTGTATCAAGAAAGTGTAACGGGCATGCTAATGTTTGGAAGGAATGACAACAAGGCATACTTTCCCCAAGGACCCGTTCTACACCAGATGCTGCATCCCCGAACTTACTGTACTTGAAATATGCACCTTTATTTTACAGAGATATTGTAAAATCATGGGCGAAGCTTAAAGCTGACTTTGGGCCAGATAGTATTCCGGACATTCGGCAAGAAGTATTGTGCTTTAATCCGTTCATACAGATTGGCAACGGACCTCTACGGCAAGTCGCATAAATGTAGCATTGGTGAAATTGACAGCGCAGTTGCAACTAGCAATCGATTTTTGTCCGATGTTGATTTGGTAGTATGACGCACTTTTACACTTGCTAGAGTAGGCCTATATATATTATTAGACAAGCTATTCCTCGTGGCTGGGGAACACGCCTACAATGCGGTAAACGTATATCTCGCAACACGCACCTGTTAACATATCTTTTGTGTAAATGTCTCTATGATAAGCTTTTTCCTCGTCCATTAATCTCTGTACAGAGGAGGTTAAAGTTTTTTTCGTTCCACGAATCAGACTGGGATAAAATATGTTCATTGCCTTCTAAATATACCTGTAACACCAAACTACAATCCTTTTAGTTTTCTATCTTTTAGCTTTGCTTCTCACACATTTTAATGAGGATGTCGGAGAGCGGTCCGTGCGTTGCTGCATGTTCGGAGGTTGATACATTCATTCGCAGATTCAGCGACTGTATTGTAGTACGTGGATTCGGGAATCAGTGATACTGTAGCACCGTCAACAGAGAAAATTATCTTAGCATGGGCGTGTTCCGGGGTGGGGGCACAGGGGGCACGTGCCCCCCCCTCCCCTTTCAGACCCTAAAGTATACATGTACGCCCTTTCTTTTCAAATGTTGCGCACCCCTCCCCCCCCCTCCCGGGGTAGTCCAAAAAATAATGGGGCCCTAAGGGTCCAATGAGAAGCCGGTATACATCCCTAAATACTGCGTTTCTCTCAGCTAAATATTATATTCATATATGCAAGTGAATTCCGAGCCTATCAAGTTAACAAATATATCTAAACGATCTTAAATATCATATCACGAACGAGCAGTATGAAAAATCAGTTAAAGATGTTTATATCACGATCGAAGAAACTTTATGATGGGAAAAAAACGTCTAAGCACCCCCGCCCCCCTGTATAGCTCAGTGGCAGAGCATTCGACTGCAGATCGAGAGGCCGCCGGTTCAACTCCGGCTGCCCCCTGTGTTCCTTTTTTTGCATGTTCTGCATTGAATGCCGTAATGCTGTATGGTCTCTGCTACCATTATGATGACTCACGGTTTACTGTCGATAGTTTTGCATTTGTTTCTACATGTATTTATCACGCCTATAATGACTATGACTATTATATAAATCTGGGCGTTGGGGGCGGGGGGGGGGGTGGTAGTCCGCTCGTATGAATATGGGAACTATACCGCAAAATTAATTACCCCCACCCTCCCCCGCCTCGGGGGTCAAAGCAAATGAAGAATTGTGACAGAAAGTAATTTAAGGTAAGCTACCCATAATAGCAAGTTGAAAGAACTCTGTATTTGCGATTATTTTACGAAAGTATACCCAATTACACACCTTCTGGTGAATTTTTAGGATACTTTACCGTCCCGTTAAAAAAATATTCTCCATTTTACACCCCCATTTCCCAAAATGACCAAACCTTGACACCTACCACGAATATGTAATTTCGCTACAATTCAGCTTAATATTAAGTCATGATCATCAGTAAGAGCTCCTTGAAAAGCTTAAACATAGTGCAATACAGGAATGGTATTCAAAAGTGTAAATAGTAGTCACAAAACATAACAGGATGGTAATAATAAAGTGCAATTATGCAAAATCAGGACAGCTTTGGCCAAAGTCCGAAATCACCACCTTCACAAAACTTTTAAAAATTTCTAAAAACATCGTTCTTGTAATAAAAATAAAGAAAAATATAGGTAGCCGCGAATATTTCCTGAGAAACACGTCCTGAAGTTTGAAAATGTTATTTCACAAATATTTTTTTTTTTCGCAACTTATGTCACACCAATTATCAGTAATTTACGCCTTCTGTTCACATTTTAATAAATTTGGTTATATATAATGGTCTCCGATATCATTTTGATCTACACGAATGTTTTCTGAACTATTTACAAGTTTTTTCGATGCATTTTTTTTTAATTTTCCGAATTTATCACGAAGAGCCATTCTCGGGGAAATACCCTGTGAATGACGTCACGAGTTGGGAATTCCCCTGTAAATGACGTAATGAGTTAGGGATTCCCATTTCACTGACACCCGCCGATGTTTGGTGATGGTTACCGAGGTCTTTCCTAAATCGCCGAAGCTTATTATACGATGCTCTATTCATTTTACCTATGTCAGCACTTCTTTTGCTGTGTTTTATTCATGTTTTTTTTCATTAAGGCTGCATGCGTAAAGTCTCAGGGCTACAACCCGCCGATGTTTGCCGATGTTTACCGAGGTCTGCTCAAAATCGCCGAGGCTTATTATGGGTAGCTTACCTTAAAGCTATTGGGACAACTTTTTCCCGCCGAGATCTGACATAGGCCTATATATGTGTGACATTTAATTAATTCGATTAACAAAAATCTAATCAATTGCCATTCCAATTCATTGTCTACGATCTATTTATAATCCTATGAAACCGCGGGATAGGTCAGCAGACTGCACACAAATCTGTGACGTATTACACATAATTTTCAACAAACGATCAGCCGTCAATTCAACATTCGAGTTTCAGCATTTTTCCCTCCGCACTCAATGTTCAAGCAACCTTTAACTTTCCCATAGCAATGCAGGCCTAACGCCGACAAGTTCGAAGTCCGACCCCTAGCGAATGAACTCCGTCCATTGGCGAATGAAGTCGGCACCCCGGCGAATGAACCTGGCGGGTGATGGGTGCATTATGCATCTCATGCTTGACTGAACAATATATATATATATATATATGCATTAGAAGACCGATCTGGACATCTGCGCATGCTTGGTCAGCTGTTTCAAGCTTCATGGCCTATATGGATTAGATATTATGACACATGTCAGTGGGGGTATAGCTCAGTGGCAGAGCATTCGACTGCAGATCGAGAGGTCGCCGGTTCAACTCCGGCTGCCCCCTGTGTTATGTTTTGCATACCCTCCATTGCGTGTTACCATGGCTTTCAACTCCGGCTGCAGCTGCAATGTTTTCTATTCATGAGACCTATGCTTGCAAAGGCTGAGCTCTGTTCAGTAATGCTGCACACTGTGTATTTTGCTGTATATGCTGATACATGTGAAATACAGCGTAACTGTAAGCTAGAAACCCGGAACCACGTTGTAAAGTAATCCACTTTAGGTCGAAACTATAATTCTGCAAGTCACGGTGACTTGCGACAAACACAGCTCTTGCAAAGCCACACGACTAAGTAAGAAATCGCGTGACCAGTACTATAATAAACGTGTATGTCCTGTATACGGTCGGTGTTAATGCGCCGTCCGTTTCTTAAGCATATTGAGGAGGGTACTTCAGCCGCCCAGGTTATTGCAAGTTTGCGTGTCTGTTAGCGTTACTACGCCGTCCAAATGACCAATTATCCCCCCGAGGAATTCGCCACCCTCTGCATATATGTGATCATGAATCGACCACCTGGCCTAAATTGATTTAGGGGTATATAAAACCTTGGCAACGAAGGTTTGTTATAAACTGTAAACACTTGGACACCGGTTCACCGACTGTGACGACGGTGCATCCGAGTGCGACGATAAGGGGTCGCACCCCCCCTCTCACATCTCACATACACAATTTCCTTCATATCTTTTATTTTGCTGCGAATGCATGTCTCAGTTTTTGCAGTTATCGGTAAAGGATACTTCACGGATGTTTATATATTGCAGTGAATGTCTTTAGACGAGGCCAAGCAAAAGAATTTGTCGAATGTAAGTGGACATTTTTTCGCTAGTCTGCAGTAGCCGTGGCCAGCGCAGTTGCCATTTCACCCAATGCCCAATGCCGCACAAACCATTAACACTCGACCACCGGGGTTGTTTGAAACATACATGTGTGTTTACATCTGCGACTAAGACTGACCATATAGAAAAGAAGACAATGGACGATGGTGGGTTGTTTATAATTTCAGCAACTCAAGCATCGTGTAAACATTTTCCTCGCAAAGAAACATTGCCAGGTGCAATTTCTTTCAAAAAAAGTATTAAACATAACAATACCATTTTTTTTATAGAACTTCCTCTTTAGATGGCCTAATAGAAACTGCATGTGCAAGACTTTTAGACCCCCCCCCCCCTACATGAAAAACATATTGTTCAATAAAGATGAAAATTGTTTAGGTGGTTTCACATTTACTATATAAGTGTGGATTCAATAAGAAGTTTCAACAAATAAATTACTTTTATTTATTCAGGTGTAACCGTAATTCACCGCTACATTTAGAAATATTATTGGCCAGCCCAGCTCTTGGTTAGTGGTCAGGACCTAAGTCAAAAGTGATTGTTCAATGAAGATGCCAAATATTTCACATTTATTATATAATTGTGGTTTCAATAGGAAGTTTCAATTTTAAATCTGTTTGTTGAGGAACTTGTTCCACGTGAAAAAAACTTTTCACAAATGTAAATGACATAATGAATGACATTACCATTTTCAGAAGGTGTTTTTCTCGAAATAGCTACTTCATCATCTGTCCAAATACATCACAGAATTAGTGCTAAAGAAACTGCTCTGTTTGTTTGATTAGAGGTAAGATAGCGAAAGAAGTAATATAAATAGACAAAACACTAAAACAAATGTTTACACTTTTAAACAAAATCGTTAAAATTATCTTTCCTATTTGTATTAACTTCTGCTTCTATTGTGGTTGCCTTCGTATATTGTGAAGAACGCCAGCCCTCGCTTTACGGTTGTCGACAGAATACCGACTGCAATAACTAATTTGTGCACCGCGCGAGAGTAAAAAACCGAAACTTAAACGTGTCGGCTCTAACGGATCGGGATGCGTATCAGTGGCGCGGAAACGTAGTGCAATAACTCTCTATTAACTTAAGGGAGAAACCGATAGGGTAGCCTGGTGCTGCGGCCCCAGCCTCGCTCGCCCCGCTCACTCAAGTTACTTGGCTGACTTTTGAGTAGCGTCGCCAGCTTATCGCGGTCCATTTCCTGTGTTAGATCCCCCACAAGTGGTTATTGTGGTAAATGGTAGGGATGAGTAATCCGTGAGCTATGCTGAAATAGTGGTTCACCGCAACATCGCAGAAAGAGCTTAGGGGGGGGGGGGCACTAGTATACAAATCTGGTGGGGGGGTTCCGCGGGTGCCCCTTGAGTGTCCCCCCCCCGCCCCCCCCCCTCCCCCCGCAATCCCTCCGGGGGAGCGCGGTTGATCAACTATATCATCAGTTCCCCGAAATACGCTCCCCTGGCGATTGAAACTGGCGAAGGTTATTTTCATGGGTGCGTTATGCTTTTAACTTGAACACCTATCGCGGCGCTGGGCCTTTATCGACACAGGTTGAGACGATAGTGCACGCACAAAGGCTTTCACAGCTGCCACGGCTCCAGGATATGTGTGAACCTGATATCGTGTTGAGCCACGTTGGGGTATAGCTCAGTGGCAGAGCATTCGACTGCAGATCGAGAGGCCGCCGGTTCAACTCCGGCTGCCCCCTGTAATATATTTTTTTTCGCGTAAACTGTTTTGTATGAATTCCAGATTTGAGGGCTATTATGTACACCATTTTAAATATACTGTCTATGGGGAATAAGTTGCTGTTTTCCGTCAAACAATTACCAATTCAGGCCCAACCCAAAAAAATGATATCTGGATTAATAGCACGAAAAAAAAATTTATGGGTAAAATATTAAATCATGCTTATAAGAATGCTTTAGCACTTGTGTGGACAGCGCCCCTACGCCCCCCCCCCCCCCCCCCTTCACATCTCACATACCTTTCTTATTGTTCATCGCCCAGTTTAACTGACCTGAGTGCTACAGACTGGACAGGGCCCGCTCTCACCCTTACCCTCCCGCCAGCTCCCTACCCCCAGCCACCCACCACACCCGCACCCACCCTCCCACCACCCACCTCAACGGCACCCACCTCCCCACCACCCACCTCACCCGCACCCACTCTCCCACCACCAGACTTAACAGTCACCACTATCTGAGGTAGTAAGCTTGCTGTGCAGCTAGCGACAGCGGCACATTTCTGACGCCAGCGTTGTACGGTATGCACTCTCACCCACCGCCCCCAACCGCACGCTCTCGCACGCCGATGCATGATATCACCAGTGCCCAGAACACCTTGACTGGCACAACAACAATGCGAGAGCGCGGCCGAACACATACCGTAGGGCACGGACACCGCCGTTATCAGGCGACACCCATGCATGGGTTAAATAAAGCCTGGACCTGTCTCCAGGCAGTGACCTGAACAGGCTGGGCGATAATAAAGGGCAGAGACGCACCGGGTGGGGGTCTCCATAGTGGCGTGCAGTCGCCAAATGCCTATAGAAACGAACAGATCTGTAGCACACACTATTTCATGGCGTTAAGACTTATGAATGCTCTGGACTGAGTATATTGCTGTCTGTTACTTTAATACTCCAACAACACGCCAGAACAAACGAAATATGACGACAATTTAAAAATCATAATTATAATCATAATCATCAACAGGCATATTTGATGCATATGTATATCACTTCCAGGTTAACCACATGTATGATGTATGCCTGATAGGAAGACACGATCAACACAGTATAAAGTATATCATATTGCTGGTTCAAACGGTATGGGTAGGAAATCAGTCATACCAAAGGATGTTTGTTGTGTATGTAAAGGCAAAAACGTTCTCTTTTTTGCAATTGCCGTTATCTCTTAATTGTTTGTATACAATGCTAATGCCTATACCCACAGGGCGGTAGCATGGACTGGCCCCCCCCCCCTGGGGGAGGGGGGAGTGGCGCTATTGTACGAACCTGATGGGTGTGGAGTGGGGGTGGGGGGAGTCAGCGCTTGTTCCTTGATGCCTGAGAGAGCAAGGCACCCGCCCCACTCCAATGATCCCGGGAATGACTATCACCGCAGGTACGGTGTTTTGCTGTCTGTTGTTGTTAAACGTGACATTTCGGGGGGGCGGGTGGGGGGTACTGGAATTTCTTGGGCACAAAATGTGTCATTTTCAAGCCTCTCCCCCCACCCCTGTTTACGAACATAATCACGCCCTCCCAAAGTGTTGCACCTCATGAATCCGCAGCTGACAGCCGTCGATCTAAACTATCTTCTTTCAAGACGACCCTAAGTCTAC